>MIEF01006566.1:0-413635 GCA_001870725.1 Taenia solium
AAGAGAGGGGCTGTGCAATACATTGTTTGTTCTAACTGCTGGTTTCAGTTACTTTGGTAGCCAAACTGTACTAGCCGGTCAACTGGCCTTTGTGCCGTGCCAACAGCCTATAATCCCTTTGTTTCCAGAATATGTAGTCTGCCCTATTACCATGCCTTCTTTTACCTTTAGTGAAGTCTCTGGACGCTACAACCTAACCCTTGCTGGTGGACTGACGGTAAGTTGTATATCATAAACTGTTTCGTGGCTGTAAAGGTGCATATTTGCATAGGTGGAAGCATAGCAGTAGTCTATAGAAAGGCAAGGATTATGTCATCGTTGATAGCCGCACCGACAAGGAGAGGTAACGCTTCCTCGCTTTAAAAAAGAACTCCACTACTTGCGTACCTGTGACTCACCGTTAGCTAATAATAGTACAGGCATAGACTATATTTTAAAAATAGATAGGTATGCGATAATTAAACATTCCATTTTTTGGAATGACATCAATATTCCACAATCAAACCAAAGACTGGAGCACTGTAGAGAAATGACGTGGCACAATACTGAAGTGACTGAAACAATCGTTAATATCCTATTAGATACTTGTCTAACTAAACGAACTTGGTTCCTTTTCCTTATTTGCTGCATGAATTTGTGAAATGTGAATGTACAATTAAATTGTGACCAAGCGATAGATGTGGGTAAGTGTGAAACATGTGACAAAACGACGAGAACGCACTCGATTTTGTTTAAGTCGGTTATATGCGATGCGGAGTTTTAATAATTTGGGCTGCGGTCGTTGTTGCGGTCGGCTTGCCTTGTTTTTTGGAGGCGTTTGTGCCATTTTATATTTTAAATGCTCTTTTAAGATATTGGCTAGCTTTTGCAATAGCGTGACTATTCTGTCCGTCATTTGGGCATTATATCAGTAGCTTTTGGCTGAGAGGATGTATTCTTGAGATAGGGAACCTGATAACATGTGTTGAGGTGATATTGCCCCTCATCAGCTCAGTTTTTTATCTTTATGTGTGTTATTTAAAAATGCTTTTCTGGTCTAGGGCATTCTGAATCAAGCATTCGAACGAGCTCCAGACATTTGAAATGGTATCCGTTGTTCTAATGGGTCCATCTGGTTGCGGTAAATCGACCATCGGCTCCCTTCTACAGTGTGAGCTCCACGGTATTTTCATTGAGGGTGATGTCCTTCATTCCAATCATAATATCTCTAAAATGTCCTCTGGTGTGCCGTTAACTGACGAAGATCGGCAACCGTGGTTAGAACGTATCCACTTTGAGATTACAAAAGCCAGGTTATGCTCGCAGTCCACGCCCGTTATCGTCGCCTGCTCTGCACTGAAGCGTCAATATCGAGACGTACTTTCTCGTCCTCCGAACACGGACGCTCTTTTCGTATTTCTAAGGGCACCGCGAGACGTTCTGGAAGCACGAATTCTTCAGAGAAGAGGTCACTTTCTTCCACCAGGTATTATTCAAAGTCAGTTAGAAACGCTGGAAGTGCCATGTGTGGGAGTGGAAAACTTTTTGGTAGTTGACGCGACTCTTCGGCCTGATGAAATTGTTGCCAAGATATTAGTACAATTGAACCGTCTCAATTGACTTCTTAATTTTGTTCTTTTGATATTTTTGAGCTATTTTACCACTGACATTGATTCCTTTTTGTACATGAAATTTCTTTCTCATTCGTGGCCCCTTATTCCTTATGCGTGGGCTTTAATGAATTTGTACTTATTGATGCTTGTAGTCTTCAGTGCTCTCCAAATAAAAGATTCTAGTAAATAACGGACAAGTGTCCTATGAGGTAGTCCGAATCGGAGGCAATTTGCTTACGGATGATTAATGAAACTGTATTATCATCTGGTGACTACCTAGGCCGCCCGCACCGTGGCTGGTGACCGATGTCAATCTCCACTTACCGAGCCGAGCATCGTCGGGTGAATTGAGTCAAGCGTTGGTGCAACATGTCTCGACGTCTATTTTTTGGCAGGAATCGAGCCTGGAAACGGGTCATTTTAAAACATTGATTAGGTACGCTTTCACGGATGCCTCCCACCCGATCCGTGGTTAATGTGGACGCTTGGATTAAAACGGGATTTAGCTTTAAACGGGGTGTAAAGTGAGTCGATTTTGTCCCGTTTGCTGGTGTTTGGGGCAATGGAAGAGTTGCGTCAAAGCTTATGGTTTGTATTGCACTAGAACTGTCTCCCAGTTGATGGAGTCTCACTCGCTGTTAAAGCATCTGACATGAAGTAGCCCCTCGGGGTCCATGACGTCGGGACTCCGGAGAGGGATTCTGCGTGCAATGAGTCGTGATTAGCAAATTTGGTTGGACCACCTTTTGGTTCTAGTTCTTCAGTCCTTCTCTGTGCATATCTCGAACTTCGCCTAAACTTATGCCTTTCTAATCGACCAGCGATAAGCGGAGGCTTTGAATTTTACTTTAGTTTTTAAATTGTTCTTGATCTTGAGAATTAACACAGATGATAATGGTTTTAATAAAAGGCATCAGCGACTACCATATGTGCTCGTAAATGATCCAGAATGGGATTTTTTGCATTAATTTGACTAAAATAGTGCTTGCGGTCGTCAATCACATTAGTGGGTTGGTTCCTAACTGTCTAAAGTATTCTCACATTTATTCATTTGCTGTGGAAACTTATACCAGCAAAGCCTAAAAAGGCCATGCATCACTTTACGTATTTTATTGTTTATCACCAAATACAGCTCACTTTTCACGACTTTCTTATGCATTTTATTTTCAGTAAAGGACTTTGGAATAGTGTACAAGATCGTTTAAATCTCACATTTATCTCAAACACATCTTCACCCTCGTTCTAACCTTAAGAAAGCCCTCCAAATTAGGAATGTTTTTTTTACAATAAACCCACACACCGCCCTAGTCTCGTTGGGCGATGGGACAAAGAGGATGAGGGCATTAGAGCAGATTTGTACACAGTGCGTTTAATCAAATTGAAGAGAATGTCAAATAACTTTTTTTTTAACGGTAACGAAACCGGTGATTGTCGTCAAGCTTTATACGCGAATCGAGGGCAAATTGGCAACAACTGCGAGAGAAAACACGTGATCCAGGGAAATGGAGGAGAGCAGGAAGAAAAGTAGACTTGGAATACTGAGTGCAAGAACCCAAAGGGGAGATCAGAGGGCGAGAGGAGACCCGAAGTCGATGACATCACGCCTGTATGAGGTGTCAACGTCTGTTTTTTTTCGCTCTAATTGGTCGTATTGCGACGACGGTGCAAGGAGACCACATTCCACACAAACAAATCATAAGAAGGAGGAAGAAAAGGATGGTTTAAAGGGCGTCTATGTTGTCATTAGAACGTCGTAAAGACCCCGCCTGCTTGTAGTCTGTCAAGACTTTCAAAAGTTTTAGCTGTGTCTTGTAGCTTGCCATCACTATTATGAAGAGTGACTAAAAGACAAGGAAAAAATGAAGACAATTGTAGTTTGTTTCCGTGCTCTAACAATAGGAGTTATCTTTTGCACTGGCATAGCAATAATTAACTCCGAAAGTAATTGTCTAAAGCGAACTCGGTAAAAAAGAATTCCAGTTTATCTTTTAGTCTTTATCACCCCATTAGGATGAAAAATAAATGTGATAATGTCCTCTCTTGGCAACCGAAACGCCCACTTCCCCACTTCACTTGCTTGAAGGTGGCTGCTGGCAAATCAGGCGCCTGCAGTCTGCTGAATATGTAAGGCGCTCGGCAATTTTCCATCACAAGTACATTACAAGTGACGGGATGTCAAGTAACGCAAAATTTGTCCTCCCGGGACAAACACTCACGACTCGAGTCACTCACCGTATGCGCTCTGTTACCTGTCAAAGGAGTTGATAAAATAGTACTATTTATGTGATAGTAGTATCCCATCTCTGCGTGTTTTTCCAATTGCATTTTAAAATGGAATGTAAAAAGCAAATTATGATAACGTTGTGCAAGGAAGTTTTTATAAATGACACGCTCTTTTAACTGAAGTAGTTTAAAGTGCTGGAGGATCCTAGATACGAATGTGTAAGATATCTTCCCAGAGCCTTTAAGTCAAACTCATGAACCAATTCTGGCGTCAGTGTGGGCGGAGGTCCTCACTCAGAACTGATGAAGACTGGCTTTTAAGCGGACACTGGGCAGCTGAGTGGTCGGAGCTGCACGAGGCCTCGAGACCCTGCACACTTTGAACTCCCGCCTACGCCTTGAAAAACCGCCCACCGTGTGGAAGGCCGGTCTCCTCTAGTGAAGAGGAGAGTAGAGGCGGCATTGACGCAGCTAAATATTTATGATTTCAAGTGGTAGTAGACCCGCCACCAGTTGGAGACTCCGCCTAATTAACTGCTCAATGAATCATGCCGTTCTGATTCAGCTAATGAGATGCAAAGAAGCCGTTAAAAGGACAGAAAATCCCAAAATGGAATAAGTGTGAGAATTTTGAGCTCTTAGCACAAACATCATACGTTCTTTACCCAAGTGTGATGGCCATTCTGGATTAGCGCTTTAATAACCGGTTACATGGAATCATGTGTGCCAGTAACAAGTAAGCTAAAATCTAGGCAAAAAAAACGTCAGAGTTATTAAACTTTTAAAACATTTAGATTTTAATGAAACAGAAGTCAACAGAGCAGAATACTTCACCATTCTGTGGAGAAATGCAGAACTGGGACGTCGTAAAACATAACCTCGTAACCACTAGCGATAACAAGCGTGGTGACAAAGCACAGAAAAGTGAACTGCATTAAGGAGAAAGGCAATGAAACAACAAATCTGCACTTTGCATGAGGGTTCTACAAATGAATGCAGTAAGGGAATTTCGACGAAGATGTAGGTGAGAAGGGAACAAGTAGCATTATATGGGTTTAAGTAGTACCAACGCCTAGATCCTCATGATATAGTTAGCCAACACAGGTAGTCGATGATGGTAACGCACGAAATAGAAGGCCGCTGATTAATATGGAACTGGTTTTTGAGAGGTGACTTGAGGAAAAGGGCAGTGGGTTGGTTGAGGGGGTCGCCTAACGCCTTGAGAAGTCGAAAATTATTTTAAAAAAGGAGTGCCTTTACTTAACAATAAATTTTAAGAAAAAGACAAAAAAAGGATTTGGATAAAATTAGATTCAATCTGATGGTTGGCACTGAAGTTTTTCTACTACACTAGACCATTGGAGGTGGTAGGATGTCAATATTATCCGCTGTTGTCGTTCAGAGTTGCTTGAAAGGTTCCTGAGTCAGTGGCACGTGAACTGTGAGGAACAGCCTTCGACCATGTTTGATAGGACAATTCTACCACAATTTTCACTAGGAGTGGGGCTGGCTGATACACTTCAAACCCTATTAAAAGCAGGTGTGCAAAGGCATTGAAGACGAACAGTTTGTTTTCCACCCATTTTACGCACTCTCTAGCCGCGTCGAGTGAACTTTAGATTGCTTTCTGACAAACAACCAGACAAACTAATTGGCAGGCAGGTTTGAGGCAAGAAGGGATTTTTTTATCTCAACCCTCCTCTGGCCAAAGAATCCATGATGGGTTGGTCTTAAAAGGTCCACTCTGTAGTTCACTGTTCTACCTCACCCTACCCTTGCACCAATCGTGGTACCCCACACAGCGTCTCCAAGGTGTGCTCCACTTAACTCTCAGGGGAATGCCATGGGCTATGTGTACATGTGTGTAGTAGACCGTAGACAAAGTTGTTTAGCCGTTGGAGGCCAACTCACAAGCATCATGAAGGTTTCTCCATCCATCACACGGAAGATCACTTGAAACCGTGTTAAAAAGTCTCCTATTTAAATTAGAACTGGTGAGTCAGCAGGATACCATGAAAGTCGATGGAAGAAAAGTTGTGCTCTTACAAGGGAACCCACGACCCCACATTGCTAAACCATTGATTGGGTCGGGAGAGGGATGGGAAGGGTTATACTGCCTCGCATTATGCTTTACACTTCTGTGGCATTTCTCTAAGTAGTGCTTATCACCCCACCCTTTTGACATGACAGACGAAAGCGACTGGAATGATGGAATGAATGAGAAAGAATACAAAGTGGTCGGAGCTTGATGCGTACGTAGGTGCTAAAGGCGTAGCGCATAGTAAAATTCAAGTTCATATTTTCCCCTGCTGATTGTTTGGCAGACAAAAGATTGTATGAATGGGAATTCTGAGGCTTGTTATTTTGAAGGACAGGTCAAATGGGTCCATTTGGCCCCTCTACGCATTGGTCGATGAATTGTTTGGTCTCGTCTGCCTCTCGTATGCGGGCCATTTATTAAATAATTATTTTTGAGGCAAAAAGGTACAGGTTGAACGAGACTCATAATAGAGGAGTTGTCTATCACCGAGCATAGGGCAGAGAAACCGAAAGGCACTGAAGCTCTACTTCCGTAAAAGCGTTGCACTTACGCAAATTCCTGTAGCCAAGCAAAAGATTTCCACTTCTAATAAATTTTATTGTGGCGGTGAAGATCAACAAAATGTTATTACAACATTTTTGCTGTCTTTTTAAGTGTTGGTATCAGTTACGGTTACTTGGGCGGCCTCTGGGCCAAGCCAGCAGCCCCATTTCCTTGGTGTTCTTCGAATATATGTCCTGTAAAATTAGCTGAATGGAATCTAGATGCGGTCCTAAAAACTTATTTAATCGGTTTTTTCTTCCTTCTAGTTAGTAAAATACAAAACAAATTTTTAACTAAGAAACAAGAGGTTAGTGTCAGTAAGAAAGAAGCTCAGTGCACGTGGAAAATACTAAACTAGGGCCTTGGCATTTTGTTTTAAACAACACTTCCGCTGGGGCGGGGTCTTCGGCGCGAGCGGTCCTTTTGCCTTTTGTCCTTCTCCCTACTTTAGGCCTATGAAGTGCTGTTCTTCCGCACTCTCGTGATTTATCTACGATTTCAGGAATGCTTTCGAGCTCTTGAATGGCATACCTTTATCTAATGGTCCTCACAAATTGCCGTTTCATAAACCTCCTCTTCCTGAATAAGGCTTTTCTTGTTCTTTAGTAGTCTCCGTTGAGCCGAAATTCGTGTGAAAGTTCAGCATTATTCACCCTCGGATTTCAAAACGAGGCACAACTCGCGTTTTAGATATGATGCAGAAAATTAGTTGAGCATGTGCTATTGTAGAGTGCCGGATAAAAAGGGAATGAAAGGAGTACTGTTTATTTATTGGAGTTATTTGTGGTTTACCTATGCGTAAGGGTTTCCCAAGCTGAGGACGAATGTAAAGAAGGAATGCGGTGTTACATAACTATACTTGCTACCTATTTTAGGGGAGAAAGTTGGGATACCTCATAATTCTGTGGTTAAGGATGGAGAGATGCTGTGGATGAAAAAGATCCGTTTTTCACTCGGGCTTGCGTGTCACAAATACGTGGCGCGAGTTTATCAATGCCTTATGATGCTTAGCATCATCAAGCTGTGCCAGCAACAGATATGTTGACTTTCAAATCAGCACATCTCAGCAGTAAATCCGGTAATGTCAAACCATGCCACTGGGAGGCCAGGACTGTGCAGACCGATTTCTTTTCGTCGATTCAGACACTAAAGTTTGACCATTTTCTCCCCCTCTTCCTCCGTTTAAGCTGGAATTAGATGGCTAAAAGGGTTCGCATGCTTCTGCAACCACCTCTTCCATTGATTACGCCTAAGACGCCATACAGACGGCTACCAAAAAGCCTGTTCACATCACAGGCGACGTCTTGCTGTTTACGTGCGGAGAACACTATAAATAGGCGGAAATAAACTTCACTTTTAGCCCTTTCAAAGGCTATGTCAAGATCAAAGAAAACAGGAATAAGGTTGCCGTCTAGAGATTTCATACCACATTGAAAGAAGGCGTTGCGTACCCCCAAAATGACCTCACTTTTAACTGGACGTTCAGCCCATTCCTCTAAAGTAGGCGCCAACATGCTTTTGCAAATGGTTAAACAAAACAAATTAAATAATTACTAAAAGAAATAAAAGGTGTTTCAGCGATATATCAGCAGCATACTCCACATAAAGTGTATTGTAGCGCAGGAAGTAGATGGGAGCAATTTTTTTTTCCACCTTTTCTTGGATTAACAAGAAAGAATGTGGGGAAAGAGGAGAGCAAGACCGACAAATCCCATTCGAATTGGATAACAATTTAGTTTTTTTTGTTCTTTGGTGCACTACTCCCCTCGGAGGGACCTTTCAAGGTTGAGTCTCACGTTGTTACTGCTTGTGTCTAAGCCATGCTTCGTAGAAAGGCAACCGGGTGACCTTGTCGAAGGGATAACTTTTGTTCCAAAAAACCAAAGGAACGTCCGACAATTTTGTCGTGAGTTGAGCTAACCACATGTCTGCTTAAAAGGTGATCTAGACAGGCGACTTATCTATCCCAGTGCATCATTCTCCGGTGAAATGGTGGCCATCTCGTTGAAGTGGGGCCCCGTGCGTGCCAATGGACTGTCCGTCTGCGGGTTAATAGCGACACGTGGTGTCGCTTCCATGATATGGACAAACAAATTATGATGCAAAAGAACGAGGACCCATCTAGATGGGTTGCGAAAAATTACTTGTTAAAAACTATAGTGTCAGAGTTGGCGTGAGTAATGGAGAGAGAGAGAGAATGAGAGTACCGCGGATATGTGTTTCACTACCTTCCTACATACTATATCAATGTTCTGTGACTGGAAGACAGGTTTGAGATGAAGTATTGCTTTTGCACTCCAACTTCCCTCTGACCAATCTTCACTCCATTCCATTCGATAGCACAAATCTGGGGTATGCACTACTTCACCCTCAGAGGAATGTCTTGAGCTGTGTAGGGTAGACTGTAAGCGAAGTTATTTACCTGCTAAAAGGCAAATCACAATCACCACAAAGGTTTCCCCCTCTAACGCATGTAATAAATGTCATCAATGCAAAGGAAGTCACACTTTTGCAAGGCACCGCACAACGTCACACCGTAAAACTCCCTTGGACTTTGGCTAGGTTGGTAGAATCGGAGGAGGAAGAGGAAGGAGGGGGGAACTACTGCGTACAATGCTTATCAGTGAGCTAATAAGTGAAATGGGAATGAAGGAGATCTGTAAGAATGGATTTTTTGTGTTTGACTGACTCCCTCGCTTCCTAGAGGTTGGTATCGCATTGGTGCATTTCCAAAGAGTATCATAACAGAATCAGTCAATTTTAGAACAAATTCGTTTGCTTGTTCTTATTTTAAAATAAATTTTAGCCTACTTTAGCCGTTAAATTATGGGTCTTATCGCACTTTTATGCCAAACAACCTCTTCAACATCTTCCCATTCTGCCAGCCAATTAGATCACTAACAAATCCCACTCATCTGATTGGTCAATGTCCAATATTAAAAACGCTGACTGCTTAAAAGATATTTTATCCAAAGAAAAAGAACATTACTTACCAACTAACTACATGAAAAGGGCACTTTTTTTCTTGCTTCTGACTTTCTGATACATTTTGATCACTGTTGTTTATATGCCACTTTAATCCCTTGCACGACCGTTCCTCAGATCAGATCCTTCACCCTCCCCTTTTTGGGAGTGTTCATTAGCAACCTTTGTGGTTAGACTCTGGCCATTTATAACCAATTGTTGGCATATAAAATTGCCATATCTTAGTACTTACTAGACCGACATCTACTAGAATCGCTCCACCCAGTCCACAGCCGTAAAGGGAACCAGCCGTTTTTATCTGAAGAGAAGAAAACAAAATGAAGGGAAAAAATAAAGAACTTATGGGAGGGGAAGAGGGATTTCACTTAAACCTTACTGCTGAGCAGAAGATTTTAAACCTGGCCTGTGTTTTTATGGTCTCCTGCACATTCCAATTAGGTGGATATTTCCAAGGTTGAATGTATATACCTAAAGGAGATAAAAACCACATTGGTTCATAAAGTCTTCATGTTCATCAGTATTTGAGGAAAAGGAAAGTAATGTGTAAGTTGGCCTTTGTGTTTTCATCTCAAGTTTTGCTTCCCAAAGGAATAAATTTGCGATATAAAGAAAATTTAGGAAACCTTCAAGAATCCTCAGACTTCCTCACTGGATAAAGAGACAATGCAGCTGTGCACTTGTCCCTCCCCCACTCTCTTTTGTTGGAGAAAGGCGAATGCTAAAGGTGGCAAAATGGCACAATAGTCAAATGGTGTTTGGGAATGTCAACTCGGTAACATTCAGTTTTGAGCGGGGAAATTGACCCCAAATTTTGATGACGAAGGATAGTAGGTTAGTTACCAGGTGATCCACCTAATCTACTCTAAATAGTGAAGTATTTTCTTTGGAGAGAGAGGAGTAAAAGAATCAAGAGTGTTTCTCCTCTAGAAACCTCAGAAGATCCAAATCACAACATATCTCCACCTTTTTAAGACGATCAGAAGTTCAAAAGGACTAACACATCGTAAAAATCAAGCAAAACATTGTTGCATGTGACTACCGTCGCTTCAGACAGCCTAAACGACTTAGGTGTGAATGAGTGATTTGGTCTGTCCCTTTAACTTGATCGGAACGTTGCTGTTGACCCTCTTGACAGTCCCTGAGTCCCCTTGTTTATGTCCATCGACGATGAGAACACAATTTCCATCGTGGATGTTAAACTATGAAAATCCTAGACTCCTTACAGTCAAATGATGGTACTTCACCCGATTTTAGTGACGAATTTGGTCATTCACCATCGTTTCGTCATTTCCGGACTGCCTGATGCAAAGCAGCAATCCCACTGTGTAGCTGCCATGACCTGTCAGCACTTAAGGCCAAAGATAGATGTGAATTCAATAAATTCAACGACTTCATTCTACGACTAGTGGTGGCGTTCGTGGACTCGCCAACGACGCGCGCAGCAGCATAATGGCTATTCCCGGTAAAAAAAACAAATTATCAGTCACGTTTTGGCTTAAGCGCTCCTTATGTCATTGTAAGTAGATAAAAAGAAGCGAATGGACCGACGCGGATTGATGGATACAGGTCAAAAAAGGTAGGTGGAAAGTCGACGTAGGGAAGGAGACTGGAGGAAGACGGAGGGGAATGATACAGTTGTTTACTCATCACAGCCAATGTCGAATGGGACAAAATTTGTTCTATCGAAAGAATTTCGACAGGCTCGAGATGAGTGCAGATTTTGAGCTAAAGTGAAAGAGAGGAGGAGGATGCTGATGATGGGGGTGACAAGGAGGCGAAGGACAGAAAGAGGGGAAAGATGCAGTGAGGTGAAGTACTAACTTCCTGCTCTCCATGCCAGCTACGGCGTGTATCTACCCCACCGTCTAGTGTGGAGGTTGTGCGTTGTTTGTGCGGTAAGAGTTATTGCACTTCATCTCAAGGGATCCACAAATCACCCAGTAATAACTGACCACATATTTGACCTCGCTTTGCCTTTTCCATCCATCTGATGTCTTCTTCGCATGGTGCGATATGATTGCCAAATGCTGCCAACAAGAAATGATGCCAATTTCAAGAGCAGGCGAATAAGGAGCAGAGAGCGAGAGCGTGAGGAAGGTGGAGATGGTGTATAGAGGTGACCCATCCTCTCCAACTACGCCCAGAATATTTCACCTACTGATCGACTGACTAGTTGATCCTGCTTCTCAAGACTATCAAGACAATTTTCCCAACTTTCCAGCCTTATGTTATGCTCCACACATTCGAGATTCCGTTCGCCCAACGTTACAAATAGACAACTCACAATGTCATCCTTGTCACATCCAACTATGGACATATTCTGTTTCACCTGATCACTTCCCACCGACGAAACTGAAACAAATTAATTTGAAACACTAAAGCAAACCTTGAAAATCCAGCTATAAGAAAGAAAGCGATTAACTTTTTCTCCTAAGAGAGGATAAAAATTTACTTCTCTGGGATAAGTAATTTGTCGTGTAGCTGATTTGAGCAGCAAGACTTGGGGCCGTAAATTCGATCATTTCCACCTGAGGCCCTGGAACTCCTTTGGATCTTCATTCCCTAATAACACTTGCTTTTTTTGTCTAGTAAGATACACGGTTGCATCCTCTTTCTTCCGTCCCCCTCACAAAAGACATGGGGAGTAGGTAAGGGAAAGTCACGCAATGAAGGCAGGTGGATGTTGCCTGGAGGCCATCAGCCATGATGTAGTTAAGAAAGAAAAGATAAAAATGGTCTTTTCCATTCAAAAAGGGTGATTTCGTATTTTCTTAGATGCCTATAATTTCCCACTTCCCTTTTTGAGGTGGCTAGACATCATGTGTGACCTCAAAAGGAACTCGGGAGGCCACTTCACTAGAAGTAGTAAATTCTGTCAAGCCGCATAAACAAAGTGTCTTGCTTTATCCTTAAAGTTACAGAAGGAAGTGATTTACAGTGCTCTCGCCGTTACATTCATGAAAGCGCATAAGTGCCGTGAACAGATGGTACTTCCTCCACTTCAACATTAGGACGTGGGGCCTCAGGTGGATGACTAGACAATGTCGCGAAGCGGACTACACAAATAGCAGGGAAGTCTTCAAGTTGTTTCTGATCAACCATTCACATTAGCAACAATTGATAAAAGAGTTGCAAAGGGTGGTAATCATGGTCTAATCTTGGGAGAACCAACACGGTCAAATAGCATTTCATATCCAATGGAAGTAATGACTTTCCTAACTTTAGTCAAAGCTGGTGATAATTTAAGTGATTGCGAGTGGGAGGAGAAAGGAGCCACGTAACAACGATGTGGGATCATCAACTTTCGGCTCTCAAATATTGACTGCTGGCTGTAGCTCTTTCCTACGTGACTAATAGTCTCTCCCATCCAGGTGGCATATTCTACATCTAGAGCCAGTTCCTCAAGTCCTCCTGGAATGCAACAAGGAAGTAGTCTCATTGTTAGCGAGTCGAAGAGAGGGACTAAGGTACTACGCGTGTGCGCAGATGGTCGTGCTACAGCAGTGGAGGGCACAAATCACGGAGACTGAGAAGTCCCCGTAGAGAGGCAAGGCTACCGAAATATCACGGAGCTACAAAGTGGTCGAAAAACTAGTAAACTAAAGGCAAACTTATTTGGACTTGAGCATCCTTCTCAGTGGAACCTAAAGGATTCTTTTTGTCCCCAAGTTCTTGATCTTACTTGACGTTACGGCCAATTTTAGACACGGTTGAAAATGATTCCCAGGTGAATAAAGCAGTTTATTGTGTCCTGTCTTATCGTTTCATTCATTTCACTTGAACAGAGGAAATACCCTACACTTATCACCCGTTAGAAAAGACAAGCCTGGTGCCCATGTAGGGAGATGTTTTGTGTAGAAAAATACTGTCAACCCTAAAAAATACCTTGGAAAAGTATTTTATTTCAAATAATTTGCCATTTTCTAAGACGGCGTTGAAAATTTTTCGAAACAATTCAAATGCTCAAGAATACATTTCCAACTCTTTAAAAACAAAAAATAATAATAATTACCCTTTAAAGAGATTTTGAGTAACCTTCAATGGGTAGTCGACTTAAGTCCCAACTTGTGGGCTCCAATTTCACAAGTCCTTTATTTTTTTCCTTAAAACAGACCTTTTCAAATTCGAAATACCGTCATTAAATTATCTTAATGAGGATTTCTATGAAGGCAACAAGGGGACATTAGGTCTTGTTTGAATTAAGGACACTTAAATGACAAAACCCTTGAGAAGTTTTACTTTCTATGGTTTTTGATTAGCCTTGACTTTATGAAAATCAACCTCTTCTTTATAGCAACTTTTTTTAAACTATAGTACCTTCCCAAAGATTAGCTCAAGCACTAAGATGTTTAAAAGAAGTAAAGAAGAGTGCTTCAGCGAAATTTTTTTTCCACCTTTAAAGCAGAAATGAATAATTGTCGCTTTTGTACAAACACTTTGTTGAAGTTTTTTGTTCATAAATTCACTGGCATTTCTTCGAAACAAACATCTATTGTCCACTTTATCATTCGCTCTAGTTAATTCAATTCTGTGGGTGGGCTTTTCCTGCTGCGCTGTTTTGGGGTGCTACATAGGCATTAAAAAAATTATTTAAACGCACATAAATGCACCATTTTAGTCGGCATAAAAGAGGAAGCGAGGAACATTCATTACGATGCACCTTACCCACCCTACTCATTGTCCTCACTGCCCGATAGCCTTAATTCCCAACTTGTGGACTTCAAATCAATAACTCCTTCAATTCTTTTACAAAAAAGTTGCTTAATTACTTTGAAGAGAACACTTAAAAGGTCAAGAAATGAAGGTGAAAGTGTTTCACCGTGGTGCAGAAGTTTCGCTGCAACACAGAGTTTCTACCTCTACAGTTGGAGAAATGCACATTCCGCTTTGACCTACCATAAGAGGTGAGATTGAAGACGTAGTAGAACGGTTCGCTCCTTCCAATGCCAAATTGTGCCACGAGAGACTCATTCGCCTTGGCCAGTACGGGTGGAACCCCACCACCGAAAGATAATCCAGCAGACGGGGGTACGGGTAAACTTTGCCTTCCATAGGCTGGTTCATAGCGTGGACGTTCAGGAGGTCGATAACCAGGCTCCTCCCAAAAGGGTCGCAGTGGAATGTTGCTTTGATGGAAACCGGGTCTTCGAACACCGGGCCCGGTGTAGACTCCGGCCAACTCGTGTTCACACACACTGGCAATCATGCACCAGGCCACATTAGGCACCGCCAGCAGGAGAGAGAGCAATAGCCAACAGAAGAGGATGAGAAATGTTGTCCACAGAAACTACATCCATTAAAAAGAAAAAGAGTAGTGAGGAGTGACAAGGGTTTCACTGAACAGAATGGAAGAAATTGGGCAATTGCATAACGCTGAAACACATTTTGTAAGCGAGTCAATGCAAAGGCTAATCGAACGCAGAGCAGAATTGTCTAGCGCCTGATAGCTGGGATCTGCTTCCACATCGATCATTCCTGCCATCTGAGAAGCTTGTCGGGGCTCGGACAAATACACGCACCTCTGTGTATCGTAGGCCGTGGCCTCGTGCAGCGGTGATGAACCCTACGCCAAACCGTATGATCTTTTGAATCATTTTTGTCAGGAATGCGCACATGTCATTCGTTGACCTTGAACCTTCACTCTCACGGAAAAGGTCACAGATAGCATTCTATGCAAACAGAAAATTCCCTAAAAATTTGCGCCTACTTGGCACTTCAGACACGTCATCATTTGTACCTATATCCTACGCCTTCCGAACCATTCGCTCCCACCGTTTGGGAGACCATGCGTGGACAAAGAAGGATTAATACCAGGCCATCTTTCTAAGTACGAATTCGGGAAAGGCTCGAGGCAGCATCGACTATCGGCCAAAGCGATTTAAGGCAAACGTTGCATAGTCATAGCAAAAGCTTCTTCTACTTTTTAAACAAACGTAGGTATAACAACAAAGGTGATGATAGGCTGAATCAGTTACTCTTAACCACACTGTATATGACTATTTTAAATAAATTTGATCCACTTTGACGTCAAAAAAATGCATGGGAAAAAGGCTACGTTCAGCTTTTTCGGAAAAAATTCTACTCCCACCTAATCAGAATCTGGATATTTCTGGAGCAAGAATGAGTCAGTTCGACTTTGAAAACAGTTTATTCCACAAAAGCAACCGACAATGGTGGAGACCACACAAACTAGCGTAACTCCCCGATTGGTGGCCTCATAACAACCGAAAGTCTAATCGGTCGGGAATTCTACGTGGTACTCTTAGCAAACGCTTTCTCATCGATAGAATTTTATGCGGTAAACAGTTCTTCTTATTTTCAGCAAAAACTGTCCAATAAAGGGAGGAAATTTCAAAACATTACTAACGGCCATTCGAACAATCTCATCTGTAAAAATGCGCAGCTGCAGAATCAGCACTGACTAAATTGCAGGCATCATAAGATTCTTGCGCAAAAATGCCACCGCAACTTTGGTTTTGGCATCCCTTATAAAACGACACGCAAACAGTAAAGCGGATTGCAGGGATGAACACAGTTCAGTGGTCGGTGAGTTCGAATAACTTGTAATCTAGTTGGCCAATAGTTTTACGCTGTACTCTTATTGGTCAGTTTAAAATGATAAGCCTAACCATTCAGGCGCCTAAAAAATGGAAATGAAAGTCTGAAAATAATAGTGATCCTTTGAACAGTTTCAGTTGCATAAAGGACACAACTTGTTGACTAAATTTACTGCCCTTACGAGGTCGTGATTAGCGCTTTACAATTCTACCACACGAACACCCATTTGCTCTGTCAGCACCGTAATTTACATTATCGGGTGGTAATTGACAACCATAAGGCCAAATGGATTTTTTAATTATTAGAGGAAAAAGCAATGAATTCTGTAACGAAAACGATCTTGGTCCCACTGCTGATGGCCTAAAGCCTCAATTTGTGCCACTGGTGACAGCAATCTTCGAGTGGAATATCACCTATGCGGCTGTTGATGAGCTCATCTAATAACAATTAAAGCGGATGATAAGCTATTTGTCCGAGGGCTTCTAATGTATGCCTATCTGTACATGGGTGGGGAAAATGGTGAATCATGGATACATTGACACCTCCTTGTAGTGTTAGTTCTGAACTCTTGGAACGGTTCATTGTGGCCTGAATTCAGCCACTTTTGGTTACTGCGCGTGTAGCGCTGATAACAAATGACCGAGCGCTTGTGTTTAGGAGCTTCCCGTTCAACAGCAGGAGATAAGCCATTGAGGGCGCCTAGAGTACCAAGCTTCCATTGCACCGGTTTTTGAGTAGATGGGATGCCTTTTAAGGACACCATGTCTTAGGCTAGACAACTCTTGTTTTAAAACGTCTAGAAATTAACTTAAAGGCGATTCTTTCTAAGACAAAATGCTTGTATCGCCAAGACGAGGGCGTGTTCAAAATGGCTCACAGGTAGAGGACTAATCAAAGTTAAACGCAAAGATTCATAAATTTTTAAGGCAAGGTAAGGAGAGAAAAAATTAATGATGCAGAAATTGGAAATTGTGTTGTTTTTAACTTTTAAAAATAGCGCATAAGTGAGTCAAATAGGAAAAGTGTTGTAAGTGGAAAAGCCTAGGAAGCTCTAACTTCTACCAATAGATGTTTTTACAGGGCTGATTTATTTTTGGTGCCCTTAGTGGTTGGATGACCAATGAGAACAGCATGGGAGAGGTATAAAAGCAAAACAAGCAGCAAAAGGAGAGCCACAGGTCGGCGCATTACTTTGATGACCTCCTCTCTGCAGACGGCGCTTATAACCTCAAAGTAGGACTTGAAGTACCATTATGGTAAAATCTTCAAAAAAAATCCATTAAAGTAGACCCGAATGGACTCGTAAAACTGCGCTACAGGAGGCTTTAAAACCCCTACTAAGGAATGATAACCTTATACTCAGGAGCGCTAACACCTAAAAGTTGCAATTCTACCAGCATGTCCTACCTGATTGCTTTTAATTGTCTCGCACTTGGGGCAAAAAGTAAAACAGATTCGGTATTTATCTCGGACTAAGTCCGATTTTGTATCGCTTAAAAGCAAAGAGGAGAAATACATGAAACTTTTCGACTAATCAAGGAGCCAACTGCGGCAAGCTACTAAATGCGACTTGGCAATAAGTTGGGAGGAACTGCATCCCCGCCGATAAATTGCGCTTGGTTGGCATAGAAAGCGGAACATCGCAAAATCTTTGAACATCGTATACAATTTGCATTTACTCTAATGACTTTTCATCACCCAAATTTGCCAACTTTTCGGTAAATTGTAAACCACCAAAAAGATTTTTGTCGAGTAGTTTAATTGGCCGGATAAGCAACTGACACCCGTTCGATTTGTTTGGGAAAACAATTAAAAATAAAGATGTACGAGAAACTTCATCAGCCACTAAATCATTTCTACTCAAGGAAAAAATATTGTAAAATTCCTTTTAAGTAACTTTGATTGATACTAAATTCGGTCTGCTATTGGTTCGCCCGTAAGCCAATCAGAACTCGAAAATACCTCCATTATCTAAACCGGTTCGATTGCCAATGAGCACAACCCAAGGCATAAGGCCGAAAATTCGCCCATTCAAACTGAGACTTTGCGAAAGTAATTCACCTTGAAAGTTGGTTGAACGCAAATGGAACGCCTGCTAATATGCGCCAATCAGAGTGAAGGAAACGCCCCATCCCTAGGAGTACAGCCAATACACACAGCCAATCAGAAGATCGCAATTTTGTGCAATTCAAAGGCCAATAATAAGACTTACATACCAGTCGCTGGTTGAGCAACTTCCTACTTACAAATAAATCATTTTATTCTTGCGATAGTTGTCAATTTCAAAAACGGTGGAATTACGTGGAATGGCAGTCAATAGTAAGAAAAGTGGACAGTTGCTGCATTACTTATGCAAAAATTTAAAAAAAGCAACTATTAAGGCTGGCTTAGCGGAGTTAGGGAGGTTGGCTTTTGCTTCAACAAGTTAAAGGGCGATGCAAAAAATACCTTAAACTCTTTGCGAAGGCACCTTAGCTCTCGCCAACTGTTTTTCTCAGCTAAATATAGATATCAAATTAGCTAAGTTGGGCATAATTTTCACCTTCCGCATGATAAAGACTCCCAACATGTTGTTTTATGCCAGTAAGGTCTAACATACAAGAAGCGGAAGCGTTGTTGCTTACGCAAATTGGTCTACTGAATAAAAAAAGGAGCGGCAAATACTAAAGAGCTTTGATAGGAGATACAATATCCCTTTTTTGAGTCGGACTTGCTAGAGAGGAAGCAGGGAGAAAGCCGACATTAAAAGTTGTTGTCGAATGGCAAAGAAACGCACAGACATGACAACCATTCCATTCGGCCGTGCATCAAATTACTCGGGTAAAACAGCCGCCATGGGTTGTACTTTACTCTGGGAAATGGCCCCCGAGCTAGTACGCAGTATGTGCTCATCCATGCTTTTCTGGCTCAGCAAAAATTGAAGACGGACTGAAAGAGCTAAAAAGCGGGTGTTGAACAAGTCCTTATACCCCAATTGACAACTTCGACAGACGGGTTTGATCCTCCAAAAAAATTAAGCAAATAAAGGGACGAAAAAACGCTTTTAACTGTTGCACCAATTTTCTACATCTAGACAGTCACTGCGAAATTTGCCACCGCTGTCACCACCACCACCACCACCACTAAAAGCGTAACATTACAGAACCAAGCAAAATTGAACATGCAAATGGGTGACAAATAGCGAAAAGGGCTTTAAATCTGCCATTTGCATGTCGAATTTTCTATAAAGACAAATTTTAATTTTTCCTGGGTAAAGTTTCAGGTCAACAATTCGCCTACTTGTTGCCGAGATGACTTTCAGTTCAGACAAACAAACAAGTCAAATTGACTCACTCCCCAGAGGCTTTACTTTAAGCTATTTGAACTACCATTTTACCGATTCGAGGGCTTCACTGACTTCCTCCGTTACAAAGAGTGCCCAGCTAGGAAATATTGCTGCAGCCAATCACATTCGTAACAACAGGCTTTGTCGTCAGGGCCCTAGTAAATCTGCCCTTACCTGCAAAAAGCGACTACCTCTTGCACTATGACAAACCGGAATTAGAGAGCCGAAAAAAGGAACAACCGGAAATAACTTATTTGTAGGAGGAGTGCTTAAATTGATGGGCACAAGAGATCGATGTTTTTGCTACCTTTTTTAGCCATTATCAAAGAACATAGATTTGTCTCTATAAAACGTAGGTTGTCACCAATATGCTTACACAAGCTTGCAGCTTTTTTAAAAGTAAAAGCCCAGTCCGTGAATTCAGGTGGAAAAATGTAGATAACGCAGAAACAGCCTAGATGACTTTATCCAATCACACAGTAGTGTCTTTTTGGAGCTCAACTATTCCATGGATCACTTAGACTTTTTATCTGAATAAGTGAAGAGAGAAGCATTGTCAATGCAGAGTGATTCGTTTCCAAAGGCTCATTTGCCACACCATTTTCGTCCAATAGTGAGATGCTGAGATCTTACTACATGGCCTCTAAAATGCTCAAAACGCTGTGTAATTCTGTAGGAGGGCAGGAGACAACCTCGAGTCATATGTGTCAAGCCTTATTAGCCCCTTTTTGCCTAAGGTTTGTGGTGGGAAGACCTCACATACTGAAGTCTCATCAATAGTAGCACCTCGACTGCCTAATAACTAGGCAATTTTTCTTACTTACAAATGCCGCTGTTTTGCGCCCACCCATTATGCAGCCCTCTTCAAGAACCCGATGATGCCTTCCACGAGTTCGTTTGTTCACGACGATAGCAAAGGAGAGCATCATAATGGCGAAATAGACTACCACAGCACACACCAGCAACTCGGATAATTGTAGATACCAAATCCTAAAAGCACAAGAAAAGCATTTTGCCACTAAACAAACAACTTGTGCCACCCATCCATTCTGTCTTATTACGCAAATATTTGTGCACAAAACAAAAGTATTTAGACCTATTTTTCCATCAGGCGACCGCTTCTTTCTTACCACTCTACCCCCGTTTTTTTTCGTTCGGACACAAACACTTGCCCCTCTTTGTGATAGGGCAAATCTTTCCTCCTCCGTCTTCTGTTTGTCCACTGTACACCTTTGTGGCGACACGTTTTTGGTGCTAATCACCGATCAGAGTCGAACTCATGACATTGGAGAGAGCAAACGTAACTTTTATACTAACCTAAGCCATCACTAAAACATTTATACATAAGAATTGCTTGATTTCTTTTTCATTAACAATCTTTTATTGTTTGGTTTACCTTACGGCTTAGGAATTCTCATAAACAAACAAATTTATAAGCGTAACCTTTGTGCGTCCATAAAACCATCAAAAATCGATTTCTTTGCAAAACGCCTATATAATCACTATACATTAGAACAATTTGCAAGCATCTAAAAAGCTGAAAAGCCAGATAAAAACGACAACTTAACGCAACGTGCAGTGTTAATAAAACTAGTTACGGCCTTTGCACTTCGGCAACAAAGAATTGCAAGCAAATCCAAAGAGCCTTTCACTTTAACTGTTGCGTCTTTTTATAACATTGTGCATTGCATAAAAACGTGCTACGAACCATGGGATTGAAATAAAGTTAGTCGCGAAAATATCCTCTGTCTCAATAAATGCCTTATAAAGAGTTCCACCGGCGACAGAAGCACCGATAAGCACAAAGATAAACGCAACAACCGCAATAAAAGGGATTTTCTCCAAACAGTCATCATGTTTGTCTGAAAATTAAGCAAAATACAGGGGGTTCAGCAAATGTTACTTTAGGAAAAATGAGAGCAAATTGCCCCATTGTAACAAATTTACACTAAAAATAACACTAATACTATGGCTTTGATTAAATGCTAAAGCTGCCTAAAAATTTGTGTCGAAAGAAATCTAAATATGCCTAATTTCCATCTAATTTACTCAAAAGTAAACGTAAAAGTCAACCAAGGTAGCATGATGCCCCACGCTACACAATTTGTTGCAAAAATTGTTAAAAGCTAGATAAGGACTATTACAGGCAAAGAAATTTTAATAAAGCATAAATATCATTGAACGTGGACAAGTACATTTAACAAAGGTAGAAATAATTGGTAAAAAGTAAGTGAAAGAACTAAACAAAGCATGTAAATCACACAAAAAGGTATTATTAGGCATTGAATTTTAGTCGTTCGCTTACCCATAGTGCGGCACTGATATTCACAAACTTCAGGACTCACAACACGCGGTTAAGCAGATGTAGCTGATTAACCCAATTGGCACTTTATAAGAAAATGAGAAGGTTCATTAAAACAAGCTAATGCCTTTTTTATGCCAAATTGTAAAATAAGCTTGCACCCAGTTTTTGTCCACATCTATAGTATTTTTTGTAAGTTAATCCTTTTCATGTATTTTGATCGATTTTGCAGGGTAAACGGATGTTTGGCATGCTTTTAGTAAAATAAAAAGGTGTGATTAAACTAAACTCGTACCCGTTTAAACAAGTCTAGCCAAAATGCTTCTTTTTACCTTAGAAAGTAATTTGTTTGCAAAAATCGCAATACGCAAGGTATCAATATGTTGATAAAGATAAGCAGTCTTAACGTTTACCCTTATTTGGCCCTTTGAAAACACGCATCATCTACCAATTTGCAGTGCACGACTTGTCCCCTGTATTTTCATAAATTTATTCGCTGCGTTTACAAAAGGATTGGCTGCTTTCCTTTTCTAACTCACACGAAATATTTAGCACAATGAAACTATTATAGAGCGTTGTGTTTTACGAGATGCTTACTATTTACCATTTATGCGCCTTTAGTGATCTTTTGTAGGGGAGAAAGTACACCGCACTACTTGCATCGGTTTAGTTCTAGTTTTGCTTTGACATTAGAAATGAGCGACTTGCGCTTATAAGCAAGTTTTTTTCCGACTCTGATGTAAACTTTTATGTATGCGACCCAACTTTTGATCCCACTGTCACTTATGCTTCTTGAAAATATCCTTCTGCTCAGCAACATCGCTTTCGCGTCAGGGTGGCAGGAACTCAGCCCTTCTCACATCTACAATATGGCTTCTGTAACAATGCTATCACTAGATACGGCTTTCGGGAAGATCTGCAAGTCAACAACTAGGAAGGTTACTGTAACGCTCGGAATGGATGTATTCGACAAATGGGAAAGAGGTGGGGCTATTGGTATGGTCCAGAGACCAACTCACACGGAAAGGGAAAAATGGTCACTTCAGTGACCATAACCCATACCGGCAGTCTGGAAAACGAAGTATTCGAGCCACATTTCTTTAAATCTCTCGCGCACACCTTTTAAACAAGTTACGACCCAAACTCTCCTTTTATTCTAATTAACCTCGTGCTTGAATCTCTCAATGATTAACCACTTCCTCTTTTATTAAATTTGCAGTCCGTGGATTTGATTGCCCACCTATTTTTCTATTTTTGCACGAGTAAGATTTCTAGGTTTACCTTAGCTCGCACCTTTCTTCGACTGAGTTTGGGTACAAAGTGCTGTCTACGCCGTGATCTGGATGAAGTAATAACTTTCCTCGATATTATCAAAAATGCTGATTTTTTTAAAAGAATCTGCACAAAATACCCAATTTTCGATATCACGCTCCATCCACCGTGATCGACTTTATGGTGCTCAAAATTGGTGGTTTAAACACCCCCTTAGTCCAAAGAATCTGCAGTTACAGCTTTCCTCCTTTCAGGGTTAGGCTTCAAGTTACCTCCACTTTACGTCTATCATCTAGGAGGCGGTCATTCGAACACGTCCTGTCTATTTTTCTAATCACGCAATTTGGTAACTGGATTGCATCAAACACTTACTTCGCGCATTCGTACGAAATATACCACCTTTCATGCCTAGGCAACCAAACAGACACACACACACACCCCAACAGAAAAATGAGTAAACTTGCTTTTTACTTTACCGAATGAGGGATACTTTCGCACAGCTGAGAATGGGGGGGGGTAGATGGGAGGGGGAAACGAAACGAGGGTGTCTCGAGGGCTGGACATTAGGCGGTGAAAAAACAGTATACAAAACAAGACACAGGGGTCGTAGGAAAGACTTCGGCGGGAGTCAGCGCATTTGGAGCATCTTACCTTCTTCCTTTTTTCCCCCAGAAGGATGCAGTTAAGATTATGGTCGTTACGTTCCTTTTTTTCTTTTAAGGGTAGCACATAGTACGGAATGGGACCGGAGGTTCGGAGGCAGGAATAATTAGGAGTGGAGGGAAAAACAAAACTGATGGGAAGTCAGACGCCGAAGTGGTATTTTACAACAAATAAATCACCTTAAGCGAAAAAAATATTATGAAATATGAGAAAATAGTAACGAGTTTTGCCATAATTCGGGGTCGGTTGGGCTGTGGGGGGAATGAGGGGAGTTCTACTACGTCTGTGGTTTGATCACCATGGTGGAGGACTGTACTTTGTTGATACTCATGAAACCCTTGCTGTCATCATCAACAGCATCGCTTAAACGTAAACGCGAATTTGTCGGCATCTCAGAGTGCGAGTTGGTGAGACCCATATCCCGAGAGCCAGTGAGTTGAGTAGTGGAGTAGGATTTGCCGGCATTTCGACGTCTATAATCTGCGTGTGGTTGCGCCGACTTACCACCACCATCTTTGGTTACGTAGGATCGAGTTATTGAGGGAACTGTGAAATGTTGTGGTGAACTTTTTGTCCCCGGCATCGAAAATGTGGACTCCTTAAGGTCTCTCGAGTTGTACCTTTTTTGTCGTCGAACACTACCATAAAGCGGCCTCCTAGTCGATGGCATCCCCAAGTCATCCAAGTTATTCTCTATCAGATTTTCTGGATACTCCCTCACTGATCGTGTTATTGTCAAGGTTTGACGCCTATCTGAGGTGGACGCTTCTGGATTAGGGGGCGAGTACTGTAGCACTTTTGACGTCCCAGGTCCGCCATACAAGTGGCTGGCCTTTCCTGCAAGTCGATCCACAGCGGAGATGTCCAACTGCGATGTCTTACTGAAGGAGTTGGGATTGTGTCTTCCACTTCTCTCTGAATCCTCTTCCGAAGAGGAGCTCCTGGCAGCCGTCTCACTACATATGTAACTAGACGATGGTATAATGCTTTGCCCCTTTGTCATTTCCTCACTTCCGACCGGTTGAGTGTGCCTTTTCGGTTCCATACTTTGATTTCGACGTCGTGAACGCGTGTATTCGTTCATCTGTACTCCATTCCGTTTGGTGTATCGTAGGATGTCAATTGTACGTGACGTCACATCATCGATGCTGGAGCCGTGGGAAGTGTCCGATACCTTCTTCTCCAAACTATCCGTGTTATATCTACGTCCAAGGTTACCTCCAACGATGTAGTACTTTGGACTTTGTGAATTATTTTTGCGTGGATAAAGTACCCTCTCCTCTTGTTTATTCTCTGCAGAGGAGGTAGATGCCGATGATCCGTGCTTCCTGTGGGGTTCTAAACCGGGTGGTGAGACAGAGATCATGTTGTTCTTAAGCCTCGCAGAATTCGCTAAATACATCTGATTGGTGACGTTTCGAGCCGCCATGGTATTATGTGGTGAGGAGGGAAGGATCGTCGGCATCGGAGCTGCAGCCGTGTTAGTGGTACAAACTGGAACCATTGTAACGAATCCCCCGTTTGGTAGAGACGCCTTATGCAGTGAAATATTCTCCGCAAGTAGCGACACTTGGCTAGAATCACTAGAGTATTTACTTGAGGTTGCAGAGGGGTTGGAAAACAGGGTGGATCGAGGCGATTGTGCCAAGTGGGTGAGCCCGTTGTGATGGGTGTATTTATAGTTGAACCAGGAAAAATTTTTGGCCTGATCAGGGTTTATCCTTTTCTCTGGTACCCAACTGAGACAGGCCTCGATTAACTTTACCACATGAGTATTATCCATCTCCTCCAACGGCGTCGGTGTGGAGTCAGTGTACTTACCCGAGCTGTGCGACAGGGTACTGACGAGGGCTTGTGCCACGGGTACTGCACCAGGCGGCTTTCGAAGACGTCGGGCCTTTTTGGAGAGATTGGGCTGCAGCTCAGCAACCCCCTCCGAAACTTGGCGAATTGTGCAGTAGCGTGGAATAAATTTTAGCGGTGTCTGTCTATCTTGCGGTCGGTAGTACTTACGCGTGCTTTCAACTTCAGTAAAGTAGCGAGAAAAGACTCGCGATAGTCCTACCATCGTAAATGGAGGCATTCCCAACTTCTCCATCATGCAAGCCAGTTGATCAAACTCGTCTTCACCCGGAAATAATGGATAGCCTGCAAAAAAGGGGAGAAAATTCGGTGTTATTTTACCTCTAAAAACACTCATACCTAAGCCCGATGTCATTGTGTGATGCTGCTGATGCTGATGATGACGAGCGGGGAGTTAGAGACCTGAGCCAGCCACTGGTGGATTTGTGCTTCCCTATTCTCTCAACTGTCTACTGTATTTCCTATCTCGTCCTCAAGAGTAGAAGAGGGCAGAGGGTCGATTGCGTCCCAGTTGCACCATACAATCTAAATGAAAGTCGTTCTGTGGAGGTGAAGCACCACCGTCGTTATCATTAATCCAGAGGAGTGCCTTTTACCACAGATCCAATGAGCAGTTTCTGCAACTTTGTCAAGGAGGTTGGTATAGATCACACGACAGACTGCTCCGACCAACTGGATGACGCCAATTGACTTAGAACACCCACGCGACATGAATGCAGCGCTACAATTCTGGTGAAGGTGATTGATCCTTTTCCTTCTCCCTCACCACAACCAGTGAGTCAGTCAATTTGCTGAAAAGTCCTTTCTGTTGTGACAAGGAAAGACTACACATTGCAGACAACAAATTGACCACTGAGAAGCACTCAAGCCACAATTTAGGGTGAGAGGGAAGCAGTGGAGGAGGGAGGGGGTTGGATTTGGGGAAGAGGGAAGCGTGGTTTTTGAACTGTTCTTCTGTCTATTCTTCTCATGATGTTTGCTGCATTATCCCTCACAAAGGTACAATTCATCAAGACGGCTCATTATTTTCCTTTGATAAGGGGAAGTAGAGGGAAGAGTGAGAGGGGAGTTACTTGAATAGCTTTTATCAATGCACCATCTTCACCTGCCGTTACATCTATTCAGCATACATTGAATCTTCTCCCCCAAAAAAAAATTCATCGAAAGCCTGACTTAATCGTTCACTTAATCGGCAATTATTGCTCCCTTTGCTCAAACCAACTAAAAGCCCTCCCCTCCTCTCGCCAAAAATGCATCCAAGGTGGTAGTTGTAAGATTGCGGTGTAAGTTAAAATAACTCAGAGGGCGGGGCTGGTGGGCTAAGTGATCTTCCCCCATCTGTCACATGCCCCATAACTAAACATTTATTTATTTACTTCTGACTTGTCAGTCAATATAACGGTAAAAGGCAGTTAGAAATGACAAAAACCTATAAGTTTATGAATGGATGAAAATGAGAAAAACGTGTGTGAGCACAAGGGTTAGTAGGGCAATATACCGCTTTAATTTTGAAGAAAATCGTTGATAGGCTAATGCGTTGGAAATTTAGTTCGAGTTGAGGAAAATTCCTACTTTTGATACAGTGTGTGGCTCGAGTGTTGAGAGCTTGGCAGGCATGCAAGACCGCCACATCCCCAGTCTAGCAAACATGCATCGTGGCACTGGATATGCAAATTGCCTATCAGTCGCCGGTTTTATGCACTCACCTCGTATCATTTCGAAGACAAGACATCCAAAACTCCACATGTCGATCGGCTGGCTGTACTCCAAGCGCATAATGACCTCAGGCGCTCGATAGAAGCGTGACTGGATGTAGGGATAGCACTGTTTACCAACGAAACACGAGGAGCCGAAATCAATGATTTTGACAAGATCACGAATGGTCTCAGGACCTCCGTCAGGGGCACGGCTGACGAGGAGAACATTCTCCGGTTTCAGATCGCAGTGTATAATTCCCGCATTCCAGACGTAAGAGAGGCCGCTCAAGACGGAGTCCATGAGTCGTCTGACCCGATCTCGAGGCAGGCCCTGGTCCTTCTTGTCCTTGATTAGATCGTAGAGGGAACAACCGAGCAGTTCAAAGCTGAGGCACATGTGCTCACGAAACATAAAGTGCTCCATCAGCCTGACGATGGGGAAATGATCCCACGAGCCCTTCGGGTTGGGATTAGACTTTTGAAGCAGTTCCAGAATGGCAATCTCCTCTTTGGCCTAAAATAGTATGCCGTTTTTCGAAGTAACTCACATCTCGTAGAAACACTCTGGAGTGGCTTAAAATTGTCAAACAAAGAATGCAAATTAAACCGGGGAGGGTAGTTCGTCTTGACATCTATCACAATGGTAAACTACGTTAAGGCGCGAGCTTTTTATTTCAAAGTGAAATAAAGAATGCCTGTACTAGCTGGGACTAATGGACAAATTTCAACACTTTCCACCTTACGCATTTCCCTTCCTCTCCCTTGTTTTATGTATTTGGCAAGAATGATGTCCTGCAATAATTAATCAAGTGCTTCAAGCATAAGTGCGTGAAGGTGCAAATCATACGCATAAATAATAACCCAAATAACGAGACACCCCAGACAAAGTTATAGGCAAAATTTGCATCCCCTCGCTTAAATGCTTACCTCTTTTAACATAGCACAATCGATCGTTTAAAGAGACCGAAGAAACTGCGCACTCTTTAATCAGTGCAATCTTATTCACAGTTCTTGCCTGTGCTATTTTTACTATTATTATTCCTAAACTTCTTTAATTTCTAAGCATTTCTTGGCAAGTATAAACAAATGGAAGGTTTGCACGTAGTGTTAAATCAAGAAGCACTTTTCAGCACGTCTTATTCCATTAAATCCAATTTCAGATTGTTTAATTTGGATTCAAGTTTTCTGGATGCTTCCAAATTGGACAATTTATGTAACACCCGTGTAGGTAATCAAAAGCGGAGGAGGAAAAGCCAGCTTACCGAATCTTCCTTCTTGTTTGCGGCGTTAGTTGCTCCGCGCAAGAAAAAGGTGTTCTCTTAGATGGCATCGACAACCTCCTCTTTCAAACGATGACAGAAGTTGACTCATGCCTAATGTCGTTAATTTCGCCTTGTTTTTGATGTGTCACATTTTTGTCTCCCTATGCACGTGGGTGCGTTTGTCGGTCTCACGGTTAATAAACGAACTAATAATAATAATCCTTGGCTAGTATTTTCACATTTTAGGTTTCTTTGAACCACAAACAACAAATACAATTTTATTTCATGCGGTAGATAAGGCACAGGCTCTTCGACGGCCACCCTGCCGTCATGGTATTCCATGCGTCCGCGCGGTGTGGCAACTCAACTAAGCCATGTAGTTGGGTCTAATTACGGAGCTGGTGATGCTAAAAGTGCTGGGCTGGTGACAATTATCTCCAAGGTTCTGAGCCTCCAAGACTAGAGGCCACCAAAACGACCTTAACTTTTTACGATGATTCTGACCTGATCATTGATGCTTCGAGTTGAGTTAAGAGCTCTATCCTGAATTCCTCTATGAAGTTGGTGATGAGCATTATCCATCTTTTCGTTCCCCATCGGATTTTGTCTAACCGAGGAGCAAGAGTTAACCCAATGTAGCATGAGCGAACCACAAGCCCTCCCGCATGAAGGTATGTCCCGTCACGACTATGGGTTATCCAGAGGTCAAACGAAACCGTCCCTTCAGCCATTGCAAAACTGAAATTTCAATGCAAAATTCACCCTTTTCTTAACTCTCACCACAATCAAGGAGTGAGGATAGAAAAGGAGTACTTTAGGATACTAGTTATTCTGCACACCTCATAAAAATTCCAGTTCATTTAGTTCCAAAAAATTAACTCAACCTCTCTCCACTCTGCCCCGCGGCAACATAACCTCTGCTCCCACTCACTCCCCTCCCCCCCCACCCCACCCTACCTCCCACAACATCAAGTCCATCGCCTCTCCAATGGAACGGGTTTGTCGAGGGGTCCTCCATCAATAGGTGGAAGTACGAGGCGAGGCAGGGTCTTATGTCTACAAACGTCATTATTAAGGCTGCAGTTTTGGAAGATAACGTTGCCCCTACCTCTCACCTGTTCAAGTGTGTGTGAAAGCTCAATTTCATCATTGCTGTGCCGACTGTTCACTTATTTGAGGAAAGGCAGAAGTGGTGATGGCGACTGGATAGGCGAGAGGGGGGAGGAGAGGCACGACCGTGGGTACATTCACTTCCACTGAAACCTCCATTCAAGTACTCATTTCCTTCTACTCCTACACTGTTCCTCATTATTTTCCGTGACTCTGGCAAAAAAGTGCGAATAGTAATGTGCAACTAATGATGGGAAATTCCGCAGTTTTTGGAAATTTATCACAAGGTCATTGTTTTATTCTCTCTACTTCCACGACAATTTGCGAAGAAACATATGCGCCTTAATGCACCAATAATTTTGTTCTGCCTTGTTTCCTCGGTTGAACCCTCCTAATTCAGGAGGTGACAAGGAAGGTGGTGGAAGTCTGGTAAGTTATGGGGTCGCACAGTCTAAACTGGCTGATGCTACACCTTGACAGTTATGCGGGCAATAAACATGTTATCTTCTCATTAAATAAAGTGCTTAATTTTTGGGAACGCACCTGTGTGGTAAAACGGATGTCGCGTCGAACGACCTTGAGGGCACACTCCTTGCCTTCTTTGTGATCGATTACGAGGAGGACATTGCCAAAACTTCCCTTTCCAATTGACCGGATGCATTCGTAGCGGTAGTCAATGTGATCGTGAGGTATCTCATGATAGGTGGTATCTAAAAGCCAGAAAAAAGGCTTAAATGTCGTTTTGTTTTTATACGCAATCGCCTTTACAGCTACCCATATTTCGTGCCCTCCGCTCTCATATTTCCTGACAGGTAGACCTCTTCGCGGTTTTAATGAAGTCCTCCAATTTTCACGCCAAAACCCTCTACCTGGTTTAAATATATGTTGGAATAAATTTACCTCCCACGTGAAGGCCTTCTGCTGTTCTAAAGGATATTAACGCTACAGCTTTGATTCACGCAGTCGTTTAAGTGGAGTTCATTACAATGCATGTCATACATTCCTTAGGCTTCGCATAATTTTTTTTGACAGCCGAGACCACCATCACGGTGCTCAGGTTTCGCAATTGACAAAAATCCCCTCCGATCACAAAGGGCTACAAATCTGCCGATCGGGCTTAATGGGAGTCAAAGAGACAGGACTATCTCGGGACCTCGAGAACCAATGACCACTTGGTGGATTATATCACAACCGGAGGAAACGATATCCTTGATTGATACGCCAATCATGTCATTTAAAGAACACTGTTCGGCCTTTAAAACCACTCTTAAAGACATTCAACTATTTCTCCACACAGACGTCTTATTCGCCTTAATGGTTATTTATTATTCTTTGTTGGAATGACATGCTACAACTTCATCGAAGATTCGACGCGCTAAGATGTCATGTGACATGTGAAATACCTAGCGTGGATACTCCGCTTTTGTCTAGCCGATTGGTGCTTACCTTTGAAGTTCTTTCGACCGTTTAGACGAAAACTCAGACGCTTGGCGAACTCCTTTGACATGTTTTCACCTCGATAATAAATCTTAGAGAGTGAAAAGAAAGAAATTACATGCAGCACAAAATGCAGACCACAAATTTCCCCTTCTACCACATTCAAATCTTTCATTTTAGTGTTAACTCAATAAAGAGGATGAATGTTCAAAGTACAACAACCCTCTCTGTCATATGATCGGGTAAAAGGCTTCATACGTGCATACAAAAATGCCTTCAATCGTGTACAAATGACTGATGCCATCGCAACACCCCCAATTATTTAGTCTGTTCACAAGGCTTAGAAATCAAAAGTGAATTCATTCTTCACACTGAATGCCAATAAAAATTTCACTGGCTTTACTCATGAATGGTAAAACACCGGAATAAATGAGGTTGAGAGAAACCTTGCCAAAATTGGTGTATGCAGTCAACCAGGTGATCTTTTTTCACCACTTCGAAATAAGCAAAAAATTCCTCTTTAGCTCATAGCTCAGTTCATCCAAGTGGAAATAATATCAAAACAAAAGTCAAAAGTGATTGTTTGAATGCACTCAGGCCCAGTTAAATGGATTTATGCTTCCTCGAAAACAATATTCTAAGCTTAACTACGTTTTAATTGATTTTGGCCAACCAAGAAGAAGTTGAGCAAACACGGAAGACTGTTGCTTTTTGGGAGGGGGAAGGTTTGCGATAAAAAAAGGCCAAAAAACTATAATGAAGGACTGGAAATTATAAGAATGAGAATCACTTCGGCTTTTCTGGTTTAAAAGTAGAAAGATGAGGAAACATTGTGTTAAAAGAAATGCTGAGTTTCTCATAATTTTACCAAGAGAATTTGGCCGCTCAAACAAATTTCGAGGCGGCCAAATGCTTGTGTTCTTTTTAAAGACCAGTTGATTCCCACTAAACAAGGGCATAATAAAAGAGACTGAGACAACAACGCACCCAACCATCTAACCAGCTCATCCACCAACCAACTGGCTATGCAATTGCACATAGGTGTGAATGCCAATTTAACAGTGAGTGAGAGTAGGAGAGATAGGCGGATGGAGAGATTCAACTAACAATAATTAAGGTGCCTAAATAGATTCTTTTACACCTATTAATCGCTACTGGCCCATGAAATAACCCCTTAGCCCAAGGTCATCATGAGCTCTCAAATGTGGTTGTCATCAGTTGCTACAATCTGCACACTCTGCTCCTGACTGAAGACTCACATTTCAGCCGACAAAGTACGCACATCCTGCCATGGGTTGGCGGGCAGACACATGGGCCACATCTGAGTGTTCAGTCAGTGGTGGCAACTTAGCAATTGGTAAGCTGAAAATTATCCCACATCAATAATTGTAAGGCAAATTTAGCATGTTCGCTAACGAGTGAGTCTGTGTGATGTAACTATCTTTGTGAATCCACGTGGAAAGCATACAAACACACACACACACACACATTCGCATACAAATATACCATCTTTCGAATGGCCATGAAATGTTATCAACTTGGATAAAGCCTAAAAACTGAAATTATGTACTTTTTAAGTAATTTAATTATAATTTTGTGATCAGTTGTCCAAAAACGATCTGTCAACCTGCATTCCCATTGGCCGGTAGATGGTCAATAAAAGCACCCCCACCACCTCCACCAATCATGTAAATGCAGATGAGAGATTCATCAAAACGCATGTTCTAGATGCAAAAAGCAACCTCATTTGCGTAAGTAAAACGAGTCCCCTCGCTATCATCACATTTAGTCACAAAAAATGTGTGTGCGAGGCCTTGAACACACGCACATACCCACACACAGTTAGGCATCCCACATTTCACAGCCTAAGCCGAGCCGCTTTTTATGCGTTTATTCACCAATGAAACCACTAATTAACGCTGTCAAACTCTGACAACTGGTGTGGGTGTCGTAGAATATATAAAGAAGTAGAGGAGAAGGTGTATTCCACTAATCTGAGGAGAGAAACCGGTGTAACCTCTCAAGTCTAATCAATAGGCATATGTAAATAAGTGGCGCACTTCGTTGTCTTTAGTAGTGCTTGCGTGTGAATGCTGAATGCGTGTGTGCATGTGTGCATGAGGCCTGATGCAGAGTGACTGCATGGATGCCTGCCTTCTAGCTTGACTGAGTAAATGGGTGTGTGTGCTCAACTAGACGTTTGTCAGTAAAGGCGATGAGGGGAATGTGTACGATGGCCTCGACGTCAATGACAAAATTTCCAGGACCTAGTTCCAAAGTTACGTGAATAACAAAATAGACTTCTGTGATGAGAGGGTGGAGTGAAAGGGCTACATATATTCGTCAACCTTTTCACCCCAAAATAAGGAGTTCACCTGATTACCCAATTAGGATGACTGCATGTGCATTTGAAAAAGATTTGGGTTCCAATGATAATTAAAAGTCGATTTCTAAAATATTGTGAGTCCGCATAGTTACACCTAAGTCAAAATGCCAGATTCAGAGTGATAGAGCACTAACCGTGTAAAAAAAGCAAAAGTCCATTGCATTATCTCATGCAAAATTCGGAGCAGAGTAAAGAAAGCTCTTAAAAAACCAGTTACATTTCATTTCTAAAATGCCGAAGATAACTTGACGTTTAGAAAAAATACACATTGAGTTATTATTGCCGATAATAAAACACTATTAAGAGCAGCTATTAGAACCACCAAATACTATACATTCGAATTCAGTGCAAAATACAAACCTCGCTCCAAGAAAAGATTTAGAGAATAAGGAACTATACCAGTTGCTCTACTAAATAAATAGCCAAAAAGGAAATTCGGTCACTACTTTAAAAATCCAGGTGGACGACAAAGGAATTGCAAATAAGTGAACAACGTAAAAGAATTTACGGTAAACTAATACAAACAAAAATAATCAACTTGCAACTTGGTGTTTCGAAGACTCATCCTTGTCTCCACTCATTTGCTGACGGTTGCTTTTGACAGACTCGTCTGTTTTGCCCGAATTTTTTGAGCCGAAAAACATCCTCTTTTTTTGCGACTCGCCAGCAGTTTCTTGCGCGAGCTTATTCACCATCTTGTGGTTCTTCTTTCTTTTAAAAAACGTTTTGGGAGGTTGTCACTTTAAAGTAGAATCAACCTTGGAACTTCACCACTCCTGTAATGCACCCCTCATCCAAAATGCGCGAAGCCGACGACGATAAATTGCATTGATTGATACAAACAAGCCACGAGCTTTGCAAACAAAATGTATTAAAATAATACAAGCATTTAAATATTTTTCAAAGTAATAGTTTTGCATCTCTTTTGATATAGCTTAATAATCGAAACCGCTAATTTAGAAAATTACGTGCCCATCCTATCCCACAGAGCAAGTGATTTGCAGTCTTAACAACCTGTAATCATTTTTAAGAATAACGCTTTTATTTTATACTTTGCGATTGATTTGAACAAATATTTGCTATATCACCGGTATATTGCTTTTCCTTTTCTTATGCTTGATCTTGAACGAAATTTCGATAAGCCAAAGAGAACCGATTTTCACCTTTAAATTGCTATGTATTTAGTCTTCCATAACTGTTAAAACCTTGAAAAACACTTTTTCACCTGGATTCGAAATAGCTCACAGAAAATATGTCTTAAGTACTTTGATTGAGGAACGCCTCATAAATTGAAACATTTTGTCGAATAAATTTAGGTAGATCTTTTACTGGCTGCTTTGGGTCGTGCACTTGGAACGAGACAACAGTTTGAACACATCACTGTTTACCGGTTCTCCGACACCTGTGAATTTGTTGCATATTTGATGGTACGCTTTGTGGTACTGGTAGTGTTATTTTGGGTCTGGTAGGGAAATCGGGTCATCAAGTTATGAGTTGTTTGTACAATTGTAAACCTGACTTGACTCCTAACTCAACACGCAAAGAAAAAGAAGGGACTCCAATTTTCATGATACGTTTCGAAACAGGAGACGTAGTATTCCCTCCTGTTAATCTCTATGCGGATTTTGTCGAATCCTGTAAAAAATACAAGGTCATTGGTGAAGAAGGCAAACTTACACGATACACTGTTAGTGAAAATTTGGAATATGTACTTCAAAAAAGGACGGAAGAACGCGATATAGACCGTCCTGATGACTCGTTCCAGTTAGGTCAGGTTTTGTTTGATAAAGTTAGCCTCAGTCCAGATACTTAATGCTTCCTAGGGGAGTTATTCTCAGGCTCTTGTACACTTCAAAAATGCCATATTAAGGTACGATGATCCCCGAGCCAAATACCAGATAGGCGTAATGCTATTTGATGACTTACTTGATTATGAAGACATAAAGCAGTACGAAAATCCACAGGTAAGAACAAAATTCTTCAACATTGGGTCAGAGAGCTGCTTTCTACATTATGCAAGGGCTGCTGTCTTTGGATCGAGGTGTCGGTTCACCACTAGGCAATGCCGAACTTGTGGACGCGGCAGCGTTCAACTTGTATTTAGCTTACCTTCAAGGCTGGGGGATCGAACAGTCAGATGAGCTTGCTCTCAGGTGAGCTATATGAGCCGGCATGCTGTAGCTCCTCAATATATCCCCGCAGTTGTAGTACTGCTTTCGATTATGGAGAAACCGTTTACTGTAGGCATATAGATGGTTCATGGGTATGAGTAGAAAACCTCTAAACCGCAGTGGAGGCATAATTTGCTGGCACTTTGGTCTTGTGGATTCCAATTCACCACAAGACTATAGCAGTGATTTAAAGGAAGGTGTCTACTTAATTGTGGTGGATAGTGTTGTAGATCTTTCCCCCCCCCCTAGGACGACTTTAGTGAAGAAGAGCCGATTTGAGAAGACGATGTAGAATACCTTCCTTAGCGGTCAGTCGGGGCTCATTGAACTTCCTTACCTTTGACTTTGGGCGATCGCTGTGGAGAAGCGGAAATTAGAGTGAACGTCATTTTAACTCTGTGCCAGCGAACCTCCATAGCTTTAGCCATGCAGATCGCCAAACAAACCAGTCGACGGATTCACAGACGTTCTTTAAATTAATTCGTCCCCCAAAGCCATAATATGATGTAACACACGGGGATTCTGTGCAATTTGTTTCTCTCTTACTAATTCATTGTTAACCCAATAGACACCTTTACTTGGTGACCATGTTACTTAATTGCTGCCACCAGTAGTGCCGTCCAATCGGCGCAGTGACATGGCAAGGTCGGAACCTATCTATCATCTCTGACCACCTCGAAAATAGGTGTGCATGCTACGTGTTTCATCTTTACAAAAAAAGTTTTCATTTGGGATGTCAAAAAGCCTAAATCTCCATGTTTCCAACTCTGCGTAGCATATGTCTCCCCATCCATCCATTATCCTTCACGTCCCTCACTTCACACCTCTTCCGTCAAGGAACCCACTTTGATTTAGAATAAGCAAAACTGGGACTAATTAATTTTGTAGACCAAAACCTGAATCATTGTTATAGGTACCTTCAAACTGCTGCCACATATGGAGACACCAAAGTCTCCGTGATGGCGCAAACAACGATGGGATACTTCTACTCCTCCGCTGACCACATGGATTTGCTTAAGGCATTCTACTGGCATTCAGAAGCGTGCCAGAATGGCAGTGTGGAGTCACAAGGTGAGTTACTGACAGAATTCTCAGAAAACAGCTACAAACACCTTTCTTCCTCACAGCTGTACTCGGCGTTCTCCATATGTTCGGTCTTGGGTCGGCCAGTAAGGATTGGGGCACCGCACTTAAATGCCTACGTGATGCCTCTGAGAAGGGCAGTGTTTATGCCACCGGTATGCTCGCCTTCCTCTACTTCCGTCGTGCCTTATATACCCTCGCTAGCCGAACCGCCTACTCGTTGGTGGGGAACATGGAACTCCGCAACAGTATTATGATTGACACTCGAGACGGAGGTGGCGGAAGTGGGCGAAGCGTTTTTGATATTCAAACGCGATGCTTCATACAACGAGGTCTAACAGTAGCCTGTTTCATCTATGCCACTTGTCTGGATCGTGGGTTGGGGATACAGCAGGATCGAGGAATCGCCAGCACGATGTACTCTCGGGTAAGTAGCCACCAGAGTCTATGTCCGTAAAGCTTACGAAATCCCCAACTAGCCAATCAAGGGAGGATACCCAATCCTCCGCCATCTTGTTGGCCATCACAGCCAGAAACAGGTCAAATTCGAGGTTAAAATCCACCTTTAAGAGAGTTCATATTAGTGCTCTACCCGCTCATAAAAACAGCTCTTGGTGGCACCATATGTGCCAAAGGCCCCGATTTTCTTACCTGACCCCAGTGTCACACGTATGTGACATGCGGTCCTTACCATTCTACGCTAACTGTCTACACCAGCTTGTGCAACAGAGACTCAAGGCAATAAACTTAGCGTACGATGGTAGTTTTGATCTCGAGGGGTTGACTGATTTTGAAATCCTTCTCACTGGTTAGAATGCAGCATGACAGAGGTCATTCAAACTGAAAGGCCAAGAAATGTCAAATCAACATACGTTTCTCTTTCTCAGCGATCCGCTTGGCGACTCCTGTCCTGGAAATTACAACACCCACGAGTCAAAGTTGATAGTCTTTTGAATCTGGAGTCAGTAATAGTGAATTACTTCACCTCTGAAAGGAGTTCGCTAATTTCGTATTGCTCAGGGCTGGATGATGCCCCACGTTGAGCCAACTTTTTGGTGATTGGTGAAGGCACAGAGGGTTTGATCGGTCAACTAGACACCGACATAGCTATCCACCCTGAAATCTCAGATAAATTCCAAGTAAATTTCTCAAACTTACCATATAAGATTTTTTGTTGAAAGTACAAAGGGCCGAAAAAGCTTGATGCAATGAACTATTGATCTGTCGAAGGCATTGTTCCTACATTGAGATCGTTTCATGATTATTTGGCACCTATAATTTGAACTAGCCAGTCAACGCACTAGCTGCTCTAAATAGCCTTTACTTTGCACGATTCTTAAATTTATTTTTGAATTAAAATAAACGGATATTGCTAACTGCGATATTCCCAGACTGCTTTCCCGAGTGCGTTTGAGATTCTCTAGGACATAGCGAGTCATGACCAATCAGTGGATAGGATTTTGCTCATGGGCAAAACAATCCTCGCCTCCTATTTGGCTCTTCCCGGTGGTCTTGTAGTGAACCATGCAAAGGAGTTTGTGGAGACCTTCCCCTCTCTCCTTCTAACAGCCTTACGGATTATTTGCCTCTAGACAAGAGGATCACTCTAAGCTATTTGGGAAAGGACCTGCACTCTCTCCTAGGAAATAATTGATACATGGAAATCTAAAAAGCAGTCTTCGCCATCTCCCTTTTTGGGCGAGGACAAAGCATCAGGGGTGGTCACCACACCTTTGAATATTGTTGCATCTAACCCCGGTCTTCATCGCATTGGCGACAAGATAAAACCACCCCTCCAGGCGGCAATTCCTCCAACGGCCTGAGCCTTTTGCGGCGGGGTATGGTGACACTGACTCACCGAGCATGGAATTCAAACCAACCCTTAAACCCAAAGTTCATATCATACGCTTCCCGAAAACTTCATTAATACTAACACACCGGATTGCTCGTGGATATCAAGAGAGATAGGCATAACCCCCCCTCCGAAGGACCGAATTCACAGGTGGTCTTTCGGTGCCCTAACGATAAATGGCGTCGCCTTCAGAAGAAAGACAATTGGGGTGGTTAGCCTGCCAATTTTAACCCTGAGGATGAGCCCCAAACAAGACTTAAATGCTGTGACCGCAGTTGAGTTGAGTGTTTCGACACTTAGTTACCTTTTCGCCTCTTTTTTTGACAAATGGAAAGGTGAGAGGTGCATCCACCACTAGTCTCACTGGAATGCAAACCACAAAGTAGTGTCAAGGGTCTCAAAGACACATCGCCAGGCCAGACTTGACCCTAGGAAAAAGCAGCCATTACTCTCGATGGTGCTAATGAGTTATACCACTAGGCAGACCCCTGTGATATGATTCGAATACTGAGTCTCTACTTCTTGTAAGTCGCTAAGTCTTCTGTCTCGAGAGGGTAAACAGACTTCACCTGTTACGCCTTCTACAGATAATGAGGAAAAAAGATTTGAACTTTAGAGTGTTCAAGTGACGTTGACACTGTTTGATTGACTACTCTACTGACACCTTGGAAACTCGGGCCGCCAAATCAGGTGCTTTTATTCTAGAGCTATCAAGCAAACGATCCATTTTTTTGAGGCATCTAGGAAGGCGACGAAAATTGCTGACAAGTAAAAGGCTTTGGGCACGTCTCACCTCACTGCCACCAGTGTCTTGCCCCAGGTTACCCCCGGAGACGCGGTTTAGAACAAACGGAAAAGGCGTTAGACGGGTGGAACAGATGGAGGTCGAGAATCCTGCTGGAAAAAAATGAGATTATCCATCGTAAGCGCCAACAATCAACCAATCCGTCAACCGACCAATCAGCCAATCAGACTGGTCAGGCACGCTCCAGACCACTTCGTAGACATCAACTAAGCAACCAAGAGACTCATTCATTCAGTCTATTTTGTTTTTCTCTTTTCTTCCTAAAATAAATTACATTTTTTTTAGTGCGTCAACATCGACCCGACCACTACAAGCCGTCTGCAAAACATGGTCATCCGTGAGGAGATCTGAGTAAAGCACATAACACCTCGCAAGCAAGCCTCCCTCTTGTCGGAAGGTCAATAAAAAAAATAAACAAAAAAAAGCACCGAAAACGCAGAAAACCTGACCTTCTACTTATTCTAGTATGCATGTATTGTAAAAAAATATACATAGTATGCATTGGCCTATTAAATGCCCTAAACCACACAGAAGACACATGAGCCATACATAAGCGTCTTTGTCCCTCCGTCGACATCACACGTCATTCTTTTTGTTGTCCTGGGTTTGCACGCACCAAGTAGCAAGAATACTAGAAACGGAGAAGGGAGTACAAAATGGGGGAATAGGGAGGAAGGGAGGCGAGGAGATACACGCACACACACAATTCACAAACACAGTGAAAGAGGACCTAACGAGATGAGGGTTTCAAATTATCGAGGGCGCAAGTGACTTTGCGCATGAGACTGGGAGCCACGAGACCATAGTCGTAGAGATTGGCAAGGTGTAGGATGAAATTGTTGCGAAGGTGATGACAATGCAAGCGGTCGCCATAGCGTTGGACGAAAGCGAGGAGGAGATGGCCCATTTGACTATCACTGACAACGGTCTCGGAGGGTCGAATGGAGAGGAGGAAGGCGTTCCAGATCTGCATGAACTCCTTCTCACCCTGGAAAGAAAGGAGGATACCGGGAGAATAAACGAAAGCCATACATTCAACCACTCTGCACTCATTCGCCAGCTCAGCTACTTGTTCATTCGTCCACCTGGCTAATCAGCAATTCAGTCACCTAAATTCGGTCTCATTCTATTAATGGTCAGAATCGTAAAACTGTTTCCATGGGATCAACTGCATGCACCACAAAGGGATAAAACGTAAATACAGAACTTGAATTTCGACGATAGGTCTTGGTTTTCGAGAGGACTGGATGGTGGGAAAACCCAATGTCGTCTCAATTGCGGTAATTAAGGCGATCGGACAGGTGCTGGCCTATTCTGATTGATTGAATGACTGAAGGAATGATTGATCTTGCTTCATGAATTCCTTGACACCTTCGATAAATGATCCTTTGTCATGCGATTGGATGCTGTGATCTACTCCGTCTTTGGGAGTAACCTGGAGGAGTGCATTAGTTGCAATGAGTTGGTCGCTTTCTTCGGTGCCTCAAAAAGAGATCGGTTGGCTGACAACCAACAGCAAATGCTCCTTAGGAGAAGGGCACCTAATTCGTATGGCTGAGTTCCCAAGGTCCCAGCGGAATAGGCAATAAAACGCAGTCAGCTTCCAAAGTGGTAGAAACAAACTCATTTATAGGAACGCCAGCCTGCATATTGGACATAAAACGGTGATCGAGGAGTGAAATGGTAAGTTTTGAGACCTCAGCATTGTTATTGGGGTGTGCGGAGGATGACTCAGATGAAGTAAAGAAGTAAACAAGAGGTAATGGAAAGAGGACAAGACCTTCAATATAACCTGTGACGTGTGAGGTTTTGTTAACTGCATTAACTAACAAAGCGTTCACATGCATTAGTCTGCCCGTGCGACCCACCTCACCTCGCTCTCCGCCAGTTTGAATGCACTTTCACAACACCAAATGTCCGGTAAAATCAGGTGAATGCAATTGGAGCTTCCCTGCCCCACAAGCCTTATCCAACACGGTTCCAAAGGCATGAAAGCTTCCCGTTAAACTTGCTATTCAGCATCTGGAGAAATTGGAGAATGCGGCGACCTACTACACTGTCGAGCCGGAGTTGGGTGATGATTCGCGCGTCGCTATCGAGACTGACGTGTTGAGGAACACATCGGAGCTCCTGTTTAAGCCTAACAACATTGACCAAACTGTTCGCTTACATGTGCATCATAACGACCCATTCGCTCAATATTTCTCTCATCACAACTCCAAAGCATGCACTGCTGTACCTCGTTGACGGTGTGTGGGGGACCGCGACCAGAATTGTTTGCCTGCTAACTTTCCCTCCATCAAACCTCAAAGTTTACCCATGGGATACAGAAGGTAGAGATGTTGTCGCACTCCCTCAACTAGATGACAGAATAAGGCAAAAAACGCACCTTATTGACGTCCGTGAACTCCTCCACCTTGCGCTGGTAGTGGTCGCGCAGCCATTGTGGAGCATCCTCGTCCTCCGAGTCGCAGTCGTCGAAAGCTGTCGGTTCAATGGGCTGCAGAGTAGTGGTGTGAAAGTACACCCGTTTGTGACCCACCTCCAATGGACCGGCCGCCGCCACCGCCACTGCCATTGCTGCAGCTGCTGCAGCTGACATTGAAGCAATCTCCCCCGTGAGCTATGACACAAAGGTTAAAATAACAGTTGCATCAATGACTAGGCAAATAACGCTTAAGCCTCTACTAAACCTACTACTCTGTGTGAATTTCATCAGTATCCTAATGTTGTTCCCCCTTATCAGTGATCTCCCTTTCCTGATTAGTTTACTTCATCAGAATCTCACCGAAGTCTACAGATCAAATCCTAGGGGAAATTAGAGTAGAATACAAAAATAAACGGGGGATTTCTGACCAAACTGGACCCTCTACTCTTTGCATACCTCTTGACCTGAGCCGGAAAAGCGTTCCACTCCACGCCAATAAATGAGTTGACTGAACGGTAGGCGTTTGAGGGGCTGTCGACGCCGCCGCTGGAGAAATCGCGACGTAGCAAGCTTTCTTGCGTCCCGAAGATTATTTTCCGCCTCGCCACAGTATCCCGTCCACCCGCCAACCAGGGGGAGGTGGTGGGGGTTGCGCGAAGCCGATGTCTCAGTCAGACACACGTCCACCCCATTGTCCGGCGCGCTGGTTGTGCTGGGGCGGTAGGTGCGCGGGACACAGTCATTGGAACCGTCGTAACTCTCGTCCAAGGTCACCTCAAGCACAAGATGGCTAGTCTCGCGTTGCCAGGATCCGGAGAAGCGAAAACGAGGGTGGCAACAGCGAAGATGGGCCATTAAACAGCTGGGATAGACTTTCTCTGGTAGAGGGGCAGGAGAATAGGCCGTAAATTGACGCAAAGGCGTAAAAGGGAGGATTAAACGTCAGTCTTGCGTCCTACTTTTGACGTCGCTGGAAGTAAATTTGCAAGAACTTGTAATCCTCCCATCAGACTACCCAGCAACGTCATTTTTCCCGGAACCAAAAAAGATCAGTCTTCAATGTATAAAACTACGAACGAGCCGACTCCGAGTCCATTCAAGTGAACCAATCGTTGTTGGGATTGAAAACGACTTCCATTACCCTGAACTCAGATTACTGTCTGCCCAAGGCTTTGGTCAACGGGCGGGAAAGCCGTACCTGACTATACCAAAATACGGAAGCATTGGGAAAAACAAATTCGTCAATGATTCATAAACTTAAGATATCCAGTTGTTGACGGGATAGCAGTCTTTCCGCATACTGTACGCATTAAGAACACATAAATCAGGAGGAGCTAACAACGGCTTGATTTATCAGCACCTTCCCTTACAGCTTTGATTTTATGCTTCTGGGTACTTTGACTCCATTTCGCAGGGAAAAAGGGAAGCTCCTCTCAGACCTCAAAAACGCTTATTATTAGGGTCCCCAAGGCCACATGGTACAGGGACAAGAGGCCATTTGACAAGCCCCACCGTCTATGTGTGACGCGTCGACACAACTACATGCGGCTACATGTATTTTAAGCTGACAATGAAAACCTTCACACCGCTGTGGCAACGAGCTGATAGTCACAGAAGACGGAGAGCAAATAAGACACATTATTTGACCAAAATTCCACATTCCAGGTGATTTGTTTGATCAACAATGCAGAGATTGTTTGAGACAAGAACCTCTGATGCAGAGATGGGTGAATTGAAGGGATAGTCAATTCCGCTACCGATAGACACCCGTGTGAAGAGATCGCTCCTATAAATTGGACCAGCCTACCACTACCTCCATCTGTAAAAACAAAGATACACTAAATACATTACAACGGAAAATAGGACTTTTTGCCTTACATTATCGTTTACGCAGCCCTATTTAGGGGAGAGACAAGAGAGCCAAGCTCAAGTTGTCAACCCAGCCAAAAATTAATCACTTTTCTGATATAAAAATCAGAGTTATGAAAAGTCGAAAGAGAGACCATGGTATCAATGCTATCTCATAAGGTGTTAAATCAGGCCTTTTTGAGCAATTTTTGACTGAAGACTGGTTAGCAGTTGTTAGCAGTTTGACTGACGGTGAGGCTAACCTCACTGCCTATCTCCAAATCTGCGCAAATCGCTACGCCCTTGCCCTTCCTCCCGATTTGCAATCACACGAGATCTATGCCGAGGTAAATAAGCGAGACAAATTCAAAACTCGCGTCTTCTTATGTCTATTTTCTTGAAAATAAAGGGCATTTGCAAATGATTGCCTTCATCGAGAGGTTAAATGTTGATGGCAAACAGTTATCCATTGCTAAGGTGCCTACCCATAATACGCTATTTAAATGAGCTTTCGCATGGATCATAATCAAGGCTCCAATTCAAACCACAAGCATTACTTTTGCGGATCGATTCTGCATTCCTCGTGGTTGTGGTTGCATAGGGAAAGCTGGATATCTGGCGTTTAGCAGTCATCAAGCCAATACCATCACTTTTCAGTTGCTTAATGAATTCCCAGAGGCCTCCACAGGGAAGGAACCCTACCCTCGTACTGACTAGGCATGCTGACGGAGATGAATCTCACTCGTTCAACTTGAAGGCACCTTCACCAGAGGATGACAAGTCAGCTGGACTATCGGGTGAAAATAGTCACATAATCGCTACCAAGTCTTTGAACGCTTCTTGTAACCAGAGCCCTTATTTAGGAAAAAAACAACCATTGGCTGGCATCATAAAAAAACAAAAATCCAAGAAAAATGAATATCAACCCTCCCTAGGGTAAGAGATAGAAGCGAACTTACCGCCTCGACGGCAATCCAGCTTGCACCAGGGACAAATCATGTCTCGAGTTTTCGTCCACTGCAGAATACGCTTCTCATCGCCACCATAAAAGAAGAGATAGATTACATCAATGGAAGATGAGGTGGAACCACAAGAATTGGAATTAGAACTAAAGTTGTTCGACTCCTCTGCCTCCTCTTCAGCCTTCACCGGTTCCCTATCGTCCTGGAGTTGAAGCTTCGGGATCTTTGATGGTGAAGGCCCCTCCAACTCCGGGAGCAAGCGCTTTAGGGGGTTTCGTGCGCCCCTCACCGGGTCTACAAAAAGTATGGAGTGAAAAAAGAAAGAGAGACTAAATTTGGGTTCATAAACTTACGCGGTCTTGAGATGGGGACAGGGAAGGGGGAGAAGGAGGAAACAGAATGCCAGATCACACGGAATCGTAAGTGCGGCCATCTTGAGTACTCGTCCAGCGCCGCACAAGCTGCGCCCTTAGGGAACCTCGGAAAGATTGAGGAAGAACACTGGAATCCTACTCGATGGTCACCATTACCAGCGGTGGGTGTTCCGCCCTCCAGAGCCATAACTGATCTGGAGGGTAGTGAGATCGGTAGACTTCTGCAATCTTCTGGTATCGTGATCGGAGCCGCTTGAATGCCCAAACGGAGCTCATAGATACCCGGAGTGAGAAGGAATGAACTAGCAGTCGATCCGGGCTCTAGGAGAAGGCATAAGTTAATGAGAACGTCAGTTATCCAACTCACCAGGAGTGAAGAAAAGGGGCAACGATGAGGTAGAGTAGACCACCGGGTAAGCTATCTGCCCTAGAGGTTCTCCTGCTTCTGCGCCATTGATGTGTCGCGCACGACGCCGTTCGACCACATGAACTTCCAGCTCAAGTTGAGCGCTACTGGTGCGTGAACAGATGGCGGAGACTAGAGCCTCCGTGGGAGGAGCGTTATCCAGCGCTGCAGCGGTGCGTAACACGTCGACAATACGAAAACGGGCGGAGGGAACAAGAGGCGGACGGGTAGCGGAGGCAGAGGGCGCCTCACCATTGCAGCAACAGGCGACGTCGCGCGAGACGAGGACAAGGGAGTCCAGAGGGCAGAAGTTGCGACGCCAGGACCAGGCAACGCGAGAGAAGAGATTAACCGAGGACTTGATAAAAGAGAAGGAGTCATTTGTAACGCTATTAGTAAGCCAGTTCTAATAGACCTAGAGGAGATAGATTTGGATTTCAAAAATTGAAATAGGCAATAGTTCAAGGAATTCTCGACGAGAACAGTGCTTGATCTTCATAATGCAGACCATGCTGTCGATAAAATGAGCCCGAATGACGTCTCAGCGGTCGGATGTTCAAAAGAATGAAGGAAACGAAAGGACCCAACTCCTCCCTCCTGCTTTAAAATATTCCATAGATGTTTCATCAGTAACCTTGCAACACGTGGCCTCGCAATTTCTTGAGAGAACAAGAATAGCACCTCTGACTCACGATTCTCCGCTTTTTCTGAGATGGTTATCCTGACACACCCAAACGTTAAATAGAACTGAATAGGTACATTCCAGCCATATTCGCTGCTTGGACATCAGCGAACGAACAATAGTGTGTAGAGGCCACTACAGACAGACAGACAAGTATGCAAAACGACTATCATCAAACTGGAATCCGATTTGGTAAATATTTTCTGGACGGCACGTTACACCACCACGTTCCTCATCTTCTCTTGATGCCATGCAACGTGGCCAAGAACTTCGACACCTTTGGAACCGACGTAAAGTTGGTTCTTGAAACAAGCCAGCTCCATTAACGTTGGTCAGGTGTGAGGATGACTCAAGATAGTAAGAGAGTAGCATCAAGTAAACCATTTCGACTGACCTGTATTCGCGCTCCAGAATCCATGAAAGTAAACAATTGCAGCGAGCCACTTCGGATAGCCCACAAACTTTATCTGTCACCGGAGTGGGAATTTCCCTCTTCTTCGTGAAAATTCATTCTGGAGCAACAGCAACTTACATTGTACTATAAAGGCGAATAAATCACCAGAAATAAACTGAATAAAATGCCAAAACCTCTAATATCACCGAATAAAACCCAACTTCATGGGCATTTCTCATAAATGCACCAAAATAACAAACATTATATCGACTCCTTGAATGCATATATGACAATCCCATTGAGAATGCACAGCAGCTTTGAAATAACGTCCCACCCCTCATAAAATTGTGGCTTGAATAACAGCCCCAGAAAAAGCTAACTCCACTTTAAAGCGATTCAGCCGGAACAGAAACGATAAAATTCCACGCAAAGACAAAATTCCCTGAACATGACTGTAAAACGACTTATAAGCATCAGCCTGAAAAAACCAAACAAGGCTGTAAAAGATCCAGCGAAGAAAGACTAGAAGGGATAAAACCGTAGACCTTATGTACATCCCCAACATGGCAGTAAAGTCTCAACCCAATTCCTCCATCCTTAACAATGGTGAGAGTAGCCGAATAGGCATCTGAGGCACCCTGAGCCCGTCAGATAAGCCACACACATGTGCAATCCATTTCCAGATGACTTCGAGAAGGGAATCTTTGTATCTACATCGGCCACATACTGAAATTGAGTAACTTGGGCTTCCACCCGTTTCATGGCGCCATGATAACTCATAGTTGAACTCTAAAAGATACTTGATTCGCTAGAGTGAAAGTACCGTATAGACCAGCCAGACGAAACCAAACATGCCTCTTCCTCCTACTTGACCAATTTCTAAGTGGTGAAACAAAGCTTGGGAATAACAGTGATTTGAGGTTGATCCCGTCTTTCTACATCACAGAAGAGCCGTTAAAACAGCACTCCACCGCAACTGGAAGGCACGCCCTTGTAGTTAGTAAAGATACGGAAGGACCCTGATGACTAAGAACCAAAATCAAAGTTTTGACGTCGATGCTAATGATCGTTTCAATAGGGTATTGTTGCCTATTTGGCTGGATTACACAGCCAAATGGTACGACCAAGCCTCTCCCTAACTTAAATCAACGGAAAAATCAGACAAATAATCATTAGATCACAATTACCTCCACAGTGACCCAGTCATTCTCTTTTTCACTGTCAAAGAATCCTTCCATGACAATTTCGACCTCGTCCGGCCACTGGTGTTCCGCAGGAAGACCATTATTAACAGCAGAAGAAACACTAGATCCCGGCTTAATTGAACGCTTTGGTCGCGACAGCCCAGCCGATTGCATCGTCTCTGCCGATAGAAGTCGAGCGACCACTTCTGTAAGCGTCTCTTTGCATAGACAAAGGAATAAATGCGTTCATAAATCTGGAGGAGGTCATGAGACAGCAACTAGTAGGTCAGTCATTCACCTCTTCGTCTACCACAGCCCTGCCCTGTCGGATGCATGTATCTCAAATTTCTAGTCAAATGGGTTGGTCTGGTACGATGCCGATTAGCCAGATAGCGATAAAGGTGCGTTGGCACAGCGAAGGTACGCACGAACTCCTCGTAGTTGGCCTGGCACTCGGCGCCGCTTATCTGGGTAGCGGCTTCTGTAACACGGGAAGAAGAGCCATTTTCACCGTTGGAGGTAGCGCCTTCTGCAGTAACAGGCGGGGATCCAATACCGTTTTCCAGAGAGACAGACTTGTCGGTTCTACTGTTTTTTATGGTTTTCCGTCTTCCTTTAACGACTCGACGGCGTGGCCTGATTTCGTTTACCTGCTCGCCCTCATTTGAGGGAGCAAAAACAACCTAGAGAGAATATCCATAAGCAGCATAGCTTAGGTGATCGGACTAATGCAAGATGACGTACAGGATTCACGGCAGGGGAAGGAGGTGGTTTAGGTAGAATGAGAGGTAAGTGAACTCTTCCATTTACGTGTTCAGTAGTTATCCCGTTCGCCTGATGCTGTGCCTTCTTCGAAGCACTAGATCGGGGCAGTTTTGACATTCCTACTGAAATGGAACGTAAGTGCATCAGCAGTTGATGTATACAATGGCCAAAATTACACACAAAGATCAATAAGCTCGTTTGTGAAAAAGTAATGACAATACGCAACCATCCGCATGATAGTATAAACTAAGAGAATAAGTTGGAATTGCTCGCTAAGCTTAAACTTTAAAATGTGATGTCCCATTAAAAAAAGCACGCAACTTCTGGGCAAATATTTCAAGGCGAAAAGTGGAGACGCTAGGAGAGAACTTAACGTAAAATATCAACCAAGTCTCCAGACCACACACAAACGCACATATACAGATTTGAATACAAACTGAATGATGCACAACACGTTCCGATAAAGATAACTGATCAATTATAAGAAGAATTGAATCTTTGGAAGGGCGCCTTATTTGAAAACCTACTTAAACCTAAAGTAGCGGAAAGGTCGAAAATTTCTTCACAAAAATGGGATAAAAGAAACATGCTAATTTGGATTTATGTCCTGTTTGGAAGGCGCGTCAGTATTTCATTAATTTTTAAGGTAAAATTTTTTTGGACAGAAAGTGAAAAAATGGTAAAAGAGCCACGGATAATTTTGCTGCATGTTTGATATTTGGTAGCTGGCCTTAACCAGACAGCATTCTATTAAGTTGAAGCATGCACTGAAGAAGGGCATATTTGTCCAGAATTTCTGGCTCTAAATTACAACGATATGAGTTGTCTGCAAAAACCATATTTCGGAGTGAATTTGCAACATGGTGCCTTCAAATTTGGTGAGAAATTTTGGCAACGGGAATTTTGTTTTATAGAATGCTTAATTGCCATTGTTGCAGGTCGTAATTATAGTTCATAATAAAGTAAATTAAAGCCAAGGCAAGCTGACTGTGGTTAATTAGCAACAAGGGGTGATATCTTTATTTTAATAAAACTATTGCCTTTATTACACTAGCAGCTCACCAAATTTCGATTCGTCCCCTTCTGATTCGCTGTGTGTTAACCAATCATTGACAAATTTACCATTCTGGGCACTACTTTACCTTGTGTCGTCGGGGGATGTGGTTTTTGTGGCTAATACTCTTTATTGGTGAAGTCCTGTGTGTTGATCGAAGCAACTTTAGAACATGTAGCGAAAGTTCATTTTGCGTGCGTCAAAGGGCATTTTGGCCATCCGTGCCAAAATACAGCGTTGACATTGAAAGATTGCGAGTTGACGATAGTGTTCAGTTTCAACTGATTGATTCCGAATCACAAAAACGTCTTAACGTGAATATCACTTATCATCTTGGTCACACGTTCCGCCTGGTTCTTGATGAAGCTGACCCAATTCGCCCTCGTTTTCGTCCTAGAGTTGGTGACACATTGGTTCGAGAACCGAAAGCTCTACCACTAAAGGTGCACAATTCGGGATCGGAAATCGTTCTTGCTGGAAAACTCCAGGACAGAGCTGTTATTCGGCTTAGTCCCTTTAGGGTCTCATTCTTCTCGAATGGCGCTCTTCAAATAACAGTTAATGAGAGAGACCTGCTTAACTTTGAGCATCAACTTGAACAACAATTTGAAGAACGGCCTGTCACTGCTGAGGCAGTGGCTGATTCTGCATCTGAAAATGAAACCGGGAGCGAATCTAACAACAGCGAAATGGCACAAAGTAATGCGGCATCAGAGCCACCTCCCACAGAGCGCGTCCCAATCGACTGGTCAGAATCCTTTAAGGGTCACCGAGACTCAAGACCACATGGTCCAACCTCCGTTGGGATCGACTTCACCTTTCATGGATTCGAATACGTATACGGTATTCCCGAGCATGCAGACAGTTTAGCTCTGCGAAACACTAACCAAACCGACCCCTACCGTCTTTACAATTTGGATGTGTTTGAATACGAACTAAACAACCCCATGGCACTCTACGGATCTGTCCCCCTAATGTGGGCTCACAGAGCAAATAGCACCGTCGGCTTGTTCATTAATAATCCATCAGAAGCCTGGGTTGATGTAGAAACCTCCAGAGAGGTTGATTCCGGTGGGAGTTTATTATCTAATCTATTCGCTAGGGCAAAGCACCCCAACCCATTCGTTAAGACGCGCTGGATGTTTGAAACTGGTGTCCTCGACATATTCATAATCCTCGCTGATAACCCTCACTCTGGTTTTCGCGCCTATGCGGAGCTCACAGGCTTAACTCCATTGCCCCCTCTCTTCGCTCTGGCGCATCATCAGTGTCGCTGGAATTATCGTGATCAGGAGGAGATGAAATCTATCAGTGACGATTACAATAAGCACAACCTGCCAATGGATGTCCTCTGGTTGGATATTGAATATGCTAATGATAAGCGCTATCTCACCTGGAACACAGCAAGGTTCCCCTCTCCCGATGACATAGTTGATGATTTGGATGTCAATGGACGCAAACTCGTTGTGGTTGTAGATCCTCACATTAAGGCGGATCATTCCTGGTCCACATGCTCGTGAGTGAGATTTCAATGCTTTTGTTTTTATAACCTGTCGATTTTTTCCATTTTAGGCAAGGTAGATCGGAGGGTTTCTTCGTGAAAAGGGTAGATAACGCAACAGACTTTGATGGGTGGTGCTGGCCGGGATCAAGCTACTGGCCAGACTTTTACCGTCCTGAGGTTGTCGATTGGTGGGCAAATCTCTTTACTGGTGATGAATTCTTGAGCAAGGACCGGATGTTCCACTGTTGGAACGATATGAATGAACCTTCTGTGTTCAGCGGGGCCGAGGTTACCATTCCTAAGGTAAGCACATTTCCTCAATTAGTCACGCCAGCCACGAAGTGAGGTTATTGTCATCATACGGAAGCACCTGAGGGGTGGAGACTGTAGGCTAAAATTGCCTAGACAGTAAGTATTGAAACTAGTATGGTGTTCAAGTCGTCTCATAGCAGTTTCCCCACCCTTCAACTCTTCTCTGTTGATAGTTGGCTTCACAATGCTCTCTGCCAGTTTCTATGGTCTATTCTCAGCTTCATTTAGCGCGCAGTTGAGGTTTATCATATTCAAATGCAAGCATTTCGTGCAATGTGAGAATCCTTCACTGCAGGCCATTACACAACGCGAGATGGGTGATTGTCAAGTCAAAGTTGGTTACAGTGGGTGTATTCAGTCATCCACAGCAGATACTTGCTTTCTGTGGTTGTATTCTGTCAGCCCAACTGGTTTTGATACTTTTTTTCCATTTGACATCCTCCGCCTCACATATTTGTCCTTGAAGTAATCATGAGGTATACCTCTTCAGAATTATCTTTTTTTAACTTCGGTGAAATCTGGGAAAAGGGGTTGCATAGGACTCTCATTATAAAATGTACGAGGGGACCCCAGCATTATCCCATTACTTAACTGCTTCTATTTCAGGGCTTTCTGTCCCCGAAGGTGTAATAGATTATACCAGTCTGAAGGTAGGATTATCGAACCACATGAGACGGAACAAAAACTTACTTTTCCGTCACCTGACTATCCATTCATTATCGCCTAGGACACGATTTTTGGTGGGATGTGGGAAAACCGGGACCTACACAATCTTTACGCGCTCTGGGTACACAACGCCACGTGGGAGGGGCTCTTGCGACGTTCCAATCGCAAGGAGCGACCTTTCGTCCTCACGCGCGCCTTCTTTGCCGGCTCTCAACGCACCGCTGCTGTGTGGACTGGAGATAATTCTGCATCATGGGACCACCTCCAGGCATGTTCCTTCTCTCACCAATCAGAATTGACCTCGTTGGCCAGAGCTGATCTGCTCATCATTCAGTCGGTTTTTAGAATCTATTGCTCACATGCTTCACTGGGTGTCTCCATTAGGAGGGATTGAGCTGTCACCAATTTAGCACTCGAGTTGCGTGCGAAGGGGTTGAGTTTACAAATCTGGCGGCATATTCATTATCACAATGACGATGGAATTGGGAGACCAGTGGCATTGTTGCCATGAGCAGGACCCTACCGGCAATCATTTAACTTCACTTAGTTTGTGCCTACACTCCGTTATTTGCCAACGGCAAAAGCGCTTTTCTTATCGGCGGGTTTCCCCTTCTAGGCGATCTTTCCACTATTCGTGTTTAGTAAACCCTCCTGTTAGCCACATTCAGGAAACCTCACTTTCTTCCCTCAAAGTGACCATCGACGATAAAGGGTCACGCAGACTCCGACCCGCGAGTATACGAGGGGCATTAATTCCGACCCCATCTAAGTTGCTCGTGTTTCCAGCTGTTTTTGAGGTTATGAGATGTTTGAGTTCCTTCTGACCATTTTAGTAGGAAGTAAATCATAACCGTAGAGAGGGAATGATAGACTGTCGATGGAAATGAGTGGCCCTCTCATGATACCAAGATATCGTAACCGAGACCAAAGTGACTCATCTTAAGTCTTCTTTCTTTCCCTTTTCGTAGATCTCCACACCGATGCTTTTGAGTATGTCGTTAACGGGCCTCACCCTCTGCGGTGCCGATGTGGGTGGCTTCTTTGGCCATCCCTCTGGTGAGCTATACACGCGGTGGTATCAAGCCGGCGCTTTTCACCCTTTCCTTCGTTCTCATGCCCATATCGATACACCGAAACGTGAGCCGTGGAATTATGAACAGAAGTATCTTGACGCCATTCGGTAGGGCCACTTCTTTTTTCTATACCGTTTTGCTGTCCATCTTTTGGATCTGTATGAAATGGTATATTACCTCACTTTTGGAGTCGCACTTTTAATTTAGGTCTGAAACTGCATCTGATTGCTCCGTTACTTTCGCTATTAACTTCTATTTCCACTTTATTTGATTCCCATTCCTCCTATTTCTGCCCCCAAACAGGGAGGCTCTACGACTGCGCTACTCCCTGCTGCCCTACTGGTATACTCTCTTCGCTCTTAGCGAAGTCACTTCCCTAATCCCAATGGCGCCACTTTTTTTCCACTTCCCTACTGATGAGAGTAGCTTCAGCATTGACGATGCCTTCATGGTGGGTGAGGGCCTCCTCATGCACCCCGTGGTGTACGAGGGCGCCTCCAATGTGGACGTCTACTTGCCCGAGGGCACGTGGTACCTACATGACGATTGGAAGGTGCGTATCGATGGTACCGAATTCGGTGGCTTTTTAATGGTAATGGTTGCGTCTCTCCTTGTAGGTTTATTCCGGCGGTCAAGTGGTGAGACTACCGGTGGATCTGCGAACCATCCCCCTCTTCTACCGTGGAGGCTACATCATTCCCAAGAAGGCTCGCCCACGACGCTCCTCTGCTATGATGCTCTATGATCCCTACACCATTGTCGTGGCTCTAGACCAATCCGTCGAGCGGACTAACGCTACTGGCTACCTCTATCTCGACGATTTCCATTCAGAGGATCGAAGCCAGGCCCGTCTCTATCGAATGGACTTCTTCCGAGAGGATCGCAACTACGTGTTCAAGTTTACTCTCCTTCAAGGTCGCAACGATGTTAGCACGCCGTATATCGAGCGTATTGTCGTGATGGGCGCGCAGATGACGAAGTCGAAGCGGGTGTATGTGACAACCACCTGGGAGCCGAGTCACAGGCGGGAAGTGGAGTTCTTTTACTCCCTTCCAGAGGCACACTCCTCCGCCGTGGACGGAACTCGATCCGCTCTTTTGGTGATCCGAAAACCCGAGGTTAAAGCAGAGGCCGGCTGGAGACTGATTGTTGAGATGCCATAATCACTGCTCCCCCGACTTGTTCGGTTCTATCTACTTTGAAGAAAGTTTATGTGCGTCATGTCGAATACCTTTTTCGTCTTTTTCCATTTACATGTATCAAAAGGACAATACTATTCTAGACTAGATGAGGGGCGGTAGGGGGAAGAAGGGGAGGCAAAGGGAGGAATCTTTGTCACTATGTACAGAGCTGTGAGTCGTTTTGTACCTTACGCTGTGATGGAGGGAGTTTTGAAGTAGTTTACGGTTGGTTCTACCTCGCTAATGAGGCTATCGGTGGGGACTTGTTCGCTGAAAGAAAGAAAGAAAGAGGGCTTTCAACAGTGTGGAACTTGTACAGCTGTATTGTGCATGTTTTGAGGTCATAATACCGCCTTCGGGGGTTTAGTGGGTCAGTGTTTTCGCTTGCAACGTCGGAGACGCTGTCGTGTCTTGTTTAAATCCGTTGTCATTTGTGGGGCTGGGAACGTGGGCTGGATGAGTCATTGCGCCACGGTGCTTACCTTCTAGGGTCGCTTTCATCAGCTCCCCTTGATTGAACCGCAATTATTTCACATCAGCTCAATGTGAGCCTTTTAAGTGACAGGTGGGGTGTTACTGGTACGATTTGCAACCTCAACTGCGGTACTTATTGCCTCGATGGTGCTGCCAAGGTCTCACCGCGAATGCAAGTCCCGTCAGGGAAAAACTAGTGAATGACTCACACAAGCGCTCGTAGCGAGAGGATTCGTCCAACTTCTAAGACCCTCCACAGCGTGATTAGGGCGAGCACTCCTGCAATGCCGCTCGTTAGGATGCCCAGAAATTCGGCTGAAAGGGTCAGACAAAAAACGTCATCGGCTTGACGATACTACTTGCGAGTTCTAAGTAAACGTGCTGTTCTACGCCGACTTGTGTCGGCCAGGGTTCGCTGCTTTTCTAAGGCACAGTGAACGACAAATCTCCAATTTTTTAGTCAAAAGCAAGAGAAGATCATTGGAATTGTGCTGAACAAATGACAAAGATGGTCAAGCAACGAAATACTCTCTTGGAAGTCTCGAGAGTAAAATCTGCCTGCAAAAATTTGCATCTATATTCAGTTCAAGAGAGGCAATTTTGGAATAAATTCTCATAAGCAAAGCTTCAAGTTGTTGCAAAGGCTTTGAGATTGATACTAGGCTCTAGGATGTCCTTATTTTCCAGGATAAAGTCGGAATCATCACCTTTTATGTGTCAGTGCATTCGGGTGCGTGAAGCTAGGGCACTGGCAAAAAGGGTCGGCTTTCATTTCACTTGACAAGCCATCACTTACGCCCGCCTCAGCTGCGCCCAAGTTTTCGGTCTTTAATTGCTCCGTTGGGACGTAAAGGCGCCTATTTTAAGGTAGTCCAATAGATTCTAGCTCTTCATTGATTCTAGTCTTTGGGATGAGTCCTAGTTTCTTATTTTCCTCACAAAAAATCACCCAAAGGCAAGCAACCAGTTCCCTATTGTTTTGGTTTTCCAGAAACCTTTATTTAAAATTAAGCGATCTCTTAATCAATGTGGGCCATCTTCCAGGCTTGAAGTTGCGTTTTTCTCTCCTCATTCCCAGTTTGACTCACCAAATTCCGTTCATATTTATGTTATGTAACTTCATTTAGCCGCAATTAGAAGGTCACAGGCCCTCCTTTCACCGCCTCCGCAATCCGCTCATTTGGTTCGACACGTGGTCGTAACCGCTGCGTGAATTTTCATGCTTGCAAGTTTAATGTCTTTATAAACCTATTTATGCACTTTTCTATACACCCTTGCAATAAAAAGCGCTCCATTATCCTTTGCACTAGAACAATGGGCCTTTTGTTTCTTGCCCAAATTGCATAAAATCCATCAGTTTAGCATGCGGCGGTCTGATGCTGGAGGGAAGAATTCATCTCTTATCCCCCCCTCCCCACACACCGTTTAGTTTAGTCAATTTCTATAGATAAAATGTTAAAGCAATAAAATGCATAGAAACATAGATGGCCTTACAGATCGGTGAAGTGATAGCATCAAGGGTGACCAATTCTGTCCTCACAGGTCGCTCCTCTGTGTTCACCTTGATGCGCAGGGAAACCAAACTAAAGTGGAACCATTTTTGGTTTATTGCAAGAAGAATTAAGCCTATGAATTGCATCAATCAAAGTCATCCTGGTAGGAGCTGGAGTCATTTGAAATGAGCGTACGACTTGATTAGCTACAAGCCGAGAACGCACATAATGCACAAATTTGATCACTACCTTTCCTTTCCGAGGAGAAGAAGAAGACGAAAGAGCTCATGTGTCGGTTTGGCAGTTTTTGTGAAGCGTTTGAAAAGCCTCCCCCGGAAGAGGAGGCAAGAGGGAGAGAGAGGCAGAGCACATTAAGGGAGCACGGAAATGCAAAGCTCCTCCTCCTCCTCCTCTCCCAACCAACAAATCAGAGGCACGCATTAAGGGAAGTTACAGAACTTACAGCCCTCAGCAATGCCCTTAAACCCCTTCCCCCTCCTCCCTTTCATGCGGATAGGATCGCATTTAGGGAGTGTTATACCCTACTGGTGGCGCTATTGCCCCCTGAATTGCCTTCGGGGCGAAGGGACGGCGGACGGCAGCGGACAGGCGCACGAATTATCGATTTTTCACATCAAAAGCAGAATACCGTGCAGACTTTAAATAGGCAGATAATTTGTTTAAATTTATTAATTGCAAACATGTAATTAACTAGATTTCTAACATTTGTAACCTAAAAATCGTAAAGTCCCTCTTTTCCAGAACGAAAGGAAATTAATTATTTATCTCTAATTTAATTAGAGGAAGTTTTTTCTCCATTTGGGGAGGTTGGAGGAAAAGAGGGAGAGATTTACTCTTTTCGATCAAAGTTGTACACACTGGTGGTCCAATCTAGGTCTCAAAGAATAGCAAAGAAGGAGATGAGATGAGAGAGTGAGGGAGAGAAAGTCAGGCATTTTCATTCGGGTCGCTGCTCCTGGGGGGGGTCCGGGCTTGGAAACTCGCCTACTTCTGTTTTTTTTAAAAAAAGAAGAATGCACTTCTTCCATTCTTTTGTAACAACTTAATAATGGGTTTAATTTATCTGATAGGAAAGTCCTAACAAGCTAAGCGTTTACAAATTATCGGAATAAACTCGTTAGAGATGGGGTGGGAAAAGTGTAGGTAAAAAGGGTGGTATTGAATTCGAGTAAAGCGATCAAACATTTGAGGTCATGGGAGGGACTAGGTACAAGCACGGAAGAAACTGGTTGGCCTTGACTTTTGGAGCTATGATTCGAATTTACCTTGGGCAATGAAGGATTTTGTTTGGCGTTTTTTACTCTATCTCTTGCATCTGTATCACTCTCGGCTGAACCATCTTCATGCAGCCTGTTCGAGCTGTAGTGCTGTCACCTAAGATGGTCACTCCATAAATCAACCGAGGAGGCGGCAGCCCCTCCCAACCAGTACCCACAAGTTATGGCCTGAGGAACCGACACGCACTTAATGAATAAGCCTAATCTGCTCCTCAGGTGTGGTTGACCTGTGCCATAAGGTTTGAAGTAATCCGGATCCCATAGAGGTTCTTATTAGCTCTCCACTTCTGAGGCCTTTATTACCGATGCAACCGACCCAACATGAATGCAGCTGCAGTGTGTACACGGGGTCCTGGCAACCAATCACCAGATCCTTCCTCAGTCTGAGTCATTTGGATGTCTTAGTCACGTGCAGTTATACCAAACGATTGATCTCGAAGGCCCTCTTAGGGCACTTGTGTTGCAGCTACTAAAGTCAAGTAGTGAGGAGGACCTTCTAGAAAATCAAACAAGATTGTTTTCCTGTAGGTTAATAAACAAATCTTTCGATGTCAAAGCCTACTAGAGACTAGTTAAAAACCGGAAAAAAAGCCATGGAAGGGTATTAGTAGCCTCCCTTAGTGCCATGGGTCTCGATTTGACTTATATAAGTTGATCATTACTTCCTGCTTCTTACAAAATGAACTCAACGATAAATAAAAGCATTGAAAACTTTTTTACCATGCATAGAGCGTTCACGTTTACCTAACATCGCCTACCTACTGATCAAAGGAGCAGTTAAATCCATCAAAGCACCACCAACAAAAATGAAATGGTGGAAATCCGGAAGTTGGCACTTAAAGTGGTTACTGCAATCCATTAACTGGCCCCTCCACCGTAAGCACTGCCATTAAGGGCAATAATCTTTACCCAAAAGTTGTAGCTCATTTTTTTCTGGGAAACATCAAAAGACAGAGATGGCAGAGATTGCGAGGAAAGGGTACAATTAATGCTTCTTGCATCTCTCTTCTAAATTGCTCCCTCGTTTATTTATGGCAGCAAGAGGCGACTTCGGAAAAATGAAGGGATAAGGGTTCTTGTGTCTGAATGGTGACCCTAAACACTCGCCCATTTTGGCATTCCTGTTAGTACCTTTGCCCACTCCAGCCTACGTATCGTGAGCAATAATTTCTACTGCCTCTTCAGCAGCTGTAACAAAATGGAATCTTCCTCCCCCCAGGTAAGAATTGACAGGCCCACATCGCATGTGCCACAAGAAGATGCAATTAACACGGTAAGGGGGAGGAGGCAGGGAGGGACACCAATCAGACTAACATTGATGAAGAAATTTACCTCGTCCGTCATCATAGTAACTAAAGCGAGACACTCTAAATAGACGGATGCTTCACCGAATGACAAGGCAGAAATGTTCTCCTTGTGGAGCGTCGTAACCTCTGTGAGCTCCCATGGTGGGAGGCAGGTGGTGAAAACCTCGATAGGTATTAGCGGCTTATCTTGATTGATGATCGAGACATAAATTATAAATTTGACTCCTGTCACATGAGCACTTTTACTGATCTCGACTGCTTTTTGCAGCCACGGGAAGGGGGGGAGAGAGGGTGAATATTAATCAATCAGGAGAAAGTACATTAACAATGCTCGTTTTCGTGATTGCAGAGGACCTTTCTTTGGGGTCACCAGCGTTGACAAATCACCGGTCCTGTGCTTGTTTGTAAACTTTTTGTTCAAGCTCCCTTTTACTTACAATTCCTATTTCTTCTGTCAAAAGGGACATTTTTCTCCCTTTATTTACTTATGACGGCACCAATCGACTTGATTTAAAAAGCACCAATTGCAAATTTTAGGACAAAAATGCCAAACATTTCCTAATTAAATTGGGGCTACCGGAAGCTTAGAATGGATAGGTAGTTGTTAGGATAAATTATCTGGAAAATTTATAAAAACCTCATCCTCTTGTTTTTAAACCTAGGAAGATCTATGACTTTAAGTCCTTGCACTAAAATTGAGGAGCAAACGGACCTCAAGATAAGTGTCTCTCTGTTTACGAAACAGGTATGTTAATTTTTAGGTTTTGATAAGGTTTATTTATTTTTTTCAGGTTAAAAAAATACGGAAAAGTTCGCAGGGTCATTGCGACGGTTCGCCGCAACCAATAGGAGCGCTTGTCAAACGAAGCATGATTCCGCTCTTTTAAAATGCAACCGTTGACACCTACGCGGTTCTCGCAACAGCCCTAGCACCCCAACTCCCCTCTGTCCTAGTGCTTAAGGGAGGTAACCGATTCGGCGCGACCTTGAGAGGGCCACCAAGTTCCCGTTAAAACATACAGGCGCAAAAACCATAATTGGAGGCAAGGTTGTCAGCTCAGCAGTTCAAATTGCTACCAACATTTCCGCACTGAAGCATTAGCAACGGCGATAAAGCCGATAACTCTCTTCCTCGTTTTCCTTCTGTTTCCGACCCTCATATTTCCTCCACTAGATGTTTATCGTGGCCTCGGCCATCTAAGAGGGGTAGCTTATTAGGAGTAAAGCATAAATCAAGTCACTGAGAGCGGAAGTAACTACCGAATTAGAATTTCGTGCACAATTTGATGTTGAAGTAAAGAGGGAAAATTTTATCTCTCCAAACCCACTTCCTCTGCAACGACTGCTTGTGTTTGTACTGCACAATCGTAAAATAATGTATTAAAAAGCTGGTTCTATTTTTTCAAGAAAAACATAGTTACCACGGTTACTAGACAGTTTTCGCGCCTTTTGATTGGTAAACAATGGTTCTAATTGGAAGATAACCTGGTGAAATTGAGAAGGGTTTCGTCTAATGCAGGAACGAATTAAATAAAATGTTCGATGCTGATGCTACGAATTAAAAGGAAACTTAGTTTGTCGACTTTATCAAAAAGTTACTGATTTGAAGGCTAAATCTGCGTGGAACTAACTATTATAATTTTTTTTGTCACCTGAATAGAGTAAAGTCAACTTATCATCCACTTTACCATTTCACTGTCCTAATGTTTGGTAAGGGGCAGGAAATCCACAATTTCCCTTGGCAAGCACTAATCTTCCATAACCTAAAATTCTCATCAATACAGAGGGTTAAATTTAATCGAAATGCGCAATCACATTATCTTGATTACTGCCTGGCAAAACATTAACTTTAGAGAAAATTATACCCCAACTTGATTAAGAGGTGGGCTTTTCGGGCAAGTTCCCCATCCCCTAAGTCGTAAATGGCCACGTGGCTTCTACATTTTTGAAAAGTAAAGTACAGTCAAATCAGGGCATTAAATGGTCACTAGTGTAGCCCACTGCTATGGCCAGAACAACTAAAATCTTTTTGACAATTCGCTAGACCGTTAGGCTAAATGTGTAGACGACCGCTTTAATAAGTGCATCCTGCCACAGTGGTTATAAAGGCCCTGTGGATATCTAGGCTGCACACACCCTGTGACATATCAAAACGAAGGATTCTTTGAAAGGCTGGAGCAGGCTTTTGTTCTAATCGCATCTAACACTTGGCATGCTTTAGACTCTTCAAAACCTATCCTCAACTGGTCTCACAGCATTTGTGAGCGTCTATAAGTAGGCTGCTTCGCTGAATTTGAATTGACTCGGAAACTTTGCCTGCTGCTTTGAGGTAGATTGGCATCGAAAGTGACTTGATTATTGTGAAGGGAAAAATGAAAGTGTCTCCATCCCATGATCTTCATTTTAGACCTGAGATAAAGCACTCTATGAACAACTTCCTCTAATCTGAGGCACACCCGCATTTAAACACCAGAGGAGGAAAAATATTTGGAAATTGGGAAGACTTTTGCTAGGATTATCACTGCCAGTTCATCGAAGGAGAGTGAGCGAGGAAGTGGACAACATTGCTCCAAGGTAAATACATATTCTTCGTGTCTCTGATAGTGACTTATCCATTTACACCGTTAATCTCTCCACCATTTGGTATGCATGCGATGAACCCGTTTCCGAACACACAGCCCCACTTGTGTCTTTTGGCGAGACGGCGACGTGGGAAGAGTTCAGATCAAAACCAAAAATAATTTTCAACCTTTTGTTGATAAACAACTACCACTAAAACAGGAATGTGCTTGGGTATGGCTAATTCTTTTTAATCCCAATTCTACTTTTCGATCGTCTTATCTATCTCCTTCTCCCGTCTGGTCGGCATGTCGAATGTCCAAGTGCGGAGATAATCATCACCTTGGGGAAGGTTTAATGAGGAGGATATGGAGATCGCGACCGGCAATTTACTATTCCAATGCTTTTATTTGCTGGTATTCTGTAGGAATGTTCTCACCTGCAACAGCTTAGTCATCAGCAAGGAGTTAATGGCAAACATTTTTGGTCGCACGCACCCATAAAGCTGTCTTTTGTGCTGAGGCGAGGCCTTAGATGTGACCGGTAATGCCTGGATCGTGCGCTCAACAAACGGTGGAGATTGAGTTGCACTTTCATGTTAAAAATTAACGGATAGGGAAACCCGTCGCCTTCTTGCTGACGATGCGTAGAGAAGTAAAAACAGCGGATTGCTTTATCTTCCATCATGACTTTCCTTCGCTGTCGTTTCAAATGCAGGTAAGTTGTTCCGACTTCCTCCACGTGTCCCGCTGTGATCCTACAGCTTTACGCTCAAACTTATCCTTACAGGGCAGGCAACCTCGAATCACATCTACTGGGTTAATTCAAACATACTAAGAGGCCGACGCACATCTATGCCTTTTACTTAAATCGAAAGTGACTCGGACTCCTCCAATTCCTTGACTTCAACACCAACCGATTCAACTGGAGTGTTGGACTTATTAACGTCAAGGCGGCAATCGAATTGGGGAAGTTAACGAATTTTCCCGTGGCTAAAAGCCTAATTAAAACAAACACCAACCTCTTCCTCCACCGCCTTTCCCTCGAAACTTGTCTATTGAGAACGCTTTTATGAGATCATGAATAATACATTAAAAAACGAGCGGTCTTGACAAATCATAACATCAGCCTCGATACTACTGACAACTGGGCAGTATTAGAAATGAAGCTCGAAGAAATACATTGCTAGAGGAAAGGAGAATGCTTCCTTACCTCTTTTTCCACCGCCACTTCCCCGCATATTAATATGTGGGAGAAGTGCTTAAATACAGTCAAATGAAGGGGAACATTACACTCACACTTTACGCTCCTTGTATTAGCTCGATAGTAACTACAAATATCCAACATTATAAGGAGGAGAAAAAAGCAGTCTTAAATTTGAGGGAATATTGCCTTCACATACTAGCAACTAATTCTTTCCTCATGGTAGACTACAGGAAGTTCACCTCCTTAATTTCTCCGGAAGTGGCTTTAGGGCAGTCGGAGTCCTCGGTGGCCCAGCGAAATTATTGATTATTTTCAAAGGACTGCAAAATGTGACGCAGAGGCGAGCCTACTTTTGCTGTAGTTGGCTCATTCTACTATTAAGAGGGTATTAGTACCATGTGAATAGGTCATAGTCCAGTGGTTAATCAGTACGGCTGTCATTTGAGTGGATTAATACGTGAGTTATTTCGGTCTTCTGAGACACACACACACACAGTCGCCACTGCGAGGACGTGTGCACGGGCTCTCCCATTGGTCCTTCAATGCTTGTAATGAAACCAGGAGGATTAAATTTCACCGGGGCAGCAAAAAATATATTCACTTTAGGTACTACTCTCATAAGTCATCTGAACGTTGGGCGACCACAAAAAGGTGTAAACAGAAGATGGAGCAGAGAGATAAGGGGACAGAAAAGTGAGTAACAGCCCTTTCCCCTATGCAGTGTGCAAAAGCCCGTCGGTACGTAGGTGTGTGTGTGTGTGCTTGTACATAATGAAACGAGTTGGTACTCGTTAATCAGGGCAAAAGTTCTCCCCTTCGCCCCTTCTCCCTTCTCTTGACTTAACATTCACCCCTTTTTCCCTTTATTCCATTTCTAAGAAGCTGCAGCTCAGTGCGGGTGAAATTCATCACCTTGAAAAGGTAGTAAGGGAATTTTAGTTGTACCTGGTTCACCTACTAAACGTGGAGAAATTTCTCAAATAAGGGTTGTTTGTTCGATTACACGTCAGGCGCTACTTCTAACGGCTTGAAAAAAAGGAGGAGAGTGAAGAGATTCTCGACTGCTAGATTATCTCAGAAATGTCAGATTTGTCCAGAAGGTGTAGGGAAGCTGTAGATATTGCTATTCCTTTATTCTTGGATGAGCAGAGACCAAACTGCGAATTCTCCCTAATCAGTCAATTAAAGTGTCCTAGCAACCGCTGAGAAAAGGCATTTGTTACCACCCAATCTTCACCTAGACATCGACCGTCAAGATGGCATACATCAGTAGTAGGCTTTGGGAATCGGAACATCCCTACCTATCTAGAGGACATCCAACGCTCCAATTCGATGCCGTGACACAACCCACCCATATGTTGGCAAACGCAGGCCCATTTGGAAGCTTTGAAAACTGGCATTTCGGTGGCGCTCGTTCATCTGAAAAAATTCTCCCTCAAGAATGGTTGAAACTGTACTCCACTTGATTAACTATTTCCAGCTACTTTGGAAAAGGGTGTTTTGCTAGAGTAGATCAGCCACAATTAGCGAGTGTCTTTTACCACCTTTAAGAGATAAATATTTCCAAGGAAACAGCTATGCTTACGCAGAGCTCTACACAAAAGAGGGTACGGTCTAATGAAGATGAAGTGATGCGTATCACAGGAGAGTAGGATGGAGAGTGTTGTTGGCCCACAAAGGCCCTCTTTGATCAACAAGCGAAGTGAGATGTGCGGCAGAGTTTTGTATTCCCCGTACTTGTAAATAAGGAGACATTATGATAATATCTGACTCACCCATGTGTAGCCGATCCCACCTCTTTTGCATCGTTTACTACGTCTCTCACAAAGGCCCGGATGTGCTTTAAGTTGGCCATCGTGGTGGCCTCCAGGTCCTTATTCAGAGCATCCAGTCGTTGTGTGCACGCTGCCATCGCTTGGCTGAACTTCTTGAATAGCTCCCAATGTCGTGTCATATTGACTTTGGCTTTTCTATCCATGCGGCGACAACTCATGGGAGCTCTAACGTCACTACCACCACCTCCTAGACGTTCACAGCGGGTACACTCCAAAATTTCCACACCATCCATGTTGCCGGCCGTGTAATGCTGTTGCAACTCCTGATTTACGATGGAAAGGAGGCTGACTTGTCGTCGAAGGAGTTGGATTATGCGTTGATTAGTAGTGTGAGGTCGAAAGAAGAGCATCTGCACTACAAAGAGTTGAAGAGTGGAACCCGTCTCTGAGGTGGAAGGTGGAGGCTGCAACTGCGGTAAGTCGGCATCACAATGGATGCTGCGGATTAGAAAGGAGTCCTGTTCGCTGGAATCCAGCAGACGACAGAGGTGATCGAAGAAACCTTCAGTAAAGTTGACGATCGTGTTTAAGGCTGTGCCAGTTGGAGAGAGGCAGGTCTCTACGAAGTCCCACTTTGATGGCTACAAAATGCAGAATTCAAGTTGGTAACGAACGCAGACCCAACTTCTACTCGAGGGTCTAGCTTTTGAATCCTGTGACCTGTTCGTTCGAACTATCGCTACTAGGTGGCATCTTCGGTTCTGGCTTCCAAGCAAACATTACGACCAAAGCAAAAGTACCACTGCTGAGAAGGTTGAAGACAGCGCTTAAATTGAGGAGAGGAAGGGAACTGGGAGTTGAGAGTGGTGTGACGCTTGCTTAAATGCACTTCCGCCCACAAGTACATCTCAGTCTCCACCCGGCGGCATAGCAATTAGGTCAGGCTACAGCTGGTCCACTTGTGGGGCTCATTGCGAATGATTGATTGAAGGGTGGAGAAAGAAGAGTGAAACTCTTTCAGGGGATTTTTTTCCAAATCAAAAAAATGGATTTAAAAATTCGAATACATTGCCACTGCAATGGAGACTTAATTAAAATAAAAGGACAAAAAACTGTACTGAAGGTTTAATCTCCTCTCTGCCTATGAATGTCTTCCACCGCTTCCCAGCTCCTGCCCTCAATAAAGGTTCGAATTGCGCGTGTGAGGTAGAAAATGACACACTTTTTGATGAACTTATTCTGTTTCTAAGTAGGTAGGATGTGCGTGAGCAAGAAGAAAATGCGGAGCTAATCGCACTGTTGCGAGTCCTTCCTAGGTCCAGTAGACGCCTAATTTATTGACAGGCGAGATCGCTACTGAAAGGATGGTTTTGCTTTGTTGCCTTTCTGTGCTCATCTCTCTTCCCCGGCCCTTCTTCCATCTATCAATATTTCTGGATTTCCTTGAGCAGATCTCTGAATGTTGATCATTCCCTTCTTTTGAAACACATTGTGCACTTGCTATAAGTAGTATCTACTCTTGAGCTGAATTCGTATCGATTTTAACGAATTAAAACAAAAAAGGTCATTCCAAAATTATTTATTTTCCATAGCAACATTAAGATGTAAAATCTCCTTCGAAGTTGCTTTTCCTGCCTGCCATCTCTCAAAATATTGTAGCACCACCCCGTTTGAATGATAACACTCACGTGTTTATTTAAAGTGGCTTTATTTGCTCCTGATGATTTAGTCTCAAGGTAGCCATGGTTGTAGACTTTAGTCTTTTCTTTTTTAGAAAAAGTGGCTGCCAAATTGCTTTAGCTCCGCTTCCGTTTCTTGCGCCCCTTTCTCTCCCCCCTCCCCCCAATAAACAGTCTCCTAATGAATTACGAGTATTTTATCCTTTTTGTAGCTAGATCGAAGGATCAGGAGCTTTAAACCACGCAATCTCTAGATGCTCTGTCCCCAAGCATCTTGGAAGGGTTGTCGACAGACGTGTACACGATATCGGGGACTCTCGAGACCCTCGACTCAAAATGTGACCTTTTGATCCCTCAAATCCTTCTGCAGGGTGTAAGGTGAAGTGTTGGATACTCGACTCACCTCAAATGCCGGGGTCATATGCTGTGCTACTCTCAATTCCGCTAAGCTCTGAAGCATCCCATCGAAGTCCTTCTTAAGGTTCCCCAATCGGAGGGCCAGATTTTCAATAACCACCACGGTCGAGCTATTCTCGTGTCGTAGGTAGGCCCACTGTTGAACTAGTCGAGCCTTTGCCACCCTGGAAGTGCCTCGGAGTGTGACTGGCTCCTGCAATTGAAGGAGGCTGGAACTGAACACTGGCTTGGCAACCTGTACTACTGAGCGTATCAGTGAGCGGTAGGAATGAGCTGAAGGCAGAAAGTAGTAGATGTAAGAAACGTTCTTCTTGTCTCTGAAAAAATTTTTAGTATGAAGCATACTACCTAAATCGTACCTTTGGAATTTGATGATAGAGAGTCAGGAGGTGGAATTGGCTAAAATAGAGGAGAACAGTGGAAAGGCGTTCTTAATTTAAAAGAATTGCCTAATGATTTGTGGTTATAATTAATAGGGCGTTTATTCTTTGACATAGGTTGTGCTTCAATCTATGATATGCACTTCCTTCTTCTTCCAAGACATGCGGTTTTGGGGTGGTAGGCTGCTGTAAAGCACTTTGTCTCGACAACCAAGCAACCATGCCCAGCTGCGGCCTCCCTTTGCCTCTCTCCCACTGTCCAACTGTAGGATAATCATTGTCTTCGGGAACGAAGGCAAAGGCAAAGTTAAACAGTGTGCCCTATCTCTCCCACCCTCCTCCCTCCATTCAGAATGATGAGCAAATTATTTTACGATTCAGTAGGCCAGCAGCTGAGGTCCTGACGTCTTTAGGTCTGCAGATTTTAAGAGCTTTCGTTGGCATGGCAGAAGAGGTTGCCTTTTCCATGACTTACTTGACGTCTCTTGGTTTATTAATGTGTGACCCCGAGGAAGTGATGTCTGACTGCCGTAGGGATTGGATCACTTCGAGATCCAACCGTTGAAAAATCGAGTGCACCCATAATGGAAGCACGGGCCTCCAGACGTGCGGTGGTTTGCAACTTTGAAGTTTGGAATGCGGCAGACTTTGAGACAGGGGGACAGCGAATCATTCAGGTATAATCGAAGGTCAGTCCTCATCATATTTCAGTTTGGCACTCAATGTAACATGTTTTAATCCTCTCCCATTTATCCCTTCAACCATTTAAATGTGCGCCATCTACAGGTTTGAAGGTGATTTAACAAACTGAGACTAAAAGTCTCTTCACCCTAAAAGAGTAATTTTGAGGTCTCTTTTTGAAAAACAAAGCACTGGACGAATCTTAGGCCAACCCTCGCTCCGCGGCCCTCCAACCTACAGCATCAGAGAAGCCGACTTGGATAAAAGTTTGGAACTGGGAGCCCACAAACAGTTCATCGCCCTCTGATGGTGGTTGAAGTATATCGATGGATCGTTCGTACTGCTTCAAACCCGTTCGAGATGATATGACCTGGTCGCGGCCATTGTCTACTGAGAGGTAGAAGCCGACAATCGCCTCATTGGGTAGAAGATACTCGTGTTCTTGCGGATCCAAGATCAGCCGAGTCTCTCGCGCTACGGAGAGAAGAGATTCAAAAGTTGGAGTTAAGAGGCAGCGCCTTATTTTGGTTGGGTATGATTCCTTCTATTAAACAAAAGTTGCTATAGCAATGCAAATTAACCATGACGAGAGGACGTGTTAATTACCCTTGGATGTGAATGGCATGTCACCTTAGTTGACGAAACTCTACCGAATCACAAGGGATGCGAAAACTGGTTAGGGCTAAAGTTGATCAAAACAGCAACTACCTTCCTCTCCTACCTCTGCACTATCCTTTCCCCCAACTCTGCCGCTTACTCATTCCAGTGCATGGGGAAGAAGTGATTATTACCAAAGCCGACTTTGTTCGGTTGTTTACAAAAAACGAGACATGATGAGGTAACAAAAGACTTTGTGAAACCCCTTAGGCTGAGAGTAGAAGGAAGGCAGGCAAATAGATGGACAGACGGGCAGTAAACTTGACAATTCTAGCAGAAGCCAAGACAAGATAAGCTAAAGAACGACTTTGCGGATGTTTTCAGTCCCTTTCTTTCTTTCCTTTCCCACCGCAGCCTACTGACACATGCGCAACGGCGAAGGAAGTTTCAGCTTGAGTGGCTATTGTGCCAAATTAACGAGGCACGAGGAAGTTTCTACGCGCCAGGCACGTCTTTTTTCTCCTCCTTTTCTCCTTTTTTTGGGGAAGGGGCCACAAAAACATGACTCGATCCAATTTTAAATTTGCCTCCTTTATCTCAATCAGAATAGATGGTCTTAACGTTCGCGCATTTAGCCTTGGTTCGATTCAAATAATTAATTTGTCACATTCTTCGCCTGGTACATTAATATTCTGAATGAATTAAGTTTTTTAAGCAAAAATATTTTTCTTTGTTGTGTTAAAAGCAAAAACTCGTTTAGGGATAATTTGGACTCAAAATTCACCCTTTTGGAGGTATAAGGAATGTTTTACTGAACCATTTGATTGTACACGGGCTAAACAGCACAAGCTGCTGCCTGGCATGTCTCGCCTAGACTGGTGAGCGCTCTACCACGACCGGAGGTGCCACGTCAGCTGGTTGAAGAAGAGCATCACCACTTCTTCCCCATTTCGAAGTTTGCGGCAAATCAAGCTTTCTTAACCAGTGAAGTGTTTAAATTTTCCACTATCCCCCAGAGGCACCTTTTTTGCAGCCAAATAACCTTCCGATACTTCGGCTTACCGGCAATGCCTCATTCACCAATCAGCTGCCGCCGTGACAGGGGTCAACCGATCGGACTCAGAGTGTACAACAATATCTAGACCTTCTTCCCTTCCGCATTTAATTACAACATCGATGATGCCTTGGTTGACCTAAACCACGAGAAATGGGGTTGTCATAATCGCGCTCCCTTTTGACAACTATCTTTAAGCTCAGTTCAGAAATGTAACTAGATTTCGACGACATTTTTCGCAAAAAATTATTGAAATTTTGTAAAAACTGCACATTTTACCATGATATTTAGTAATTCTAAAAATTTGGCCTCGTTTTTATGCAATTTAATACCACGTACCTAAATACTACTTACAAGTCAATGAGTAAAATGCGTGTGCGTCAAGTGCGTAGTATATCGTGCATTCTCTGCTTTTATTATTTTTCCCACCTACCTGACGAATTTAGAGCTAGGCGGAAACAGAGCCGGTTGGAATTAATGACGCTTTCAAACTCCTCCGTTCCACAGGACAGTCCGTTGATTGTACAACTAAAAGAGACAGGATGCATGTAGATTTCCTTTTCTATTTCTTCCTTTCTTGCTCATTCGGACACCGGTCAGTGACACGTACCAATGGACGGGAAAGAATTTATTGCTCCTATGTTACGAAAAATGGCAAAGATGAGGAGTTTTGGCTCTTGATGAAGTCGGGCACATTCAAAGTGGGGTATTCTTGTTGGCAAAAAGGTTTTGCAATCAACTTAATGAAAAAACCCATAAACAAAAAGGAAAGCAAAAAATGTGTAAAAATAGAAGTTTCACAATTTCTTTGCATAAGTGCTCCTCCTTCCCTGCCTCGTTTCTTCCTCCGCCGGCGTAAAAGGACAAAAAAGTTAAAAGTCTCCTCACATGTAAGAGTCTTGACCAAAAAGGAGGACGGATTTATCGCACCGCTTTCGAAGAGTGATGAGGTGTGTCTGAGAGGGCGCAAATTGTCTTATGCAGTGGGAACGCGATGGGTGCTCTTTGTGACCAATAGAATGGGAAGGGAGGTGGAGGAGGGGATGGCACGCTTTAAAGAGGGAGAAGAATTCTTTAAAAGTTATTCTTCTTGTGACGGAAATACGGCCCCAGTCTAGAATATGTTGACCCTTTCACCAAGGTAAGCAGATGTAAAGAGAGAAAGACGCGTGTGAAGGGCTTTGTCTCGGCAAGTGCGCAGCCCAAACTATCCTATTCGCCTCTTTTCTCCACCTCTTCACCCGTCCCCAATTGAATACCATCACCCTAGGGAACAGAGATGAAGGTGCGAATGAGGTGAGGTGAAGCCTTATCTGCTACTATCCCTCCCGCCACTCAAATGAAGCACAAAACTCCTTACTAATCAATTTGGCAGTTGGGTGAGATTCTGACATCTTGAGATCGTGCATTCCCAAGACAGAAGGAGGCTGTGGATCGTTTGGGAATAAGTTGGTCAATTTGAAATTTCTAGCTCGCCTTAATGAGGGATGTGAAAGAAGTAGTGATAGCCTTGTCAAATTATCAATTATGATGCCATCTATCACTATTGGCGTCTGCTTTTGGAGGGACAAAACAGAGTACCTGTAGTTCCTGCCCACCCCACCATATGACGAAGTCCTTTTTGATAAACCTGTAATCTGAAAAGCATCGTCTTCTACCACCTTGGCTGTCAACGTGAAATCTCAAAGTGGCCACTGGTCCAATTAAGGAATGTTGCTATTATTCACTATTCATTTTCAGCATTGGGTGGTGGGGGACATTTGTTTGAAACGCTCACCGGTGGACCTCCCCACAGTGAAATTTCGCAAGAGAAGAAAAAAGTAATTTACTCCGCCCCCCTTCACCCTCTCCTTCTAACTTAGTGATCACGCAAAGGACTAGGAGGTCTCCAGGGTCGGAACATTAATAACAGCTTTCTTAAGCAAAAATATAGGAAATATTGTTTCCATTTATTGAAAAAAATGGGAATGTTTCAAATTAGACCCGAAACATGAAATTTATTTACTTTACCTCCGCTTAAACTTTAAGACGAACATTTCAAATAAACGCATTTTTTAAATCCTGTTAAATGCCCACCATTTTGAACAAACAAAAATCTCATTTTATGAGAAAAGACGTGTGAGACACCTTCTATCCCCGAACCAGCCAATCAGCGCGCTGTTAAGGGACAAGTAATTTGAAAGGAGAGGAGAATGTGACACACCTTTTTAGCATATCGGGAAGGTGGTGCGAGATAGCGATAAGGGTGGAGAGACTCTGCTTGCTGAGCTCCTTGGCGAAGTCGGGAATGCGCATAGCTCCACTGCGAATCCCGGTTAAGGTGTCGTAGAGGTAGCTTCCACTGGGCAAGTCAAAGATTGCCGACCCTCTGAGATGGAGATGAAGACGGAGAGGTAAAGGGGGAAATGACTACTCCCTATGTCTAGCAGAAATAGTGATGACAAGGCAAGAGAACATCCACGAAATGCGAATTTCCTTGAGGTGCTCAAATCACAGTGTCACCTACCCTCCTTTTGGTCCAATTCTTTGACAAGCGAAGATAACTGACAAATTTTGTCGAATTTGACACATTATCTGCCAATCTACCCTAAGTAAGTATCACCTCATTTTGGTTGTAAATGAGAGAGGAATTCCATTTCCAAACAGATTTGTCAACCTGAATAAAGTGCATCATCTTTAAGGCAAGAAAAGATGGATGACAAAAAAATGTAGCCAAATAGGCAAGGTAATGTTTTGTAATTATTCTGTACAATATTCTCATCATACTGGAAATAAGGGCGACAGCCTAATCAATCGTCATTAACCTTCAATCAAACAGTTGCCTTCATTCGTTTCCGGATCACTGTGGCAGTGGTAAAGTTCCCGGTGACATTCCGTTTTAGCAACCACTGAGCAAAGCAACAGTAATGCAATTCTAAAAAATAATGGTTGACGATTATTTTCAGGCATGATTTGCTAGATTGATAAAATCTACAAATTGAAAGCTCGAGAAGATGGTAGTTACTGGAGTTTCAAATGCGTGGGAGGATCTCCTTTTCTAATAAGACCATTGTGCCTTGTAAGTAAAAGTTCCGAATCAGGTTGATTAAAATTTTTCAAAATGACTCACTTAAAGTTTTCCATTAGTCTAAAATACGTATTATTTTCAGCGCCTACTTGCAGGCATATGGAGGCGGACGTAAAATTCCCTCCTTTACTTACGATAGACAAATCTACCGAAATGGTGAAGCATTATGACCAATTTTCGTTGGACGCATGATTGAGGCAACATTTGTAGGGAACTCATAGACAAGTAACCGCTGGGACAACTTGTCCACTTTTAGTGTTGAAGGCAAGAAACCTATCATTGTCGTGTGGAGTGGATGTGTGGGGTGGGTAGGGGGTGGTTCCTTTGGCGGTACCTGCAGTATGCTCGTTTACTTAAGGTTGCCTCACACAAACCTCTTCTTACCCCAATAGGGTTCTAAAACCTACGCATGTGTTGGAAACTGCATATGCATTTGGAGGGAGGCTAGCTGCTTAATCTTCACCATGACAACGCCTTTTCCTTTAATTTAGATGCAAACCAACGATTGCATCTTCGCTGGATGGTCTTTTTTAATGTAATATTTGGTGATTATCTGCTAGTGTGAAAATTCGGGAAACCTTCGGGACTGAGCAATCGTCACTAGCAGACACACCACAGAAGGAGTGTCGTTGCGGTGACAGACTGACACGCGTCTCCAAGCTATGACAGGTCATTTTACTGAAGCATTAGAAAATCCGCACGATCCTTTCTGGTAATAATTACTAGACCAGGAAAAATTGGGAACCTTTTTTTGGATCCAAATTTCCTTTTAAAAACGGATTTGTTCAGGCCATAAAAGGACTAAGTGGGCCTTGCGTTGGTCTTCTAGTGGTTTATTCTTGATCAAGATAAAAAAGATTAGAAAAGTCAATAAACTACAGCGAAATTAAAGTCCAGTGTCGAATCAAATAAATTTCGTTAGTAATGAATTCCCACTACCGACAGTTTGTTTATCAGCAGTGTTGCCTAGACTAAGGAGCAACCTACCCAAATAACCTAGTTTTGGTAATCATTTAAGTTTTTTAAACTAGAATTTTAACCTGATGAAGAACTTTCTGTTTTAAAAAAAAGACTTTTAAAACAACTAAATTCACAAGAAGAGATTCCTTTAATAGCTTGAGAGAGGATTTAAAATCACTCCACCCACCGAAATGGATTAGCATTGCATATGGTGATGTTGACACCACTCAGCACAGATTCCGTCTCCCCATCGCGATGATCATCACCGACACTTGAGGCGGAAGTTCTCTGAACCAGTAGAAAGACGCGTCGTTTCTGCCATCGACTTGTCCAAGCGCAGATTTGATAGACGACGCAAATTAGCACTAACGCGACGGCCAGAAGAACGCCCACTCTTCTGTTAAGTCAGAAAGGTAGCAAAGGCGCTTATGAATGACGGAGAGTTCGTTGAATGCGCCTCTCTCTTAGGGAGGCATAAGTTGGCCTCAAATTATCATCAGCCTGGCTCTAACTGCCTCCACGTCAATTCAGGCCGATCTCCATTAGTCCGATCTCTATCGCCTGTCTACTTGAAGAGGCGATAAAAATCAACCAGAGCAATGTCAACACTGGGATGAGAAGGGAAAGGTGGTGCATATGGCTTAGACAGGGCACGTCTTCTCACGGGTGGGCTCCATAGTGCAGGGTATTGTGAGTGTCTAAGGGGTACAAAGTGGGGGGAGGGGGGCGCCAATCTTCCAACTGACAACCTTAGACTGTATCTTGTTAAGTAAAAAATTTTAGCCACTTTTTCTACCAACCTTACCAATAATGGATGAACATGGCTCTAGATGAATACTCACTCGCCTATAAAGCCATTTCTGGCAATATTTACCTTCACCTTTGATAATACATGGTATTATATGTCTCTTCATGATGAGGAGAAGACGTTTTTCTGAACGTAGTGCGCCCTACTTCAGTACCTTGTCACATTAATTACACGTAAAAGAGCATCATCTCTGAATGCCTGCTTCTTTGAGATGGATTATTGAAGGCCCGACAAGTTTCATGAAGTATTTGGAGGTGCTGATCCCCTTCAGGTAGCTGACTAGCTTAAAAGTAGTTGGGGGAAATGTGTGTCAGCCCTAATGCCTCTTCAATTGGCCAGAGGAAAAAGGTGCCCAGGAGGAGGGTGGGAAATAGAGCGGCTGCTACTTTTCTATCTGTAAGCTTACTAAGCAGGCTGTTCAATTCTCGCTGAACTTTCTCCTCCGTTTGGTGGTACAACCATTCGGCCATGCCTGAAACCCCCAAGGCTGGCTGCAAGCTATAGCCAGTGTGTGCACGCTTTTCGGAGCGAAGGAAGAAGACATTAAAAGTTTCCTATATGGGAGATGAGCGAAAAAAGGAGATATGGATCATCGTCCCTAATGCTTCTATTTTTCTTTCCTCTTTTTCACCACCCGTTTGTCTTTTACCCACTACACCGAACCTAAAATGCTACTTGGGAGTAGATTCCACCAAATATTTATATAAAAGTGGCAAAGCATATTTAAAATGTACAATGGGTTGGAATTGGCGTTTCCATTTTTGCCACTCATGAAAGCCATTGGTAATGCATATTGACATGCAAGTGACACTTCTGTCTACAGCCGAAAGCGCAGGGATATAGCGGGGGCCAATAAATGCGCCACCGCTCTACCGCATCATTCATTTAGCCGTTTTATGTTGCACAAAAGGAGGAAATCCGAACGAACTGCGCTTTTTTACACCCAGTACTTTCATTTGTCAGTTGGAAGAACTGTACGTAGTCGCGGCATTTTAAAACGCTACAAAAATGTGAACGGATTGTGGGAAAATCATTTTCACATATGAGAAAGCTTTCCATTATGTGAAGATTTATGCCCATTAATTGACTGGTTGTTAAATCATAGAGCATATCATTAAGATGGAGAAGATAAGCGGGGAATGATGTATTCATTGATAAGCATTCTACATTGATGGCCCAAAATGTTTTCTTTGAACAAAAGTAGGTAGATTATACTTTTAAAAAATTACTTGAACTTCTCTGCATCATTCGGAAACAGGTCAAAGGGAGGCCGCGCACAGGATCTTGACCCCCGCAGTAGCCAATCAGCTTCATGCGGTCTCCCATTTTATGCATTTTATTCAGAAAAACAGAAAAGGAGGTCGATAAGTTACCTTATTTAACGCAGTGACGAAAAAACCATGACTCGATAAGTTTGTCTGCCCATCGCTGAGATAAGAATGTCACATCATTCTGCAAATCAACCAGCCTGTCAGTCAGCCATCACGCGGCAGACAATCCTAAATGCCAAACTGACAGTCCAGCTTACATCACCACTGGAACTATCTTTTCATTACAACGACACTCAAATCCTTCAATGTTTTGTAAGCCTTTACTGTATGCGATTTAAGGTACAGGTTTTGGAAATCCTCCACGTGATCGGTTCCACTCACATCCACCCGGTTCGACTGACTCTATAACATGGCAGCGGGAGGAGAAAATCAAAGGGCGCAACGGCAGGCGGATGCATGTAATCTCAAAAAAATGTCATTTGTACCTGGCAAAACAAATTCGCTTAGCTAGGAACCGCACGAATCTGATTGGTTTACTGATGGGGCCGCAGATTTGGCGGACTTCCTAAATGATAGCTAAATTCCGGCTTTTTATTAAGCAGTACTAAAAAACTACCAGGTTTTCGTAAAAAATTAAATTTGAATGACTCGTATTTATAAATTGTCAAGTAAATTTACGCTTTGCATTTAGCCTCTCCTTCTCGTGGAAACTTTCCTCCCAGAGCAACATAATTCTTATTGAGGGAGGTAAAAAGGAGAGACAGAAATGGAAAAAAGTGAGAAATAATTGTCTTCCTTTTTTAAAAGTCGCTTGAATAAATTTTGACAAGCTTTGTTGCCCGTTTTTTATCCCTCTATGTGTGTGTGTGTGTGTGCGGGGATTGGCTAGCACCGCAATAAATGCTGCCAAGGGTGGAGACGGCCTCGCCGACTCGATTGCCGAGGTCCAAGGCTCCGGTGTGCCTCACTCACTTTGGGGTGAAGGCGAGCAGGACAGCAGCGGAGTTTTGAGCTTACAGGCGTAAAGGAAGGCAAGCACATTAATCACACTGCAGACAGATGGAGGACATTAAGTCTTGCCTTTCCCAAGCTCGCCGCCCGCCTTTCTATTATTCTGGTTTTTGTGCACTTTTTGCAAAGAGAAGGGAAAGGCAACCCGAATCCCCCACCTTTTGACCTCAGCAGTACCTTTGTCCAGATTAGTAAGGTTTGAAAAGGAGGGGAATTGGTCTAAAGTTTCCTATTTCGGAATTTGTTCAGACCCAAAAAGGCTGTCAAGCAATGGATTAGTCTGAAGATGAGCGTCAATTTGAACATAGTATCATTAAAAATTTTTGCCTTCTCTTTCTGTCCATTTAATTTAGATGTTCAACAAAAATTATAAATGTAGAAAATTAATTTATTAAAATTTTTGTCGCCTCCACCCTCTAAAATAGACTCTTTCATATGTTTAAGTAAGAAAGAAAGATTCTTCAGATTAAAAGCAACTCTGTGAAAAAATAACAGACTTGCTCAAACGTTTTTAGAAATTTAATAAGAAATTTTGAGAACAAAACTTTACAAAATATTTTCTAAAGTCATCGGGACAGGTTCTTCCGCTTAACCTATTTCTGATAGAATTCGAGAACGTGAAAAAGGGTTTTCTTGCTGATTTTTGGAGCCTTTTGCCTTTTATTTAGTCATTTTTTGAATAATTACTGTTACAGAAAGTTAATGGCTTAAAATTTTAAGGTGAAAGAGAAGCATTTACTCGTGAGTCTGCCTATTTGATGGCACCGTTACCTAATTGCGTCCCTTCAAACTCATCCCAAAGGGTTGAAAAATTGTCTTTTTTTATCATTCACCTGTCAACAATTTTTCCACGTCGTATCCTTTAAAAGGAATAATTCAAGGGAGTGTCTCGAACACAATGCAGAGTCCACCATTTGCGTCTATCCAAAAACTAAAGGTCGGAGGAGGGAGGAGATGGAGAAAAAACACAATAAATTCCCATTGTGAATTGACCTTTGCTTAAGTGCACTATTATGCATGCGGCTTTTAAATCTAGGTGAGGTCTGCTTAAATCCCTGGGCAAAATACTCCCTCCCTTCCTCCCTCCCTCCCTCCCTCCCTCCTGTCTGTCTCTGTCTCTCTCTCCTTCGGTTCGTCTTATATGCCTCCCTAAAAATACCCTGCATTATTGCGACTTTTGAGAGGATCTGTACCATTTATTTGCAATATTCTCAATTTCCCAAAAACAAATATTCTATAAAATGGAATAATAAATGCCTGTATCCCCCAACCTTGTTTGGGATTAATGAGATCAAGGAAGAGATATATATCCCCCAGGCACTCACATCAACCACTTCCTATGACAGGCCTCCTGCTTGTGTTGTTGCAGTATCTCAGAGGTGGGAGACTTCGTGTTTACCGTAAACGATGCCATCTGTGGTGCCAATGCGATCATATGTGGTGGCAGGGGAGACTTATTTACCGCCAGAAGGTCTGATGACGGGTTGGTCACTGATAGTGGTGCTGTTGGTGCAGCCTCGCGTAATTCCAGTGCTGTTACTGCTGCAAGTGTAGAAATGGGATGTCGTGGCACATCTTTTGTAACCTCTGCAAAGTGACAGTGCCCTTGAAACCCACTCCCTTCGGGTATACACTCCTGATTGTTGAGCAGGAGTTCACGCGGCGCCTTGCGACTACGTGACGGTGGAAGTGGTGGTACATCATGACGTAGTATTCCAAACTCTACACTAGCTTTCATACTGCTAGCATGATTAATGCATTCTTTCATTTACGATGGAAAAGTTGGTTGAGCTCTTTTCGATGACGATTTCTCATTGGTTCACTTTGTACACCAATCAGCAGAGCGGATGGTGAGTGGAGGGGAATTTTCAAATTCTACCCTAACAAAAGGCAGTTCTTTGAAAAGGCAATTTAAGCACTAACTTGCCTTTTAGTTGGCTCTTATACCAAAAAAAATAATTTGCAAATTATTCAAAAGGTGTAAAATTGCGTGCTCTGATAGGTACTTCAGTGAACTGCCTATCAAGCCTGTCACTTTACAATGTAAAAGGTGGATTTCTGATATGATGGAAGAAGAGGTATCCTCTTTTGTTAATAAAATGGGACACAAATAGACAGTGAAAAGGCATTGCTTTGACCTATATATTCAGCCAATCACGACTCAGCGATTTGGACAGCTCTGTCAGTACTTTGACATTATGACATGGTGTTTGCAACAACATTTTGTTCCTTCCGTTTGCTAATTAATTACGCCTTTTATTCGATCAACAAAAATGCTTCCCCAAAGTTGGTTACCTCTCGTTGTACTGACCCACAGGGACTTGGAGATGCCTGTCAAAGATCGTCATTGCTTGTATGGAAGAATTATAAAGAATTGACATGTGTCGTTATGTCAGCACAAAGCCAATAAAGACTCGTACGAGTCAGCGTGGTACTGACTGTCACCCAAGTGGCACTTATAAAGTTTCACAAATCTATTGCGCACTTCAAGGTTGTTCGCCGCCTTTCGCCATCGGAGAGAGGATTTTACGATACTACACCGACAAAAGCGGTGAAGCGAATCCAGCTCAAATGAACCGAAGCCCCAAATCTGATGAGTGGACAGGGAAAAGTAACTGATGACACCGTGAAGGTATTTTTAGGAGTCAAAAATGGATCCAGAAGGCTGCATCCAGGTTGTATCCTCTTTGCAGTAGGATGCAAGCCAGCTACGAGGATGTCAAGGGTTGGAAAACAAAACCACTGCACTCTTTTGGAGATTAAAAGGCACTTTTGGGCTGTGGAAGGGAGAAATAATACCTTAGATACATTCTATGGTTCAATTTGTCCCCATGGTTAGCCATTTACGCAGCACATATTAATCAGTCCGTAAAAATCCATCGTTCACTTTGTTAGACAGTCCTCTCAAACGCACGGTGCGCTTTTGTACCATGGACGAACGAAGCAAGAAGAGCAGCCTGGCATGAGGAGGTCTCATTACATCCCCTCCTTGACTGATTCCCCCTCCTAGGTAATAACTGATAACAACTTACTCCAAAAAAGTCGACGATTCTCCTGGAACCTCCCACTCCTTCAAATTGCCCACTTACTTCAGAAACGGTGGGATCTCCTCTCACCACATCTCCTCCCAATGCTAACGGGGCGTCAATCAAAACTCAGCGGGAGGAAAGAAGGGAAGTCGGGTTCCGCTCACTTCGAGAAGCGATCGGACTCGTGTTTTAAAACGGCACCGACAGACTGACAGGTCAGATCATTTCAGCATGGTCTACATCACTAAAGCAGATGGCTGTTTTAACACATCTCAACTTGTAAGATTATGAATTTGGCGCCTGTTTAATGTTAGATCAAAACTCAGCTCGTTTAAGCACCATGTGTTAAATAAGAAAAATTGCATTTTATTTCTACAGCTTATTAAGACAACTTTGGCTTAAACTTACACTTTTGAAATGGTGTTAATAAAGAGGGACCGCTTTTCTAAAACCACTTAATTAAACTCAGTGTTTAAAATACGGATATATTTTTGTGTTGGATCGTTACCCTTTTAATAAAAAAGAACGAAAATATGCGTATTAATAGGCTCAAAAGTGGTTCAAAAAATTCTCATTCCCCTTGAGTGTCGGTAGTGGGAAGGAGGCTAATCTAGAAAAGGAAGGAAACACTTCTCTTGATTTAGTGAGGGCTAATTAATGGTTAAGAGAGCTCAAAAGAACATGTATCATGGGTCGTGCACTTCATCTCAACAGGTAGAAATAAATTACACGAATCCTTCCGTCCAATTGTTATCGAATTTAAAAAAGTTCACGAAGTTGTGGAGACAGTACTCACAATTCCTTCCAGCAGTCACTTACGCCTTCTTTTCTGCGAGTGGTAGTGGTGGTCATGGTCTTGGTTGTCGTCATCCTCCTCTGGACGTCTGGAATGCTACCCGTCCATCTCCTTAAAACTAGAAAATTTTGGGTTTTACACTTCGCTCACGAGATGGCTAGTGCGGGGCGGGAGGAAGGGAAGGAGGGAGGGAGGGAGAGAGAGAGGGAGAGGTGCAGAAAAAAATTTCATCCCCACTTTCTCTGTACATATTACCAAGGGAGAGGAAGACCGGCTCATCCTGCCCGGCAGCTTAGGTAAGGGGTGGAGTTTGGCTAAATGTTTTGTATTTGTGAGATTTCCTCCTCATCTTCGCCCGTGATTGACAACTCCCAACGGCAGTTGATTTGTCAGGCGGAGGCAGCCATGTGATACCAAAAAACTCACTCTTCTTGATTGTTTCCTTCTCAATTTCTCACGGGAATATAAGTGTGTGTGTGTGTGTGTGTGAGTTTGTAAGGCTCATTAGATTTATCAGAAGTATCGCATAACCTTAGTTCGGAAATTTGACCAATTTTGTGCCTAGTTTCTCATCTTCAGCTGTGCGTCACATATATCTGACACATAGGTCATTGAAAAATTTTCTAAGCTAGGAAATTAGTCTTCTTCCTCTTTTCCTTGCTTTATAACTGAAGTGGTCGATTTTGTGGAACACGTGGCGCCGGCGCAAGGGCACCCGACAGTCAAAAGTGTGGCCCACCAACCATACGACCGGAGAAGGTTCCCTATCTGGTTCATTTTATCACCGATCTAACCGATGGTTGTAAAAAAACATTTGCTTTCGTATTTAGAGTAGACATCCAACCAACTGATGCAAGGAGTTTGGGGGAGTAAGGACGCAACCCTTCCTAGTAGGGGGAGATGACAGGGGGCGGAAGAAGTTGATACTCAACCGACTGTTAAAAGAAATGTCTGCTTCTTCATTCCTCTCACTTTTTCCTGACCTTAACGAAAAGACAAATATGTGGACTCTTACCAGATTGTAACGTGCCTAAAGTCTTCATTGTGATGCTGGAATAATCTATTGATAAATTACGAAGATTCTTGATCGAGGCACATAAAAACCGACTTATTCAACAAATAATTAACTTTACCCGAAAGAGAAAATTAAATTTTCATTGCACTCCATATTTAGAGCTTAGCCAAGAAGCTAAAAGGTAAAAATTGCGTAAAGGGAGTGGATAAGGTCACAATCCCTTGGTCTCAAAGTCGGTAAGACTACCAATTGGGTAGGGGATCAAGGAAACGCAAATGTCAACACCTTGTCGTCTTTTTTCCCGGCAAGAGAGGGCACCTGGGGAATTCTTGATTTTGAAGAAGGGAAGAGGCCAAGCAGTCGTTTGACACTGGCACGGTGTCCTGGGTGCATGGCAGGGGAGTGGATCTCCTCAATATTGCCCGATGAAGGGCATTTCCCGTCCCGTGTCAACCATTCAATCAGTCAATCAGTAAGCAATCTTCCTACCGTGTCAAAAAGGCAGTGAAGGGGGCAACAAAGTCTGTTTTTTGCTCGCCTCCATGAGGGCTACGAGGGCCCATTTCTATGTAACATGCAGCGCGTATCGCCCCTCCATTCCATTCAAATGACCTCTTAATGGTCCAATCACCTCTAAAATCTGTAAGCTTAAATTACCCCGCAAGTAAATATAAGTAAGTAAACCACTTTATTTTCTTTACTTTTACAGTTTAGTTTTTGATTTCCAAAATTTGGTAATTGTCTTATGCTATGTTATTGTTTAAATAAATTCGTTTCAGGGGCGAATAAATTCAGATGTGATCCATGCGACGGACTGCTACTTATATGCATTCAGTCACCCTTACAAACTTTAAAAATAATTCATCACTTGTCACAAACGAAGTTTATGAGCGATTTATATTTAGCTTTTTTTCCTGAAGATTGCCTCGTTTAGAATTGGGGACGGTTTTTGCCCCTGTGACACCCCTTGTCACTTCTGTTGATGAGTGTTTTGCATCAAGAAAAGGCAAAATTATTTCACAATGTCCAAAATTTTTTCTAAAAAAAATCATCTAATTTGTCGAAATGGCTCAATTAAGGAGGAGTGAGGTCAAGTTGGCCCCAAGTTTGACGCCTCCTGTTCTCCACCCTCACGTGGAAAATCGTCATCACTGCTGATGCGGCAACTTTGTGTTGTGTCAAGAAAATTTGAGGAAAAAAGAAGAGGAAAATTAGTCCAAATTAAGCGTCTATATGCAAGGGTCATAAGTGTTGAAAAAGTTCAGCATTGTTTTCTCTCTTCGCAAAGGAAGTCGGTTAATTTCCAAAAGTCGAAAGTGATGAAGCAGAAGGTATATGGACCTGCTAACATTAGCGCTTTTTACTCCCAACCCGTGCTCACCTCCTTCCCTCCTCTATCTCTCTCTCCCTCCCTCTCTCGCCCTCTTGTCTACTCTCTCAAAGTCGCAATTAGATCCACTGGTGGGGCGGCAAATGCATCCGTGGACCACAGGCCCGCGCAGATAGCCTTACCGACGTGCGTCGAAAGGACAGCCCGCTGCGACCTAGCAGTCTCTTTTGAAGGAAAACAAAAGAGCAGGAGGAAGACTTCGAAATGTCGTCATCTACGCCTTTTATAGACATATACCTAGCATAAAATTTCACCCTTTCATCCCAAAAAGGATTCTAAGACTCTGGGTGTTTTCTTCTGTAGGAAAGCCATGGCTTCCGTGTCATTCAGGCTGGCCATCACGGTGTCTTCCTGAGATGACAGGCAATTACGCAACTTGGGAATAATAATGAGATATCCTAACCTCTACGTGGGGGGGGCGATAATTCCTCACCCATCGTCATTTTTAAAGGTTCCTCAACAGGCAAAAGAAAATCCCAAATTACCCTGGATTTTCCTCACATTCCACGAAAGGGCGATCCAAACTGAAATGCAGACAGTTTTTCAAGTGCTCGTTTGGGGAAATCGTTAAATCTTTTATGTCACCTCCCAGCCATCTTTACACCTTTTACTTATGTCAAAGTCAAGGTCAAGGAAGAGAATTTCTGCCTTTTTGTTTGGTTCCTTCGTAACAAGGCAGCGGATTTCCAATTGACTTTGGGAGAATAATTCCTTCATCTAGTTCATCAAACACCTCACATAGCCTCCTTTCAATTTGTCTGCTACTTTTTCCCCATTTAAATCGTTAACTGGTCTCTCCCATCCTGTGCAATTAACCTTCCTCAGTCCTCTTCCCAGAATCAAAATAATAAACTATCAAATCGGTCACAAGATCAGAGACAATCACGCAACACTAACCCTTTCGCACTTTTACCCCCCTTATACCCACGATAGCGTCGGCCACCTTTTACCACCTCAGAAGAGGAATTTGGCCCCAATCTTTTTTGGTTAGCAATAACTACCCGCTTGATGTGTATATAATAATTCAGTAGCACCTTCAAAATTACGGCTAGACCGAAAAAAAGGAAGGAGGAGGAGGAGGAAAAAAAACAACAAAAGAGAAGCAAGTAATTGCTTGCGAGCGGAGAGAGGCAAGAATAAGGGTGGGGAAGAAATGGGGATATTCTGTGTCGGTGATATTGCACGTAAGAAGTTTTGATTAGAGATGCAAGGCACAATTGTGGGTGAGTGAGTGAGGTCACGCCCCCCCCCCCCAAACCCACCCCTCGCTCCCGGCCCAGCTGTTTATTTGAGCGAGGGGAGAAAAGAATGGGTTAAAATAAAGCACATGCATAATTGAGTGGTTCCAGAAAGGCAATTAGTTGACGCGATCCCGCGGATCTGCGCGAAGAAACAAGGAGAGGAGAGAGTAGAGTAAAAGGCGGTAAGTTTGATAATCTGAGGAGAGAGGAGGCAGCCAGTGATTGGTCCACTCCAGTTACATCACGTCCACGATGAAAGGACTGCCGGGGATGTGGGTCTCACCCCACTTCACCATTATGTAGTGACGTCCACGGTCTCGGACGGAGTACTGCACGCTGAAGAGATTTTCCCCGAGGTGTTTTATGTTTACCTCTTCACATGGCACAATTGGCCCAGACACCCCGACGTAGAGAACGTCATTGCCTAAAACGATGTGAAAAGCGCTCCAAGGCTAAAGGTCAGCCGGGTCATCGAAAGCGGTATTAGTGCAGGCTAATGTGATGAGCGAATAACTAATGAGGATTGAAAGAGGGCGGTTGAAGTAAGAATGGTGGGCGAGGGAGGGGGCAGAGCTTCTAGGAGCATTCCGTATGACGAACTACTTGAGATAACAAAATCTGGCAGCTATTTGATATGGAAGAGCTGACAAGCCGTTAAAACCGTCAAAAAGGGGCTACAACTTTTTGCGACTAAAAGTCATTCGGCCGACACGAATTAATGATGAGGGGACGATCGATGTTGCCTTCTGGCTCCAAGCAGGAGATTTATCCACAACACTTCGCCATGGTAAGTGAACAAAAATGTATCTAACCAGCCCACCAAATGTCAATTTTGTTCGCCAATTACAAGCTGAAATTAAAAATCTGCGACAACCAGCATCCCAACTAATTGGAACAAATTTTTATTTAACTTTCAGCATTAAAGTTTACTTTTCGGTGGCGGGATTTTTTGCCTTCACTTAACAAAAGTTTGTTTTTGTAGAATGGTGGCCTAAATTTTGTTTGAATTAGGCGGATTTGCCAAATTAATGGTGCTCCTTCCTTAATTTAATAATTTTACAGTCCAAATTTTTTTATGGATGCAAGGTAAGCCTTTCCTTGATCGAAAGTAGCAGTACAACGACGGTTATCTGGTGAGGATCTACACAGCATGGTGATTGGTGAGGTCCTTCTCCACCATCAACCCTCTCGCTCTCCCCGCCTCATTGTTTCCCTTCCTCTCTCTCTCTCATCTTCTCTCAGCATGCCTTGCCTGCAGGAAAAGAGGGGAGAAGGTAGAGGCGGAGGGAGAGCAGATCATGGTGATCAACGTCAAGGGTCATCATTGTGTTGTCTCCACGATTGTGAGCAACCAGCGATATCAATGACACTTGCAGGGGATGAGGGATGACAACAATGCCATTTTCCAGGCTTAACGATAACAAATTGGGATGTTTGTGTGTGTGAATGTTTTATCATTGATAGTTTGTCTTTCGTTTTACCAAGATAAGAACCTAGAGGTGGGGAAGGGAGACAGGGGAGGAGAAAAAGAAAGAGAAGACGAGAGTAAAACTACAATCAATTTAGTCAATTGTCTAGATTTCTGGGTTAGGGTTCTACTTATTCAAAATAGCGATCTGTGTTTCTCGATAGCGTCATTGTGCCACTCCTAGACTGATCAACCTTTTAACGGCTTCACTGAGGCAGTGGAACAAGATAGGCCCAACAGACTGAGATGCGATCTAGACTGTGGAGATTCAGAAGGGAAGGTATCTAAACATCTAAGTCATTTGGAGGAGGAAATAGGTGTAATTATTCTGTTGTCAACTTTTCGACACTGGTGAAGGATCTTGACAGCCTATTGGTTGAGTTTAAGCAACCGGAAATTTGTAAAACAAATTTAAAGCCATTCGTTAGTGAGGTGATTTTACAGGTTTTGAGGGGTGGAGGGCTCTCATAACCAGGATCTTCAATCTTTTTAACACGGTTGGGGGACGAAGTGATCCACCTGACACTTAAACAACCTGAAGTAGTCGTGAAAGCTAATCCCTTGAGTTGGAAGGTCACCAGTCATTCAAAACACCCCGTTAATCTAATCCCACATTTCCAGACTATCCTCATTGGTGAAGGACTAACTGGAGAACTCGATCCTTCAGATCTAAGATGATATTTTCTTAAAAAGTTAAAATAATCATGGGGTAGACCACCCTCTCCTATTATAGGGACAGAGAAAACCTCTAAACTATTCGCTCGTGCTGGGCAATTCAAAGGTCATTTTGTTGCCTAGTTGACACTTCAAGCCAGGAAGCAATGGAAGGAGGAAGAATTTGCTATCCCACTGTTCGCCTCCTAGGTGTGTCCAACACTTACCAGCGTTTTGAGCGTTGACAGTGAAGGTGTTGCTCGATCCAATGTAGGCATGGGTTAGACCTGTGCCAGAACAGGTGACAGCATCAGCTCGTGAATAGCCCATGGAGCGTTGGGGTCCGGTGACCAAACGACCGCTGGTATTCACTATCAACTGCGCAGTGTCTTCACTATACCCATAGACTGCATCCCCAGTGACATAAGCCTTCAAGGAAGAAGGAAGAAAAATAAACCTTCAGATGTGGAGGGACAAAAAACTGGGATGGAGACGGCTACCGAGGACCTGAGAAATCTCCGAAGTAAGAGGACTAAGAACAGGGATGCCAACACCACAGACATTTAAATCGCTGTCTTCCTTGGGGCTTCCCACTTTGTAATGACCAAAAGGAGGGAAGGCGGAGGGGAGATCCCGGGGGCATATAATATGGTACCAACTCAGAGATGAAACAGTTGGATGCCGACTCACTCTGAAAGGTGAATGCACAATGGATTGTCCATCATAGGTGATAGTGATATTGTAGGTTCCAGGTGCATAGGGCGTATAGCTGAATTCGTAGCCATCCATGCGTTCGGCACAATTCAGTTGCACCTTACTGGGTCCATCCACTGTCACGGAGAGCGCCCCACTGCCTGCATTGGCTGTGTTCACAAAGAAGCGACTTCGTTCACCTAAATATCATTAAAAAGGAGGGAGTGTTAATAAATCCTCGATGATCTGACGATTCTACAGGAGGTTGTAGAGGACAATGGTGGTAGTGGGTGGAGGCATATAATGTAGTACTCTAGGAACCAGGTATACTGCTCTGGAAAAGTCATTCTTTTGGGATCGGTTCAACTCAACCGTTTTGGTTTGACCTGAGCAAATTGTCGATCACGGGAAGCCACTCATGTCCAGAAGTGTAGAAGATATGCACTGCTTACCGACAACACCTCGAACCAGGCCGTCACCCGAGGCACTCACAAGACCAGGATCACTAAAGTCATCTTGACCCACAAGAACACGGAAGGGGCTTCCAGGAATGGGTCGTTCATCCAACAGCACGTGGACCAGATGTGGACCATTTTCTTGTGGAGTAAATCGGACTGCATTTTGATCCACATCGACGGGATGAACAACAGCAGGTTCTTCCCGACCCGAGGGAGTCACCACGTAGGCACGAAGGCGACCTCTTGCACCCGTGTAGTTCACTGTGAAGGCCATCGGTACACCAATCTGGAAAGGCGATAATGTGGGCAGTAACCATCGTGCCACCCAATAGGTGGTCCATCTTTAAGAACTGACTGAACTGGTTAACCAGAGAGCTGGAAGAGCAACTCAGATAACCCATGAACTAGTACTTCAATGCCTTCTGTGACTTGTAGACTGGCAATGACGCCTATGTTATTTCTTCTTCAACTGCAACACTTTTAATTCTCATCCGATAAATGGATCAGTAGAATAGAAGCACATATTAACGATCAATTTATTGTCATCATTTTATTCAGTCAAGTAGATTTCAAAAAGTAGCCAATAAGAGGGCAGTATTGATGCGCGTAAATCAATTCCCAATCCCTCCTCAACCAATGAAAATTAAAGTAAACAAAAGTCAACGGCTTAATTAAAGTTTCACATTTTACACCGTAATTCGCTCACTTCAACAACGAAAACATTGGCTAAAGCAATTCAGGGGCGAATATTGTCTTTTCTCCAAACGGCAGACTTGTATACCCTCCAGAGCTTTCATCAAACACAGAGAACAAAATTGTCCACCTACTCTGTAATTATGCATCTTTTCCTCCTCCATCTTGCCTCTACCTTCTTAGTGCTAAAAATCACCAATATTTCCTCCATTTTGTGGTTTGTGGCAATGAAAATTAGGAGGCATGTTGCTCCATTCGTACATATTATGGGAGCTCTAGGCAGTAAGAGGAAAAAACTTTTTAAGGATGTCTTCATCTCTTCTCCCTTTTCCCCTTCTTTGCCTTTCGCGCTCCATAAAGCAGTTTTGCATCCCTGTTTTTTCAGGCTGAGACTTCATGCCTGTCTAAGGCATAGTAGTCCACCTTATCAAGGTCAAGTGCCAACAAAAATGAAGAGGAATAAACAAGTTTGACTCTTCATTTGTATGCATCCTAGACGTCGTACATGCGTAGAATCAACTGAGATGAATCTGTCTTTGAGCACGGGGACAAAGTGAAACAAGCGAGCGTAATAACACCTTTGCATCTCACTTCCACCTCCACCTTACCTGCAATCCTCGATCCTGCACTGCGGCTACACTAAGTTGACGATTCTCTGTCGCATAGTATCCACTGGGATCTTCAATTTCCAGTCGGAATGGCGAGCCCGGTACATGTTCATCGTTGAATCGGATGGAGCAGAAGTATTCACCCGGTTCAGAGACACGGAAAGAAACACAGCAGGAACCATCTTTTCGATCCTGACAATAAAAAAAAATCAGCTTAAGTAACTAGTCGAGTTTAAGTAGTTTCGGAATATTTCTTTGTAAAGGCCGACTTAATTACTCATTTTGACAGCATAGACATGTAAATACTACTGGTATGCAACAGATCAATCAAAAAATTAACAAGGATAAAAGGAACCAATCAGGATTTTACCATTACCTGCTTGCACACTTAGCCGTCCCCCTTCATTTCAAGTCTTAAAGAGTTACTTACCGCTTGTTTCGTGTTATGAGAGGGCAAAAATTAAAGAAGAAAGAGCGATAAAAATCCATTTTATTACATTTCGCTGCCGTATTGAAGTGAAGGCTTGACTTGCAGTTAATTCCGTTGGTTAGTTGAAACATCTCATCGGAAGACTGTGAATTAAAATAACTTAAGATATTGGGTCGACTTTTTTTGCCCACCGATGAGGAAGTTCTGCACCGACATCCTTTTGTACGCATTGATTTGGTGTTCCTTAATTAAAAGACACCTTTGTATGGGCGTTATTTTAGCCCAAAAACCTCAAGTCCAACTGAATATACAATGCCACTTAATTAACATCCGTCAAGTAACTTGACAACCCCTTGATATTTTGTGGAAAGTCATTTGACTGAGGCGGAATAAGTGGCTCAGTCTAGTCACAATGAGGAAAACCTTTCTTTCCATCTGCTCTCCACTTCTTGCGGGCCAAAAATGTTTTAACGTCTAGAATATGTGAGAAGAAAAAATACTGCGATTTTTCTGATTCCTCTTTTCCCAAAAAGCACTTGCTTCTGTATGCTGAAAAAAGAAGTAAAAGGGCAGCAAAATGTCACATCCGTGGATTCGCATACGTGCATACAAGGACTTTGTAAAACTGTGAAAGGCGCATTTCCTTTTATCACTCAAAATGCTTCCGATGACCTTGAAGGAGTACATTTTGTGGCACTCGGAAAGGTATTTTTGAGGAACTTTTTATGTCAGGCCATAAATTAGGCAGATTCCCCTTGTTTTTGGGTGGGGAAATATATCACCCAATTCCACCAAGATGTCGAAGGAAAAGGAGGATAGGTCTGCTTCTTTGACGCTTATTTGGATCCTAATGTGCATCTGTGTGACTGACCACAAGAGCTGCACTTGTTAACATGATGCATCCAAACAGTCGAGTCGAGGGTCCTTCATCATACTTCCAAGGCTATCCCCAGCCAGCTGGATTTTTTGATGGCTTTTTTAAGCGCTTTAGCTTACCCCCAAAGGGGAATATTGCTTCCTTTCCTTCTGCAATAGCCATGTTCAGAATCATCCCCAGGTCAGATAGACAACTCGTAAACCGGATTGCAAGAACTGTCAGTTTCTAGACAAAAGTCGTCACGTAACCCTATGAGACATGGCGAATTCCGCAGTTTGTCAGTTTATTTTGAATATGGGAGGCACCCCACCTCATAGGCAAAATGGTTTTTAAAAAGATAAACAGTCCATGAAATTCGGTGCCTGGTTCATGAATTTAGGTAAATTACATTTTTTAGGTCTACTTTGTTACTACTGAAGTACGAGCAAGTAGCAAGCTTTCCAATAGTAGCTTGCCTCAAAATCGATTTCCGCCTTGCTTGGTCCCTCGATAGCGATGGAGAGATTGCCAGCACCGGCTTCGCGTGTATAAATGTTAAATTCGTTGTTGCGGTTAATGTAGCCGCGCTGAATACCCTGCCCAAGGACCCGCACTTTGTTCGCGCCTCCATCAGTGATCGGTCCAACGGTGAATTGGAAGGGGCTTCCTATTAGCTCGCAAAATTTGGTTGATTAGTGGTCATACATGCGTGTTGGTTAATGAGGAGATCACATTTGCTGTCACAGCTAATAAGTATGCTGATTTGGCGCTTTTTGTCGCCTGTGATTGCACCTCCACGGCAATGACATTGAGGTCTATTAATGCCACTTATATCAATAGACTATCACACTTTCCATGATCGTAGAATATTTCAAAGTTGGGTGCAGTAGGCCCTACGACATCTGCCAGTCTGGACATGAGGTCTACTTAAATCGTACTTAAGTAGAACAAATATTCCTCTTTGATTGTCCAACATGCAAAAAAAAATGAAAATAACCACCTACCAGGTATGTGAACATTCCGATGACGGACAGAGACGGTATGGACACCCATTTCTTGGGGCACAAAACGAATGCAGTAGTTTGTTGGATCAAGTTCGGTGATTACGCACCGCTCAGTTCGACCTGAAGGACTTGTCACTATGGCTGTCATCTCAAGGACGTTTACACCTACAAGACGATAGTTAAGCAAGTTGGATACAACGATTTTGGATATGGTCACGTTCTCGCTTAGTCCCTCCTGATATGTCAGCACCCAGTCCAAATAGACGTTAAGTAGGCTCTTGACTCCTATAAGATCAGGGTCGATCAAATGCTACAAGAAATTGGGACTGGGACCACTCCGCCTCCAATTAGTCAGTCAATAACAAACCTGGGATCTTGAGGTTCATCTCGCACTGACTGCCAACGTGTGTTGTTTCAGCAACTTCACGTTGCCTCGTAATCCGCTCCATGATACGAGGAGAAGGATGGCCACCGATATTCACGGCGAAAGGACTTCCAGGGACAGGTTCATCAGCATACTTGATATGAATGATGTAGGTGCCAGGCTCAGTGGGTCGATAGGTAACCAGACAGGTGCCATCTTGGTTGTCGTGACACTCAATATCGGCTTTGCTTGGACCCTCCACTGAGAGGCTAAGGCCTCCAAACCCTATTTCCGAAAGAAGGTAAAAATTGCTTTTTTTAATTAATCAAATGCCTTTTCACGCTGGCGACAGGAAGCTCGTCTCATGTGTCAACCACCATTCTAGTCCTTCTGCCCCTCTCCTCCCTCAGTGACATTTCACCTAATCTCAGTTTGCCTTTCCTTCTCTTTCACCTAGCAGAACGGACTGGTCGCCTATATGAGTAACACAACGTCACAAAGTGGCGCTCAAGCGAGGAAGAGGAAGGAAGCCAAGAAAGTTGGCAGTTGTCATGTCAATATGACCCGATATGAATGCAACCCCGTTTGGCCCACTCTTCGAATACTATATCAAAACAAGAGAGAAAGAGGCAGCGCCAAAATACGGTCGAAAAGTGGGTTGTAGTTATTATAGACCTTGTTTTCCCGAAACAAAGCGTGGCTTAATTTGGCAATAAATCACTAAGTCCAGCATACCTGAGAGAAAAAAAGTAGAACAAAAGGAGGAAGAGAAATTATTAAACGTAACCCGACTTGTTTATATTGGTGATGCAACCAAAAAAGGCAAAAAGTGACCAAATGTTTTAAAATTTCTTTAGCATTTTTTTTTCTAAAAAACATGGCTTAATTGTCCATTCCGTGGAAAAAATTGAAGATTTACTACTTATTGATAACTGACCAATGAGAAATCAAAGGAAAGTACGTAAACCAATGAGATTTGAGCTCACCTGCATCACGCGTATCGACAGTGAATTGACAATTCTGATTGGCCAGACCCTCACGGAGGCCGCGACCATACACACGAACACGCGAAGCGTTGCCGAGCTCCGATTCACCAACATATATCTTGAAGGGACTGTTGGGAATTGGACGACCGTTGCGGAAGACATTGACCAAATGATCGCCGATTTCACGTGGAGTAAATGAGATTCCTAAAAATAAGAACAAAATCAATTTTGGACACTTAGCTTAAGTCATTTTAAGGAATTTTTTGACTACTTTGATGCGTAGGCTTAGGTTTTTTACCTCCTGGTTCTGACGTCACATGTTCGTGACGCTCGTGATTTACTGTTTACAATGAAACCGAATTTGTCAGTCGTGTAGATTGAAGCAGAAGAAAGCTAGAGACGGTGTCAATAACTATGAGTGAGGTCATCTAGAGCAGGCGCTCTCTCAACCACCTTAGTGTGTGATGGCTACCTTCCTATACGGAGACCCGTTCAGGCCTTCCGTAGGCCATCATCCAGGATTCCGGAAGCTTCGCCAATCTTTTTTTCCGAGAAGTTGACTAAATGCCGGACACTTTAAAGAGGAAGTAAGTTGAGACAGAATTTCCCTGTTTTCGGTGCTTACCTCTATCCAATTTGGCGAAAGCCGAGCCTGCAAGGGCCCAGATGACAGACGAAAGGGGAGGAAAGGACGGGCCTCCAGAAGGCTGCTTAATAAAGCTCGGCTAATTCGTCATTACAGCAAAGAAGTCCTGCCGACTATCAAGCAAATCGTCGGGGTGAAATTCCACAAACAACTTAGGTGAGTGAACAATAAAACTTGGCCTAATTTTTTAGGCACATTGTGACATGACGCAATTTGCTGTCGATGTGTGTGTACGGCACTGTGTTTCACCCACTTTTTCTGGCACTTTGGAGCCGTGCACACAGAAAGTCGGTTGAATCGGATTCGTATTAAAGGCTCTGCCTCTTGAATATTCTGAATGCCTTCACTTGAACTTGATTAACTAGCGGAAAGGACAAAAATTTGACCAAAAATTTGTGGATAGAATTGCACACCAAGAACATTAAATTTAGCGATAACTCCCTGATTTAACCCTAAAAACTCGTCAGATATCCATATTTATCTCATCAAAATTTGATCATGCATATCACTTATGAACTTATAAGTAGATGCAGCGTATTATTCCAAAAAAAAGGTTAAATAAGAAAGTTACCCTTTAAAAGAAAGCATTTTTGCTTTAATAGAGTTGAAAAGTCTGGAGGGAGCTTAGTTCATTTCATGTTAATAAACTCACCCAAGTGTCCATTGGGTAGACGTTTCACCATCGAGGGTTGTTCAATGCCCGAGGGATTGGTCACCGTGGCGGTGAGATTGTAGATGTCTGTCTCGGAGATGCGCAGGGGCACCTCACTGGTTGTGCCCACCATCACCTGAGTCATTCGCATTGGATCCTCTTTTATGCAACATGAAGGGAATCAAATGAGTACTCGTTTAACATAAGGAATTTTCTTCTACCAAAAAAACGGGAAAAAACGCAGCCCTATTTTGAACTTTGGGATAAAACTTCCCACCACAAAGTTGACAAAGCGTTGTTATCATCATCACCTCATAACGGCTGACATTTTTGATTCTGTCGTGTTCTTTATCATGGCATTCCCCTTCTCCCTTTTACACATTCTTCACGCATGTCTAACCAAAAAATTTTGCATACTTTGGTGGAAAAAATGGAAAAAGAGCAAGAGAAACTGATTGGAAGCTCATAGTAAAATTGGCTTACGAACCCATGATGTTAGCGATGAACGGAGAGCCTTGAATATGTTGATCCATGAATTTAATGGAGATGGTATACTCTCCCGGTGCAAGAGGGAGATAACTGGCCGAGCATGTCCCGTTCTTATTGTCACGACAGACAATTTCTGACTTTGAGGGCCCCTCAACAGCAATTGACAAGCCACCTACAACGCAGTCTCGCAATCGTACAAGGCTCCACCTACCAAGGTCAATCGAAGGGCGATATTTACCTGCTCCAGCTTCTCTAGTGATAAGGGTGAATTCTGCGGGTTCACCAACACGTCCATGGCTGAGTCCCGGTCCGTAGGCGGTTACACGACCCGAACCAACCGGTTCCACATAGAATCGGAAAGGGCTGCCCTCTATTGGTGCGCCATTGAAAGTAATATCCAATTCATGAAGGCCATCCTCTGTTGGCTGGAATTGGGCTGTCACAGTGCCATCTCCGTTGTCCATCAGGGTGGGACGAATTGACCTACCGCCGGGCGTACGGACGATGCCTGCAAAGCCAAGAAAATGGGTGTTACCATTGGGTCTAAACATCGCTGATAAATAATAAGCATATAGCACCTTCCAGGTTGCCAAACTTGGATCCAACGGGCAGTTTGAAGTCGATGGGGTAGTAGCCGGTGGTTTTTGTTGACTCGTGGTACTGGGTCAGTGTTGTTGAATGCATCGTTTGGAGAGGCACGCGGTCCACGCGTTCTTCCTGCAAATTGGTGAATCGTCGTAAGAAATGGTCATGTTTTAAATAAGCTGCTAGAACGAGAAAAAGAAGGGTCTAATTAAAAGTCAGTGGCTTACTGGTACAGGTTGAATCAGCTCGTCGAGATTCACAGCCTGAAAGTGGAAATCATGCGGTATTATTGACGGAAAAGGCTAACCATAGGAATATAAGAGTCATCTTTTCAACTATTCGCAAATTTATTTGCCACCTCCTACATAGTTTTTCACTTCTCTCATTGGGAGTACTAACCTTCTGGTTGAACCTTCCGCCGGGAATGATCTGTCCACCGCAGAAGATCTCCACCATATGATCGCCGAGCATTTGCGGTGTGTAGCAGACATTAACTTTACCATTTGGCAACGCCACTGTGTGAACCTCAGCTGGCTGGCCAGTAGGAGTGACCACTCGTCCCATCACTTTACCCATACCCGCATCCAATGGATTAATAGTGATTGCGCAGGGCTGGAAGATGGGGATTCGTGGATCGTTGCCACCTTAGTGGAAGATGCAACAGGAGATGTGGCATAGATGCGGTAGTCAGCCCAATTTAGGGATCGTTTGCTACAGGCAAGTTCCTCAAATTGGTTTTTACTGATTTATCAATAAGTAGACTGTAGCTTATAACCCCCACCCCGGGTAGATGACAATGTAGTTTTAATGCTGCTGCCGCTGATTGAGATATAAGTAGGTAATTTCCTCCCAACAATGAAAATATTTATAAATTAAAAACCTTGCGTTGATGACTACCCTACCCATGATTTTATTCAATGGTGAGAAAATTGTGAAAAAAAATGTGCGGAGATCCTGTCAGGAAGAGTCAATCTTACCTTCAATTCGACACAGATCCGGACGTCCAACAGGATGAACCTTAACGCAGTATGGGCTCTCGGGAATCTCACGACCGCCGAATTTGACATCCACGTAGTGAGAACAAGCTTCTTCCGGTTGATATTGACAGGTGTATACACCATCCCCGTGATCTGCAACCTCCAGTTGCAATGGGCGTTGTTCAGAGTCCTACAACGATTTTAAAAAGTCAAGGTTCCTGTTTTGCCGTGGAATGCACGGAAGTCGATGGCACAACACTGTGCAGAACAACGTAAAGCGAAAGGTTCGAGTGCAGTGTACATCCAATAACCGATAATTTTAGCTTTTTAATCACCTCTGAGATGATATAGAACAGAACCGAACGAAACAACGTCTATTGGAAGTGTAATTTTGGAAGTGCCGTTCAATGACAATGAATGCAATAATTTGCCGCGTCTTTCTCCCTTCCCACCGTCCCTTCAACCTGAAGGCAATCACGAGGAAAGTATCTCGAAGAAAGGCAGCTTTAATCAGGTCGGTGAGCTGTGGACAAAAAGGTCTCGTCACAGGTCTAACTGTGCAGGGAATCTGTCATTTTGCAGATATGTTGTGTGCACATGGAATGCGTGTAGATGTGAGGATATGTGGCGGATCCAGTGCATTTAGGCAGAGCTACTTCTTCTTCTGTTGTTGCTGCTGTGGTTGAATGCTTCGTTTTCTTGATTTACCCGTTGAAAGTTTGGATCTGGATGCCACAACAGGGGGCGTCGGTGGTGACTAAAGGTAGGAGATTCAAAACTCTCAATACTTTCTCCCTCCTTCCACCATACAAAAGCAAAAATAACGAACTGTCGAGTTTTTAAATCCCATCATCTTACGGTGACAGTGAGCTCCAAGTCGCCGGAGCCGGCTTCACGTGTATCCACTTGGAAGGTAGTCGGTTGACTGGCTGGAAGACCCTCGGGACGGCTTGGGTGTACGCCTTCTCCAGTGACACGGACCTTATGTGGCTCGCAGGCTGGTAGGACATTCTGCATGAATGGTGAACGTGGCACTTGGCAATTATTCAACTTTACTTCGATTTGACACGGTCCTTCATCCTCTGGCATGTAGGTCACATCATAGACTCCAGGTTGACCTTGGCGAGGAACAATGGTGGCGGGAATCTTGCGTCCGCTTCGATTGGTGTGGGTCACCTTGATGAAAGAGAGTGAAGACGATTGTTAGACTCTCTCAACTCTGCCGTCGGAGGAATTCAGAAGTCCATCTTACCGCAATCGGTGCTTCACCAGCTTGACTAGCATCCACGGTGAATGTGGCCGGAACACCAGCTCTAGCACCATTGGGTTCCAAGCCTGGACCATAGCATCGGACTTTGTTGGGATCGATTCTGTCACGAATGGGAATATTGAATGGACTACCTACAAAGACACACCGTCGATGAGAGTCAAGTTCACCTAATTTTCCAGGGGAACTCACCAGGAATATCCATATCGTTGAGTTTGATAAACATATCATAATTGCCGGCTTTGGTTGGAAGATATTCCACAGAGCACGTGCCATCCTTGTTGTCCACACAGTTGATTTGAGCATCGGCAGGGCCTTCTAGGGCTAATCCAAGACCACCTTGACCAGCACCATCCAGATCGATGGTGAAGCGTTGTGGTTCGTGGGTATAGCCGCCTTCCAGACCTGGTCCATAGGCTCGCACTCTAGACGGGTCGCATCCTGGTGTGACGTGAACTTTGAATGGGCTTCCAGGGACTGGCATTCCATCGTAGAATACTTCCACTTGATGTAAACCTGGAATAACAGATCATTTTAGCTTCCTTTTAATCTGGAGGGTCAATTCAAGGGCTTTATTTGTCAAACCTTACCATCAAGAAGAGGCGAGTAGCTGCATTTGTACGTTCCATCACCCTGGTTTTGAACAATGCAAGCTGTCCTCTGTTTCGTGGGATCAACGACAATAGCTTTAACAACACCACGACCGACAGGATCGATGGGTTTAGCGTCCACTGTGAATTTGGCAAAGGACTCTTTGAACACACCTACGATGTAAAGAAGGCAAAAAGAGGTCAGGATCTTCACGACATATCAAGTGGCATGCGTTTCATGCAATTTGGGCAATTTTTGGCTACAGGCCACCGATAGATGCTCTCATGCATGACTGTACCCGTGGGTTGAAGTCCAGGACCATAGGCTCGAACTCTTGATACATCCACCAGGTCCCTTCCAGAGGGAGTAACTTGAACAGGAAAGGGACTACCAGGAACATGCTTATCCTTGTAAAGGACATTCACGGTGTAAGGACCCGGTTCCACAGGTAGGTAATCCACACCACAAGTGCCATCTCCGTTATCGGTGTAGTTAATCTGTGCTTCTGCTGGACCCTCAATAGTCACCGAAAGTGGTGCAGGTGGGGCCTCACGACTATCGATGGTGAAGTGAGCTGGCGCATTAGCAGTGGCCCGACGCAGGCCATCGCCATAGGCGCGAACAAGACCGGAAGGATCTTGCTGAGTTGCAAAAGCTGCAGGCTGCTTAGCAGTAGCGATAGGTGCCTCTTGAATGGGCACTGCACTGCAAGGGAAGGGCGAGCCTCTAACCGGAGCTCCAGCCACATCAACAGCTACTTGGTGTGGACCAGCTTGTGTGGGAGTAAATGTCGCTTCGTAACCATCGGGCGACTCAACCAGTTGACTTGGCACTCGCATCCCATTGGGTGCTTTGACGATCACATTAGGTCGAGGTTTTGGAGCACTGGGTGGACCGGCGCCTGCTGTCACAACGTCGAATGTCGTCGGTTTACCGACAGGAATTGCTGTAAGGATACGATGCCAGTGCAGTTTTTTGGCACCTCAAGTCAATTGTCAGCTTTATCAACCCCGTATTAATTATTCAGGCTTGCATTTCAGCGACGCCAAAGAGGGCGTGACAGTCAAGGTGCGTACTATGATCTCGCTTCACTCGACAAAAGTACAAGAGGCAAAAGCGCCAACTTCTACCTGTCATCCGTCAAGTGTCTACCTCCCAAAGACGCAGTCAAAACCGTCTTCACGTCCTAAATCTGGCGAACCACTCATTGGAGGCCTCACTTCATCACTAGAAGGCTTTCTAGATTAGGCCAGTTCTTTGCTTTTCCCCAATTGGATTTCGAGCTCGTGGTGAGGCTAAAACATTCAGTACACTTACTTGATGGCAGTCCATCAACCCGTACTCGGCTCATATCCACATTTGGTTTGACAGGCACTTTGAATGGACTCCTTGGAACTTCGGTGTTCTCGAAAAAGACTTGCACAGTGTAGGTCGGTCCCGCAGTAGTAGGTGTATAGGATACCTTAAAGGTGCCATCACGCATGTCCTTCGTGTCCATTGGGACATCGCGTCCAGCCTCGTCCCGAACGCTAATACCGACGTTGCCAGGTCCAGCTTGTCTGCAGTCCACAGTGAAGTGTGTCGGCTCGTTGCGTGTGATGGACTCAACCCCAGGGCCATAGACCCGAACATTTCCAGGGTTGCAGGGCTCTGCAACGTCCACCTGAATTTCAATGAACGGTGCATTACACTACTAAAACATTTCAGCAGTGTGAGCCCACCAATGAATGTACACATTCATATTATGCATTAGAAGCAGTAAATGCCTCAGTCTATTGAGTTATCAAGTCAGTAGTACTTCATGCCTTTTTAATTTACCTCTAAATACTGCCATCCACTATTTGATGATACAAGTAGCATATTACCCTGAAAGGTGCACGTGGTACAGCAACACCACTGTAGGTCGGTATGACGGTGTGCTTCTTGGGTCGCTTTGCGGTGTATGTGCAGGTTGCCGTAAGATCACCGTTGTCGCGCACTCGAATCGGAACTGGTTCACCATTCTCGTCCCGCAAGTCGCAACCAAAGGGTGCGGGTCCACCCGCATCACGCGCATCAATGGTGAACTCTGTGGGGATGCCAGCCACGACTCCAGGTGAGAGACCAGGACCGTAACATTTCACCTAGAAGTTTAAGGCAAAATATGCTCATATTGATAGAAATGAACCGTCTGGTGGTAGACACTTGTGAACCATTCACGTTTCTAGAAAATTCATTGTGATCGGGGGTGACGGGTGGTGAAGAAACAACTCCAAATCAGATCGCTAGTTACATGGCACTTGACAATTACCATGATGCAGCAGGTTTCCCCACCACCATGAAGTCATTAGATAAAGCACTGCCATGTAAGGCGATGCAACGGCAGGGAGGAATGTGGCTGATTGAACTTGGCGAAAGCTACTAGCTTTAAGGATTGGGCCATCGTAAAAAATGGTATTTAAATCGTTTCTATAAGGTCCACTTATAAAAGTTAGTTTTGGGAAAATTTTTTATTAATGAGCCAAAATATATCTCCTTTGTCAAAGAAAAAAGAGCACATTTTAAATTACTTTGCCGAAAATATCGCCGATTTTTTGTGTCGGTTTCCCCCTTTTAGTGCGTAGAAACATCCTGTTTTGAGCCGAAATGTTTGCTTCAATCGGTTACAAAGAATATCAGGACAAATTTGGAGGCTCATCGCACCCGGACACACACCCCGAGAAATTTTTCCCATTACTTCATCCTCATCTGTTTCTTTTTCAGGTTAACCCAAAAATTGCGACGGGAGTGTACCGGAAAAGCGCTGACTAGTCATCCGGAAGAAGCAAATTTGTTTCCATACTTTCCTTCTTACCCACGTAACCACGCTCGCCGCTGATTGGCCAACGATGATGTTGTAAAATGGAGGTACAAATATCACTCCTTCCTGGTAGAAAAAAAGGTCAGTTCCTCTTGCTGGAAATATTCATCGTTTTGTAAAAGATGATGTAAATTTTAAAAAAATAATCAGAGGAAATTCTCCCCCTCCTTCGACTTTTATCCCCAAAATCCCTTGTTTATCGCTTTGTCTGAAGAGTGTAGTAGATTTTAAAAAAAAGGAGGGCGGAAAGGCATCAAAATTGAACACAGGGCCGTTTAAAAGGGTCGAATTTAGGACATGCAGCTCTTGAGGCCCAGCAACCACCCGAGGGGTGATACATACTGAGGCGCCCTAATTCCCCGAGGGTGTATTCACTTCCATCTACCACTGAGTCGCTGGGACATGGCAAACGTGCGCACCTCACTTGCATGGTCATAAATATTTTACCATCGTTAAAAGGCATAAATTGTGGCCACAAGCCAAGGGGCCAATTCTCAACCATTAGCGTGACCTCAACCGCCTTCAAAAGAGCCTCAAGAGCTCTACGTTGACAGCAATAGTAAAATTGATGGAGGAGCCTCGCTTTCGTCATGCACAATCGAACGAGTGCGGCTACAAAACGGTGTTTTTTAAATTTAATCTTGGGGTTTCCACCTTTGCTCAACAAACGCTGGCGATGAGAAGCCAAATGCTAACGAAACTCGGTTGAACAAAGGGTAATACGGATCGCCTTGCAGGGGACTCAATATTTATCAATCGTGACCAAACCCACAGGATACTCTTCCAAATCCCATTTGATTGCAATTAGCGGGAGGACTCATTTCCGACGCCACGTCGTTATACCCACCATGGGTAAGGTCACAACTCACCGCGTTTGGATCGCATTTTCCAGTGTCGGCTGAAATCGGCACCATATATGGCGACTTGGGAATGTTCTCATCGTTGCAGAGAATATGCACAGCATATTCACCCGGTACAGTTGGCCAGTAGACCACCGTTGCAGAACCATCTCCATTATCCGCGCAGTCAATTCTAGCCTCACTTGGACCCTCAATTGAGAAGCCTGTACAGATAAAGAGACGAATTGAGAGGTATATTCAGCGACGATGTTAGAGGCGTCAACATTAAGGAAAGGAACTCACCCAGGGCGCCCGTCTCTCCATTGGTTTCGACCACAAAGACAGCCGGCTTGTTTACAATGCCACTGACAAGACCAGGACCAAAGGCACGAATTCGAGTCTCCTTGTAAGGTCCGACATCCACCTGAATTGGGAGAAAAAAAGAGGAGGAATTCACCCCTTCACACTGATTTTTAAACTTATCTGAAGCATAAAGGTTAAAATGAACCAAGGATTTCAGAATATCCTTTAAAGGAACAAAAGAAACACAACTTCTTGACCCAGAGATTAAAATAATAACCAGCCACTGAGGAAAATATCTACCAATCAGGTGCTAGATATAATCTGAAAGGGACCAGTCAGAACGCAACAGATAAGCCATTGTTGTGAGCTGACCTTGAAGGGACTCAGCATGATGTGATCACCACCGTAGCGAACATTGACAGTGTGAGGCCCAGCCTGTTGAGGAGTGTAGACGCATTCGTATGTGTATGGCCCGATCTTTCGCTGTTGGCACTTCTCCTCACGCCCGTCTATTGTTAAACCAAGAAGCAACGAAAGTAACCCATTTCTACCGAAGCATCGTTGCTATGTGCACCTTTTTTATCAATGTCACTCACATAGTTTCGTTTAAAAATTATTTACGGATTCAGGGGCAAAGGGTGCAAAAGTAGGGCTGTTAAAAGACCGAAAACTATGCAAAACGGACCCTTCCAAGGGGAGTTTAACTTACTAGGTCCAACAACCGTGGCCTCAACCACACCTTCTCCGGCATCTTCAGTGTGGACTTTGAAGTCAGCGAGATCGCGCACCCTAACTCCATGCGGTTGGATGCCACGACCCGTTGCGTAGGCCTGTTTTGCGTCACACGCTAAAAATAAAATCAAATTTTAGTTTCAAAGTAAAAAGCAAAAACTTGTCCAAAGTTTTGGAAAAAATCAATAAAAACAGCAGGGAAAAATTAATCTCGTATGATGCCTGAACTGCACTGGTCATCCGTCAAGGACACCATCTGATTGGTCACAGGAAAGGAGAGGGGTGTCATGCATCCAGCACAGAAAGGAGCGAATTTATGATGAACAAAAGGAAGAAAAAACATATTTTCTCCGTTGTAGCCATGCTCAAAAATGAAGGCTGTGGACAGAGCGATGAACGAACCTGGCTGCCAAGGTGGCGCTATTTGATTGTCTGGACGTTTGACCGAACTAATCGGTGGCTCTGAAAGTGAAAGTCTCAGGGGGATAAAAACCGCACATTCTCGACATATGGGCAGCAGGGAGGTGCAGATTCAACGAAGCAGCCAAATTAAGCGAGAAATAGTGTCAAGATTTTTTGTTCTTTTATTTGTGCTTTTTTTCTCTGTAAAAGTGAAATAAAATGCCAGCCAGCAGAAACAGGCGCTCGAAAGTCCAATTCCCGATGAATTAACTCAAGACGAGGCAAAGCAAAATGAGGTGGCTGTCTGCACCTTAGTTTGTGAAAAGACCAAAAGGTAAGCCATCAGAGGGCAAAAAGAAACGAGGCAACGCGGATGCAGATTGGGAAAACAAACCTGATGCCACAATTGGCATTTTTGTGGCGTTCAGTGGCTTTACACCAGCGACTTCAACTGGACCCTCTATAAAAAATTACCCTTAAGCAGTCTGGTCACTCAATTGTTCCTTTTTCTTGCTTTTTGGGTAGACTTTCAGTCAACATGCAAGCGACATCACTGAGACCCAATAAAAAGACGACATTCATTCACTTTCCCTTGGAACCATTGAAATTAGTTTAATCGGTAAAATTCATGGGGTTTTAGTGATTAATAAAAGGAGTTTTGTTCAAAAAAAATGAAGAGGAGAATGAACAAATGGGGAAAATGACTCAATTTGTAGGGGAAAAAGGAATCTACCCCATGTTTTTGGGTCACGTTGCGTTGACAACTGGGGTTGTAAAGGAACGGCCTCACGTGACCTTAAGTTGGGCATTCTGACTGGCTGATTGATGTGCTTTGGCCAGATTGATCCAACTTGGTCAATAGTTTTTTTTTTCATTTTCTGGACAGATTAAGGTGAAGTGGGGGTACCAAAAGAGTTTTATGTGACCTTCCAATCGAGAGGCCATATGGATAATTGAGAGGATGTCATAGTTTCAACAGTCACGCTCAACCAGTCATGCGCCAAGCAGCCATCAAAACGGCATATCTGGAAGCGGACCCACGTCGATTTCCAGAAGCAGCTATATAAATACGAGGCAGAAAATGGATAACTCAAAGGCTTTCTACAAGTTCTTCCACCATTTTACGATGAGTGGATGCATGCAAGTGGTAAAATAAAGAGACGAGATCCGTGTCTTCCTTTTTGTACTCTTTTTATGCACAAACCTTGCGGGTATTCAATGCTCCCCTCCTGAGGATGCTTACGACCAAAGAGGTCCTTAAGGTCTAGCAAAATGAGTCGAGAGAAATAAGGTAGATGTTTAATGACTTATAGTGTTGAGACCACCTCCTCCCCGCCCTCTGGGATGAAAAGGGGCGGGGAAACTAAAACGGAAGCAGTGAACGAACCTTTTACCACCTCTTTCATTTGTGGCTGCTGAGGGGTGTTTGCCTCTGTCCCAAAAAAATGAAGGTAAGATGAGATCTCCATGTCTCTGTCAACCATGTGCGTCTTCTGGCACACACTTCCACCCGTCATTTGAGCTGCTAGTGCTACGAAATACTACGCGTTTGGAAAAGTATCTCAAGGCGAAATTCCCCCAATGATAGATAGATAGATGGACAGATGGTTGGAAGGAAGAGAAATTGAATAAAGCATGAAAAAATCGCATAACGCAAGCTCAGAGCAGGAAAAACGCTGTACCAACCAACCAACCAACCAACCTTGCATAGTTGCATGATGCGGTAAAGAAGGTTTCCTTTGTGAAGCTATTGCCTCTGCAAAAAAACCGATATACTACTGAAATCCACTTCAACCAATCACATGCTTGCCGTGAATGGAACACGCGGGGTGCGGTCTACAGGCTTACCTTGAACACCTGATAAGGTAAATGAACAGTTGGGTGGAAAAGGGAGGGAGGCGCAGGGGCTGATGAGTATCAAGTCAAGGTGAGGACTGACCAACTTGTTTTCTAATATAAATTACTCACGCGGTCCGACCATCACACCGAAAGGTGAATTGGGGATTTGTTGACCCGCGAAGAAGACGTTCACCGAGTGTAGGCCCTCTACCTTGGGTGTGTACTCCACTAAGTAATTGTCCTCGCTCTGACGAGTGATGTTGGGCTTGATGACATCTTGTCGCCCTTGGGGATCCAAGATAACGCAATCGGCGATGCCTTCGCCAGCGCCTAGGGGTAGAAGAAATGGAACCGTTCAAACTACGGCTAGGCGACAAAGAGGATGAAGGAGGTGCGATCTAAGAGTCTGCCTTTTTCTCTCTCTCGGCCCATTTTGGATACCTAGGTTAGGAGGGTGCAGCGCTGATTGGTGGAGCTTTACAACAATCAACTTACCCTCTTTTTCCACCTCAACTAAAAATCAGTCAATTCACCTTTAAACTTTACCAGCAGCGGAGGTCAAAAAGGTAAGGCAGCTTCTCAACTTACCCGTGGTAAAGATGTTGAAGAAGGTTCTACGCCCCACTTGATTACCCTGTGGCTCAATGCCAGGTCCAGAGGCGGAGGCTTTACTTGGATCCGCGGCACCTTCAACCATGACCTTGAAGGGTGAATTCATGATCTCTTTGGTGGCGAATTTGATTATGACCCTGTACTCTCCTGCCTGAGTTGGTACGTAGGCGCAGGAGTAGGTGTTCGGTCTGTCCATGTTTGGAACGATGTCACACTGAAGGGGGTGGCAACAGGGAAAAATTGGAAAAAAATAAGTTGCAGGGTTATTTCGTTTTTTCTTCACATACCGGTTCTCGTTGACCCTTAGGATTGAGAACAATCACCTCGACGGAACCCTTTCCAGCAGAGGAGGCGTCAATCGTAAATCGTGCCGGCATTCCAACCTTATTTCCACGAGGTTCAAGGCCTACAAGTACAAGAATATTAATCGAATGAGTGAGTATCTTTACTGCCACTAAGATGGTTGTCAGGCAACTGCCAATCAATGTCGGCGTCGTTATCTGCAAACACTTTGAACTGTGTCCTTGGCGCCGGTGACCGAGGGCCAAGGAAGAAGAGGAGGCAAACGAAGCGCTGCCGTGAAAAACAGGCACACACTGCCAGACCACGAAATTCCACACTGTTGTGATATTTGCTCTCTCCCTTGTGTCGGGGCCACCGCTGGTGGCAAAATCGGCGCGCGGTTTCAGCCAAGACTGCGTGATTGACACTGACCTCTATGAGATACTGAAACCCTATTTCCATGCAGGCTGGTAAAAAGGACTTCACGCTGCCACTCCCTCCTTCTCTCCTTCTCTCTCGGTAAATGGTGTTGCTCCGTGCCAACCGGAGGCAGGATGAGAGCTTTCATGCTCAGCAGGCTGCCGGCGGATATGATTGGACCCTAGGGTGTTGGGTGTAACCCAGGCAAAACTTGAAGCTCTCCTCACGTATGCTTCCGGTGGTGAGGCTGAACAAACAATTGGTACGTTGTGCTGCTTATGCAGGTGAGGTGAGTAAAGGTGAGATGTGTGAAGTAGGAGAGGGAGAGGACAGGTGGGCTGGGAAGTAGGGAAGTTAGTCAATAAAAAATGTGGTTGTTCACTTCAATCCGGAACTGTGAATTAATGACCGATATTAGTTTACAACCGTTGAACCTCAGAGGAGGCAATTTTATTACCATCAAGTAAACACATGTCAAGGGAGATGAATTTGTAGCGGAAAATATCTCCATGCTGACACGTCGAATAGGTCCAAATTCTAACCCATCAGAAATGACTTTGCAAAATCTAGAATTGATCTTTAAATTTACCCATTTTTACAAACCAACGACCGATCAAACAATGAATGGAAGGTTTTAAGCCTACTGAATCAAGTTACCTGGTCCATAGGCTCTCACACTGGCCGGATTTGCACGTGGTCTCAGTGGAGCACCATCCTTCAACTTGGCACTGGGAAATTGACTCAAATACGTCATCATAGCCTTTTCATCCACCCGGGGATTAACCATCTCCTCAGGTCTGATGAGTTGAGGCACATCTAACCATTGTTCTGCAGCGTTCATAGCCTCGGTGGCGTTGCGCAACTTCTGTTTCGGCTCCCAGTCCCTCCAGTCGGGACACAGACCCGGAGCACAGGCATCAACCAGTGCACCGATCGCGGTACCGTCGTTCCAGTCAGTGGTAAAGTTCTTCACGGGGCGTTCCATCAGCTTGGAGTTAAGCCATGCTAGAAGTCGCTGTTTGGGTGTGGGACCGGAACTTCCCTAGATGGAGGAAAAAAGGACAAAAAGTAGACAAATTTTTAGAGGAATCTTTTCGTTTCCCATCCATTGCCAGAATAACTCACCTGATTATAATCCTCACCCTCCCACAGTGGTAGCGTGATAGAGTAGTGAAGAATGAGGGTCCAAATCAACCCAAGAATGAGCTTCAATCGACAGTCGACAATATCGGTACTATCTGCAGGGTGAAGGTGACCTCTGTGAGGGATAGGAGACTAACTCACCTATATTGACCAGCCGTAGGCCCTCCTGCTCCTCCAGAAATCTCAACACCATGGTTACATTCTCTAGCTTTTGGGTGCGAAAACTCGGCTTCCGATTGACATGACGAAACTTCTGACCCGAGAGCGATTCAATCAGATCAATCAATCTTAAACCATCGGCGAAATCAAACTGAATGTCGTCAACCGAGGTGCCTTTATTCTTCAAGTGTTCATTGGCCCATCTAGTGAAGGTGTTCTTTTGGATCAACTTCCACTCGGCATCTTCAGCCAACTCGCGTTCGGCCAATGGAATCTCTCCCTCCTCCTCCTCGTCCACATACCCGTCTCCAGGATCATCGTAACTCTCGAAGTAGCCCCCCGCGGGGTTCGCCTCTGCGTACATCTTTTCTCTTCTCTCCTGAGTTTCTTTAAAGGGGAAAAAGAGTATTGCAGAATAATAATGCACTTTTTTACTTCCCCTCTTTGGCTCCACTCCCTAAAGGCAGAAATAGATTTACTTAGCTTTCAATATTTGAATTGAGGGTTGCTCCTTTCTTCACTTAAGCTTAAAAATGGCAAGAAAAGAAGAAGTTTAAACTGCTTCCCGAGGATTAATTTCCCCGACTTTTGCTAATCCGCCAGGAGAGAGAGTGCGATTTGTCCCATTTTGCCTAACAAGTGACTTACACATGGAGAGATCAACTACTGCAAGAGGGAACATTAACCTGACACTTTGGTGAAATTTTTGAAAATGTAGTCAAATAATAAAGCTTTTGAAGGTTATTGAAGAAAAGAGATTTTTTATCCTTAGTTTTCTTGATAAAATTTCATATTTGACGTCCAGACAACAATCGGTGATGCCCAAGTGTTGCAAACTTAGTCGATGGGACAAAACGGTTCCAGCGTTGCCATGGTTAGGGCTGAGTTTTTGATCAGGAGACAAATTTCGACCCTTTTATAAACTGCCTTTATTTTGCAACTGTTTTGCAGAATTGTTTAATTGTTTCGAACCCATACCCAAAAAACGCGACTCCATTAAGCACAACAAAGCCAGAAAAGTGGGAAGCTGGATTGGCCGTTTTAGTTTTCGTTTTCCTCATTGATAAAAAGGCCGCATTGTGAAACTTGCTCCTGTTTATCAATATGTACCTTTATTTATATTTCCACACTACGCATTCCGATAATGCGAGATTTAGATCTGTTCGAGATTTTAAGCAACTCCTGCAAATAAGGCCAAGACATTTTAGCGCTTTTGCCAAAATATTTGGGTGAAGCAGAAAATACAATCAGCACAAAAACTGCCCAGGCACATATCGTATACACTTTTTTTTCCGTTCTGCTCGCCCTGAATTACCTTTGAAACCGTTGTCTAATTGAGCCGGTCAGTTTGTCCACGTTTTTCGAAAGCGCTCGCCGTAATGTGGAGTGTTTTAGCTCTGCTACACTTTGTGTTTTGCTGAAGGACTTGAACTCTAAAATAAATCTTTCTTCGCCAATTTTATTTATGTCGTGTTATGTAACACTACTTTAACCATTCCATTTACGCGTGATGAAGTTAGCTTTTCTCGAAAACGATAAAGACTTGGTTTCGATCCTTCTTTCTGCTCAATTTCTGCCTACTGGGTACGGACTGTAATTACCTCTTCTAATAACCTGGAAATTTGCAATTTCAGACACTTTATAGTCTCACCAATTAATATAATGATCAGTTAAATGGTATCAGCATGACGTTAACTTACAAAGTGAATATTCCTAGACGTTCGTTGAACTTAGAGCAACTTTGCTTCCGTTTGTTCTTGCCAGCAAAGATTGTTCCAATCCACTGTTACGCAACTCCTCACTCAATTATACTTTGGCAGAAAGGCAGGGGACAAAAAATAGAACAATGTTCACGAATATGTAAAATTATATATTCGGTGGAGAAATTAAAAAGGCAGACTTCCACCACTAAGGTTGAATGAGAGAGAGTGGATGAGCTAATGGGTGTGAGGAGTAGTTCCTCTCTCGCCGCAGCACGTATGACAAGGCTTTTGGGTGAACTTCTGTCTGTTCGGCTATCTGCAGTCTTTCCGCCCAGCTTACCTCCTCCCGCCTCCACTTTCCCCCTATCGATCCATGCGCGCTGCTGTGCATGCAGGTGTGTGCCAACGTGCGCGTTCGCCTTGCCCAAGGGCAATGGATTGGGCGTTCTGCCGTAGCTTCTGGTGGGGTTCTGTCATCTGACGATTGGGTGATGTTGATAGTTGTGTACAGACACGCACACACACGCACACACCACTTGGTGCTGGGTGGATCAATGACCGCCACCACTCCTCCCACTCCCTCAATACGGAGTGGGACTTTGTTTTCCACATTCTCAAAACAATCTTTCCCACTGTCTCTTGATCACTGAGCAAAAATCGGTTAGCGATTAATCATTCTCGCCTACCGTCCGTGCATGTGTCGAATGAAAAGTGGATTATCGTTAGAGTTTGATGAGTGCAGGACAGAAAATTTTTTTTGGCAAGAAAGGAATCAATCATTCAAACGTGTTTTTAGTCTTCTACGCTAAAGTTATGAGCGATGAATTTTTTTTGCCCAAATTTTGGTTGACAGACTAACATTATCATCACATCTGTCAATCACCAGTGGTAGGTCGCTCAAGTTGACACTGTGAACAGACTAGTTGTGAGCCAAGGCCTCCAGTCTGGTCACAGCTTATTTAGGCAATTGGTAGCCTCAAATGACGTATCTCGTCGAGGACTCTAATGCGGCAGGCCTTTTGACAGTGGCAGTGATGTCTACGCAGCCATAGCAAAGCCAAGTCCATCCACTAGTGCGTATGTGTGTAGGTGCGTGGGATAAGGCTGGGCGAGAGAGGGAGAGAGAGGGCTATTGATTCTACGGTAAACAGAAGACCCTACGATACCAATGTGGGACAGATGGCACGTGATTACTTATCCCCTCGTTTTGTCACCATGGCAGTTTGCCGTCTTACCAGCCGTGATTGTGGAAGAAGAAAATTTCCCAGAACTTGCCGCAGTTATCCGCCGAACTATTCTGACATCCGTCGGGTTAGAGAGGGCTAGAAGGCTCTCCGACTATGCAAATAGGCGAGTTAAAAACTGTATAACCCGACACTAGGGAGACTAAACACAATGTGTGGCCAAGCTGATGCCCAAAACAAACAGCACCATCCAATTTCATAGTCAAACTAGCTCACTTTTTGCCCTTGTTCTAGAAAGATCCCATTACTCAATGCGTAGGCACCAAAAATCAGTCTCTAATGGGAACATTATGTGACAGGGATTAGTAATGTATTGGCTGATTGGCCCAAATCATTATCAATGTAGAACCGTACACAAAAAAGTGGAAAGTATCACGTGTAACATACATGTGACGACAGGCGCTGCCAAACATACGTGACGATGTTGATTTATCTGAGTTTCTTTTGGAGAGGGAGGCGGTAGGCAAAGCTGAAACATTAAGGGAGCTATTTTAGAATTCACAAAGACGTGCCCAATGAGACAATTCGATGCCGAATTTCGCTCGTGTGTGAGCGTATTTTTGCCTCTAGAAGCCAAAAATGCGAGGCACCTACAGCTCTTTCCCAATCTACCCTAGCATGACTAAATAACGGAGGTCAGTTGATGGGTCGCACATCAAGAAAAGGTGAAGACCATCACTTGGAGCTGAAGGAGGAGGAGGGTGGAGGGAGGCAGTATTCCCTTCCCATTATAGCCAAGTAGTGAGTAGACCTCTCGCCCAAAGTGGCACAACCATAAGGTTAAGGTGTTTATCGCACCCCATTGCTTTATTATTTGGAATTGGGGAGCTTGATCCAAGAAGTGATTGCCTATTGGTCTACAGTAATTGAAAGATATCTCGCGAAGTTTCCTCTCTACCGTTACCATTTACCCCACACATACAGACTAACAGACTAACACACACACACACACACACACACACACACACACACACACACACACACACAAACTGACAGGCATAGACTTGTGCAGATGAAGTGGTGGATGGCTCGAAAGTGAGAGAGAACGCTGGAAAGAGGTGTGAAGAGCCACGAATCCACTACACATCAAACGTGTGTCTGTAAGCCAGTCGGTCTGTCGGTGAAATAGTCGGTTAGTCAGCCCCGTCAGCTAACCACCCTACAGGAACGATGTCTGCTCAAATTGTTCATCGGAGAATTTCAGAAAAAATGCGTTGCATTTTAAACATTGCGACAGCTATCTGTGTTGCCTGCGACACGAAGCACTTGGCCACTTTTCGAATGGAGACAAGCAGTTCTTCACTGTGCTGAAAGGTGGATGCGCCACAGTCCCTGCCAAACGTGGCGCATCGAACCTTGTTTAAGTCAACAGCTAAAGCACGTATTTTGCTTAATTTCTGATGGGTGGGCTTTTCGCCAATGGACCTTCTTAGCACGCTTTCTGAAAAAGAAAACAAAAGAAAAAAGCACTCCAACCGATATGATCGCCTTCTTGGAGGGCACAGAACTTAAACACAAAATTTTTGGTAGGCTAATCAGGATGCAAATGCTTAGATACAAGGCAAAATATTCTGCCACGAAATACGTAAAAATAACCTACAAAATTCAAAATGAACACCTTTATATTGCGAAACCAGTTTTTTTAAATTGATAGCTCCGCATCCCCGTGGTTACAAAATGAGTTGGGTGTTGAGTTCGGCGTGTGGTAGTCGTTTTTGGTCCAAAAAATGTTTCGATGTCTTTTGCTTTCCGAGATGATATTGGCGAATAAATCCAGTAATTTTGTTGTAGATTAGTTGATAAACACGAGGCGTTAAAAACGTTTTTTACCGCCCCTTATTTACTGCTGGTGGTGGTAAAACGTTCATTGTTGGCGTCGAACCGATTTGATGGTGTCCTTAGTAAGCTGAACTACCTGAGCTGTGACCCTGACCTCGTGGCGTGGTTTATTACCGCTAATGCGTTAAATCGGTCAAGCAACCATTCGCACTTTGTCGGGCTCCACTCCTCAAATTTACTTGTGGAGGTTTGTCAAGCGCGTAGGCACTGATTTACGTCAATCCATCAGCACGGTTTTCGTCTTTATACTCTGCACCACTTGGTGGCTACCTGGTGACGATGGTTCCAGCTCGTCCAGTTGACGAAGTAACGTACAGGAAACTCTCGTCTTATTGGCTGTGGGGGTCTCTGGGGCGTTTGATGAGGCAATACAAACAGACTGGAATTGAGGCCGAACCATGTGACTCCAGTGACTTTTTCACCGTTAGACGTTATCCCCACACTTCATCCCCACGACAATTTGCCTACCCTTTGTGTGTGTGTCTGTCTACCTTCTTGTACCTGTCTATCCGTACGCGTCCTTCCGCCCGTCACTCAACTAGCTATTTTAGCTTTGGCTTAATCAGACCTTAAAAGGGAGTACGAATCACCCCTCGACCACCACCACGACTACCAAAAGGAGTGGATAAGGTAATCAAAGTAACTAAGATCCAAAAGTCTTTGTCAAACCCATCAATGTCTTAATTCTTGTCTGCCTTAGATTTGAACGCGCATGTGCAACAGCGGACAGGGGTGTCAATTGACAGCGCATGGTGATAACTGTTTCCCTCTTTAATTCCCATTCCAGTGAAGCACCGAAGCCGCCTTTTCTTCTCAAGTTGTTTCTCCAACCATTTTCTGTAGGAGGATAACCTCCAATGGAACAGTAAAACCGATCGGGAGACTTTGAGTTGGTGACCAACACGTCTCGACGCCTTGACGTGTGGATCCCCCTAGGTCTCTTAGCTTCAACACTCTGAATTCCTCGGTTCCGATGAGAGTCTCCTGCACTATTGTATTTAAGATGGATATACTGGATCCCTCCCATAAGGAACCAAGTCAGGAAATGTCTCAACTCCTTTTGCACATGGTGCAAATCGTGGGAACGGGACAGAAAGGGTACATCCGCGGTTTTGGTGTGCCCTTAATCCTTTCAAACAGGCAATCGAGACACCCTAGACCATCGATGGCAACTATGATTCACTCAAATACCAGGTTATCCGGTGCAAAATTTCTCTTCACCCTTCCCCTTTTCCTTTCCTCAGTCTCCCTCTACAAATTGGTGCTACACGAATGAAAGCCTGAAAGTTAACAGAAGGGAAACATTTCATTTTTTACACCCTCTCTTCCCCCCTTTCCCCACCATTCAAAATGCGGCAGGGGAAAAAGGGAATGAAAAAACTTTTGAAGGAAGACCTCAGGAGGTAGGTGTGGAACAAGGTTTCCCAAAACCTTCAAAGTTGACTTTACTACTGATCAAGCTCTGTCAATGGTGTCATTTGGAGGAGGTAAGGATGCGTCATCTTTAGTTAAAGGAAAGGAAAGTAAAGGAAGAGGTACAAAACTTTCCTACATCAGAGTGCTTTTAACTGAAGGGGAAGGATAAGTCAGAAAAGGTTTGGCAATTTGGCATACATTTGATAGGATAGCTAATCCCGAGGCTTCTCTAACGTCGCGTAAAGGCACAAGAGGCCAGAAGAAAAGGAAGGGCACAGCACTCTCTCTTTCCCGACTATCACAACACAGTCGGGAGCTCACTTTCCGTGTGAACGGAGGCATCTTGAATACTATGGGGGAGAAATAATTTAGATTTTTAACGTCCATATCTTTGCTCCACGATCATGGTAGCGTTAATTCTCATATATCCTGGTGGAGATACCTCCCTAACTAGGTTCAGCTGATACTGCGAAAATGAGGAACTAAATAGTTGGCAAGTATGGGAGCTTTAATTCAGTGTTTTGACCTCCAACGCTTACCTAGTAAGCTGGTCTTTTAGTCCTCCATTATCCAGACTCCATAACGGCGGTGTATTTCTGTCAAAGTCTTCTCAAGCAGTTTATTCTCAAGACATGGTACAGCTACCTCTTCGGTGACGATGCTTAGGCAGTGGCATGGAATACTTGGCGGTGTCCACCACTAAGATGCAACAATAGAAAAGGTCTTGTGGGGTAACATTTGCACAAGATTACATTGTAACTTTCCTGCAACATGTTCGATATAAACAAAGAAAAGGGCCACCGCCTCCTCCTCCTGCCTCCCAACCAGTCGTCACTAATTCCTTGTGTATACACGCACCAACGCCCATTAACCTAGCATTAAAAAGGCTATTCAAGGACATTAAAAGCCTTAAAAGGTGTATGGCTGGATTTCATGGCTTGTTCCCTACGCGTGTCACAACTACGTGATAAGTACTGTTAACCAGCCTTTGATTACTAATTACACCAAATCTTGTAATTTGGGTGGACAATCTCATCAATTCCCCTCAAGATCCTCATTTATTTCTTTAAAAAAGAAATAATTTTGTGGGGTTTCCTGTGACTAATAAAAAACCTGGGATGAGAGGGTGAATATTCGCAGGAGATTAATGCCATTTTCAAAGGCATTTCACAAATTAAAGGAAAATTCATTCTCTCTAGGTTACCTCATGACCAAGTGAAGGAGGGGGTCGTGCCTCCTCTCGGTGGCCTCTAGGGTATTAAGGGAACATTTAGCTGACACACTGGAATGACCTCAGTAAAGTACACGCCTTTTTTACCCCGTAAAAATCCCTTCTCGAGCCTCCAACTACTGACACCGCTTAGAGTGGTTACACCAATGTCAAAATGTTGTGACATTTACAAGGTACTATAACTACATATTCACTGCCTAAATTGCCCTTCAAACCGCGATAGAATGCACTGCTTGGTGGAGAATATCTCAGAAACGAGCTGTCAGGCGTTAAGTATTGTCTACAGTATAGACCATCAAGAGTGTCCACCTCCCCTCCCATCCCAGTGACGCCTCCAGCTGTGATCTGGACAGACATTTTTTAGGATCGCTCTCTACGCAAAGGTGGCAATGAAGATAGGGTGTGATTCATTTGGCATCATGCCACTTAACTGGCCTCCGATAATTCTGAATGCTAATGAGTAACAATCACGTGGATTTGATTAAAAAAGAGATTTCAATCAAATCTTCAAATTTATAGAATTACTCTTAGAATGCAAAGGATGCATGAGAGGATGCCTCAAAATTGGTCTTAACATTTCTCGATGGTAAAGAAAAAGGTCAAAAAACTCATTCGCTACATGCCCTTTTTATATTTTCCTTGACTTCCACAATTCCTCATAACCTAGAGGATAGTTTGGCAAGGCCAGCTGTAATAAACTAAATGTCAGGCCCACGGATCAATAACTTGGAACGCATTCCACCATCGCCAGGTTGCCCGCCTCCAAGGTTCGGAATATGGGATGTAACTAAAAGAAAACAAATAATTTCCAAGTGCGCATTTTTGCGCAACTAAACTTTGGACCTTTTCTGGTTTCTGACAACTGTGACTTCTGCCGACGTGACCATATGTACGTGCATATTGAAACCATAGGGGAAGTGGTCATTTGTCGTCCAAAATTCCCTTATGAAGGCGATCCTAGTCCTCTCCTCATAAGAATAAAGTTATTTAAGAGAATTAAAAAACAGTAAAAGTTAAGGCATTTCGATCACATTTGGGCAAAATGTATCAATTCTCTGTCAAACATATTTCCGCTTCTGTTGACCAATTAAAAAGGTGCCAGTGCGCAGACGAAGCTGATTGGCCAACTCTGAACCAGTCAAGGAAAGGCCCAAATGATCATTAATCCGCGTGGCCCGATGGTGTGCACAGCCAGCAGTGAAGGTCGTTCAGGCCTGAGACCGCAAACTTATAAACCAAATAAACCTACAAATAAATAAGCTAACTTTCTCAGCTTTGTTACCCAGTTATTTCCCTTGTAAGTGTCGAGGTGCTGCATACAACAAAGTCAGTGAAATATCATAGAAGTTTTTTTGTAACTTAGCTGCCAGCCACATCAGTTGAGATGGTAGCCTTCTTGGCGTCATCACTGCATGTAAATAAGGTTGCACGGTCTCCTATTGGCTTCTTCTTGCAGCATCCTTTAAGACGGTCGCCGAGACCAAGGCCGAGGCACCCTGCCTTAATTTGCACACCGTGCCGCGCCCTAGCTGCCCACATGGAAACGTCCTGAGGACACCAACGACCATGCCCACAACACCAAACACCCATCGACGTCCACCCACGGGGAACGATAATGACAACAAAGGAACAGATTAAGCACCCACAAAGCAGAGGGCGAGCTGCAGCGAAATGACTACTTATTTACCATTAAATAGAAGGTGAAAAAGACAGAAGCACGTTTTTTTCAGACATAATAAGACAAAAAAAATGTCCAGGCGGAGGTAGCACAAAAGTGTTTAATCAAAAAATAGTCCAACTCAAGAGGTTTGATGGATTCCCACTCTCTATTCTCCGTCATACTCGACAATATGTCGGCGGCAGTTGCGTAGGAATGTCATCTCTCGCTGATAGATGTGTAGAAGGCCTGTGAATCCCAAGTAGAACAATCCGCCCTAGAAAAACGAAAAAGTGGGCATCACAGGGGTGCTCAAGTGAAACCGAGACATGCAGTTTCACCATCACTACACGCAACCGTAAGAATCAGAGCAAATAATTCAAATCAATCCAGTCCGGACCAAACGCTCTCAGCCAAAGTGACAGGCAACAATGGAAATGATTGCTTACACCCATGTGATAACCAGTGACAATTTCTCAAATTTTGATGTCAACGAAGGCATCAACCACGAGCCCACTAATGGTGCCCAGTCGATTAGTTTCCACGTGTTACAGCCGATTGTCCTTTCAGAATGGCAATTACCTCCGGGTAGGTCCTTCGCAGATGAAATACTTTTCGTTTGGCTACCCTCAAACGATTTATCAGGCCACAACTAAAGCCAAAATCAATCGACTCAAAAGTGTACAGGAGACAGTGGGAGAGAGAAGGAAAGCCTCATTCCCACGAGACCTCAATTTGCACTTTAACCGCTCTATCGCCCCCCTCCTCTCCTCCCTCTTCGCCCAACGCATCCTCCAATACGCTGATTATCGCATCTTATGAAAGACCTCTCCTCAAGTTCAGCTGTCTACAATGAACACGGAAAGTACAATGGAACCCGATAAGACCCAACAATGGCTGTCAAAGCTGCCAGAAAAAGCCCTAAGTATCTTGACAACAACAAGTTCACATAGTTGTGTGCCTCCAACAGATGTGACCACGTAGACAAGCGACGCAGTTAAAAAAAGGTAGAAGACACGATAGTTTACCTACCAAGCTCTTCTGTATGTCATAAGAAGGTCAGTGAGTGAAGTGACATTTGTCAAAATTATTGTCCTCCATTCACACACAAGGAGGGTTGACTACTTAAAGAGATTCACGACTTCTAAGGTCAATTTTTGTTTCATTCTAACCAATCATAAGCCTGTCCCAAGTGAAAGTTTTTCATCTAAGAAAAGAGTCAATTCAACTACATTTTTTCTTCAACTAAAACAGCTCCTACTGAAATGCCACTTAAGTAGAACTTTATGTCAATTCCATGCCAAATTGCTGAAACTTGAGACAACTAGCATAAAAAGATGATTTTGGTCAATACAGAAAGTTTCTCAAAAGTATTGGATATCAGATAAGGAAAAAAAGTGGTCTCAAACATCCTCCCTCTGCCTCCTCCCACCGATACAATTTCGACTGTTGACCCCTGTCCAATCCACTTTGCAGGTCATTCGCCAAGGCGAAACACTCCACGGTAATGCAGAGGGTGAGGGCAGGGAGTTGTAACTCCTCAATGAGGTTTGGCATGATAATAAGCGCAGGGACCCTCATTGCACCGGTTCTAGAGCAGAGGACCCTTCCCCTTCACACCTCCGAATTTCGCACATTTGTACCTTGCAGCCAGATCACACTTCCGACTGACCTCTTGCTTCCATCAAAGGCATGGGATGCCTCCCAGTCCTCCACACACGCACAAAGAAAGCCACGGAGAAAAGTACCCTGGAGACCAAATGCTTCGCACCCAGTAAGTATCCCGTGAGGGGCGATGAATCGTTGCGGTGAAACCAATGCCCAGAAAATCCTGCCATCGAACGATCTGGACATACCGCCTCTTAAAGCATACGCCGGGGGTCGTTCTCGGTTGATGATGGGTTGAAGGAAGTGTTTTTTTCACTTAAAGAAGTAGATATTGTCCTCCCGAATCTGAGGCACCATGAAATAATTCATCACCAAGATCAGATCACATGCGAAAAAAATTTTTGGCGGAATAGTTTTTACTGTTCCTTCTTCGAGACATTTTTGTAACGCTTCCCAAATCAAAGAAACTCAAATTACACCCATGCATCAATCGGCCGCAACCGCGATCCATACTTGACTCCCCAGGCCATTCTCGTCTTTCATGGTTCAGAAACCACCACGATGACCTGAAACTCCACCAATGATCTCCCAACCCTCCCTTTAGGTCAATAAACCTCATTGTACCTTCAAGGATTACTCATTAGATGACTTAAGCCACTTTTAAAAGAGGAGAAACCCCGGTTTCGCTGTCCGAATTATCAGAAAGAGCTGGGTGTGTCTGTGGGAAGCTATCGAAGCCTCATCCATTCTCCAGTAAGGCAATGAAAGCAAGCACTCACCGCAATAGCTTGGCCAAGTCGCGATTGAACACGGCCAAAGAAGAGACGTCCGAAGAAGACAGCAAAACTGGGGAGTGCAAGGGAAGTGCAGAGGATGCGTGGAATTGTGGAGCCACTTTCAGAATCCCGCGCCTCCTCCAATCGCGAACGACAGATGTCTAAAAAGGGGGAGGGAATTAAAAATAGCCTGGGTAGTGATGTATAAAAGAAACTGCTGTCCCAAATCCAATCTCACCCTTGGGAAGTAGGTACTGAATCACCGTCAGCTTATAGGCATGACTGCGCCACAGCCTCAATAACCAACTCTGCCAATCCACCATGTGAATGGCAACCAAACAGGTCGGGATCGCCGGTAAGCCCAACAGCAGTACAACCGGATCCGTCTTCTCCATCGCCGTCAGTCCCGCTTCGTGTCCACACACCTGCATCACGGTCAGTGCACCATAAGTCACTGCAGACCAGTACAAACAGCCTATCACCGCACCAGTGAAGACATACGTCGAGGACACGTCGATAGCCTGATCCACTGCAGTCAGAATGATTAGGAGAGGATCTAGGGAGGAGATATTAGGCAGGAAAATGCCGAACTCACCTGCTGGAGGGTATTCCACAACATAGTTGTAGCCACACATTCGACAACTCAAAGGCGAGAGAGGATCAAGGCGTTGCCTTTCGTCTAACCACCGCTGGAGGCAGGATTGATGGACCCACTTGCTTGAACCGCAGCACCGACAAGGATGGATCCAGCGTTGAGGGGGCTCATCTTCGCGTTCTAAGCCATAGCAGATCCAACACATTCGCTCACTCTCGTTAACTCTACTTGACAATATTGGGCAATTTCTCTCAGAATTGGAGAGTGACTATTTGGGGAAGGTAAATGATAGCAAATTAAACATCTTACTCTCCAGGGCAAAAATTTTGGGAGTTAACGAGGCTCATTAAGGAGGCATTTTGGCAAACAGTTCCCATTCATCCACAAGGCAACATCAAAAGATTGAGAGTAATGTTTCAGGTGAGTACTTACGGTGCAATAATCTAAAGTACATTCCTTCTCCAAGACAAGGAGAAGTTAGTAATTTCGAGGTGACGAAAGCAAAAATTTTCCCCACATCGTTTCATCAGCCACGTCTTTTAAAAAGGGAGAAGGCATTTCTCCTTCAACCTCCAAGCCATACGCAGTTGTACCCTCCAGCCAAATTACAGCTCTGCTTTCCGACTTTCAAAACAGTACAGAGTACCTCTAGTCCTCAACTAGAGACGGATGTGTTCACTACTAACCGATCCAAGCGCACCGACTGACAACCTATGCTTCTTGTCCACCGTCTACCGATAATGCAGATGTGCAGGGTCCATCTGAACATCCTTACTTGTCGATGTGAGCACAAACAAATTGGTCTCCTACCTACTGCAAGTGTCAACAAAAATTTGGCACTTCTGACACAAAAACCAGACCTTTGAAGCATTTCTAAGCAGTATTTTACCACAGTTATTCACAAATAAGGTAACCCTACCCATGACGAAATGATGCACTTCTCTCTGAGCTTCACAATCCATGCAGAAAAAAAACCGCGCGCAATTCGACAATTCCCTACACACCGCAAAAAAGCATGACAACCCGCAAGGCCATGGTGCCTAGATAGGAGTCCTTTAACAAAGGAGAAAATAATCTGGGACAAAAAATTATCTTTGCGACTTTCATTACTCAATTTATCTTTGTATAACCTTCAGTTCAGACTGAGAGAAATGCAAAGAAAACTGAACCGTCCGGAAGCACGGAGGGCGATGAAGGCAAAAATGAGGATGTTTAAGCAATCACAAAACCACAGAACTTCCTCACTCTCGAAAGGCACAAATGCCGAAAACGGCTGATCTTTTTCCCTACTAATTGTTCACGACGAAACGAAGAGACAACAGAGCATAACTCAGCTCCACTATCTATGTCCTCAAGGCGTATCGTAATAGCAATATTCCATTAAAAGAGGCATGTGTTCTGACGAAAAGAATTATGACAAACTGAACCATCATTCGTCGAATCTTTCACCATTTCAAATGATACCTATCCCTTAGATTTGCTAAGACGAATCCACGACTTTAACTGGGGAAAAATGAGTAAAGAAAGCTACGATAAAATCTGCAGACAACAAGTTCGGTGACTCAGCAACCTACTAAAAATGCAAAGCTTTTTGAGTAAACCATTCTCCAGACAAGTGACGTTACTTTTCCCTGGTGTTCATATAAGTTCAAGATAGCAATACAGAATAAGAGGTCAAAGGGTAAGTTCACTGCCATCGTATTCTTGACCATTTTCAAACATCTAACTTGTAGCGCTTGCCCACAGATGAATCAACAGCTACCTCACATGAATTTTATAGAATTTGAGACGAGTGATCGACAAATTTCAACCGCAAATGAAGGAGTATACAATCGAGCGAACACTTTAAACCAAATGTGGTAAAAGTAGAGTTAGTCAGTAAGAAAGCTCTCAGCTGCTGACTCGGATGACTTCAAAAATACTTTGCCAAGTGCCACAATAAGCAAAATGAAACAAAACTCCTATCGGAAAGTTCGGTATTCCCTGTTTGACAGAATGAAGTAATCAGTGTGTAATGTTATTGCCAATACAAGACTAGTAGAAAAATCGACGTATACGGGAACCAAAAAGTTATTTATTACACAGAAGCGACATCCGGAATACTGACGGTCACATTTTGCATTAACCTGGCGAAATACTCACGGTAAATCCCCAAGAATAATTCTAGGAAGCAGTGAACAGTATAACGCCCTTTAACTCAAAATCCAGAATGCCAGCACCTATGTTCATTGAATTATTCGTGGGGAAAATATTTCAACCCCGGACGCATCTTACTATGCCGTAACTCTAACGTCCTAATGAATAAAGAATAAGGGCATTCATATAGTCTGGTTAAAGCTAAATATGTGTGCATTAAAAAAAAATTGACTGCTATAGGGAGTTTCGTACCCTAGCGAAAAGTACAAGAATCAGGAGTGAATGAATTTACCATGCACATAGGGGGTTCCAAAGCCACATAACATAATTGAAGGCACTAACAATCGTTGGCATGATACAGCACCAACAGCGATGTGTCTTCAATTGCATATTAATTACTTATTTTTAGGACATCAGGCGAGTAAAATGAAAAAACCGAATTACGCTTTAAAATGTAATCGTAACATCGACATAAATCATACCATCAAGAAGTTACAATCTACCAATCAACAGCAAGCAGATCATTCGGTTCATGACCAATATTCGCAAAATTGGTCGATTAAAACATAGCCACATGCAAATAATTGCGCCAGACTCAAATTCTTTTATAAAAATAAAACTCAAATCCTCTTGCAAATTAATGATAGCTATTTATCTCGCTTATGACTTAGTTAAGCAGATAAGACGCAGTCAACAAATCCTCTGTAACTGACCCCTCTTGCCAATACTACTGGAGCTGGATAATCGTATGATTTGGAAACTGGACTTCCGCTAGTCGTCACTCGTCTCCCTATTATGCTGTTGGATTGATGAAAAGGAGGGCGGAATTTAATGCATTTTGTATCTGTTCCATCTTGCAATGTTGTCCGCATTTGGAGACACTCGGTCATATTTATCTCAGCTATATCGGGGTAGTAGAGAAGGAGAAAATGCATAGCGAGTTCATCCATTTGAAATCATCATGCAAAGGTTTCTTCAAACTGTTTACGGATAGCTAATAGCCTTAATAGTCCTCTTGCAGAGCACGAGACTGGGTAGTTCTTGTTATGGATTGTTAGCGATTCTCTCAGATTAGCATTTGTACCCCTTCCACCCAAACAGTGGAAATCAGGGTGGAAGCCTAAAAAAGACGACACTCAGGTAGAATATGTATATTTGTCGAACAGAAGGAATTAGTGCTGCTGGCGTGGTTTATAGGCCAGCCCACCCAGCGAAGGTCGATGACAGAGCAACTTAGTATTGTCTTTAAAAACCAAAGGTATTAAAGTAAATGATAATTACTCTCCTGATAGGCTCAGGGGATTAAATCAAATTACGTTCTCTTAAATGCAGTTACACAATGTTCGAAAATGAAACTTTCTTTTTAAGTACTATTTAGAGAATTGTGTAAAAATCGAAAAATAATTGATTTGCAAAAGTTTCTGCAACTTTACTCTTATTCCTACTGAATGGTATCACAACCATGTTCCGCAGATTATCTCAACTCCTTCCCACGGTTGAGCATGGCATTATAAGAATGTTTTCTTTTAGTTTTAGTTTAGCTGATTTTGAGTTTCAGACTGGAGATGTTTTCATTAATTTTACATTGCCAGCTCCACCGTTCTTGCCCTGGGGCATGTTTCTTCGTGTGCTATTTTCTGTGAGTCTTTTTCTCCATTCAACTTACATATGTCTCTAGGCGTCATCACTGTTGCGCTTCCTTGCACAAGACGCCTAAACCGTGATCAGTCATGCATAACCTCTTCCACAAGGTGTCCTCCATCACTCGGTATTCATCGTTTCAACACTTCGTTGTAGGGCTTATTATCGCAGGTTGAATCTAGCTTCTGCAAGACATTTCCATTGTCCTCCTCATTTGGAGAAGAAAAAAGAGTCTGCCGAAGCTGCCACCAGTGTAGTATTTTTACTGCTCCGCCTAGCCTAGAGACGATTATGGAAAGTTACCTTGTATTTTTTGGCGCCCCTCCTAGTCACGTGGTTAGCTCACTTCACCTAGTTGCTACTCCAAAGCGCATATTTAATCAAAAATACCTTTTACTTTACTGTATCGCACACACGCTACTTAACATCATTTAGTAGAACCGTCTGGACCACCCTATACTCGTTTTACTATTGGTCAAAACCACCAATTGGCCAGCAGGCTCCCCTCAGTAGCATATAGGACTCGGTCAACCCCATCAGCCTGCTTTGCAATCCCATTTTGAGGTAAGGTAGGGGATATTGCTTTAAAAATAAAGATTTTATAGCTCTTTCGCAGAGTGGAGGAGCACCTACTCTCTCAGTTTCCCTGTTCAGTTAAGAGATGTAAAAACAAAATCTTTCCAACTTTAGCCTCTCAAAATGTCACCGAAACCAACACCTCTGCTCCAATTTGGTCTCTTTTTGGTGTGTATTATCTTCCTGCAAAATATCACCGGCTTCTCAAGTAGGCCTTTTAATACTACTTGTTTTTACTTTTTAAGTAGAAACTTTGGCCTTTATTGTTCCAAAAAATGTCTTCCATTTTTCGTTCTTCTTTTTTAAATAAAACAGTCTATCCCGAGGATAACGCGCAATCATACAGTGATCGGATGAAATCTCTCTTCCACTACTCGGGTAAATAGTTCCCTTTTTTGATTACAAAAGCAGTTCCTCTCGAAACAGGTTTTTTTCCATTTTCGTAGTTAACAACAAAGTTTTTATTGCTTCTTTATTAGGAAATTGAGCAATACCCCTTTATCTTATTTGCCTTTCCTTCTCTTCCTCTGGGTCCTTATTCAAGTTCATTCACAATACCGGTCACCTTGGCCACCGCTCAGTGAGTTGGATGAGACGGATAAGGACTCCTGGAACAAGCGCTCCAGAACTCATATGCCCTACCGATTCGGCTGAGACGAATAAGCCCACGCCGAATCATAGTACTTAAATGTTGATTAGTAAACATCCAAACCTGTTTGGATTTCTCTCCCTCTCGATTTGGTTATTATTGGCGAAAAACAAAGGAGGGGCAATAAACAGAGGTTAGAGTAGGTAAAGGCAGAAATAGGGAGAGATAGTATGCCAAGTGACAGCCTCGTAAGCTACGTGGAGGATTGGTTGTAAGTCTGGAAATTTCTCGTGTTTTTTCTGGAAAGGGGAAAACAAATTGCAAAGCTGTCTGTCCTTTCTCCCCAATGCTAATCAGCGATAATGGGTAATCAATCAGCATGTCACCTGCCTACCTTTATTTTCCACAAACTGATGGTCTATTACTGCTTAAACCTTTCCTGAAGATGCACTAAGCCATTCCACTATAGAAGAGAGACCTAGTATTAATGTATTAATGTCATTTGCGATCATAAGAAATGCTTCCTTGTCAGCAATAATATGCACTTTCAGCCTAGTCTACATTTTTCAGCAGCGCATCTCTTGCACATGGCTATCTGTGGCAGAGAAAACTAGTTGAAACGATATAGCCTAAGAGGCTGGATTATTATCCAAAGCCAGCACATTTTGCGCGTCTTCTACTCAAGCACCTGTAGCCATCCTCCTTTTTGAAGACACCTGTGATTTGCTGAGACATGACCTATCTCCCCACGCCGACCCCGAAGTTAGCGACTTGCCAAGATCAATCGCTTGTGTTGTGCGCCCTCACCTTCATGAAGCCGCGAGAATTATTCTTCACTGCCATTAGAGTCTTCCCTAAACCGCTTACTCCCGCTCCGTTAACTTCTCTTTACTGCAATTTAGTGCAAAGAGCTCCTTATGGAGACCCCACTTAAGATGTGCTGACATTATCAGACTTTATTCAGCAAAATATTACAATCAAAAGTGACTTTTTTCTCAAGTCTCCACTAGCTATGGGGATTTGATTTGTACAACAAGCAAACACAAACTTTGTCCAAAATGTTTTCATTGATTGTGTTGTGGGAAGCTAGCAACATGTTAGAACATTGTGGGAAAAATTTCAGTCCGTAAATAGCTGACTGCCTTTATATTCTGTAACGAATTGTTTAAGTAGTCGTTAATTTTGATGTGCGAGTTCACAGATGTCCAGACAGTTGTTTGATTCATAAGTGCGGAGAAGTGAATTGATCACTGCTATCTTTAATGGGTGATCAAAAAAAGGTTTGAGGATTTTTCGTCTCCTATGGTTTTGTGTGATAATGCGGTGTTGGTTTTATTGAGCCTCAGACTTCGAGACTCATGCGTTGGCCTCGTGGTGGGGTCTTCGCGCTGCTGTTCGGGTGAGAACTTGCGCCCAACAAACGACTCACTGTATCCATGCTTTCTAATCCTTTATCAGTCCCAACAATGGGTTGGGTTTTCGCAATCATAACGCCAAAAGGGAGCTTCAAGATGTGCTACTTTGCTTTGTGAATGTTGGAGAATGTTTTTGCAAAATCTAGCCTCTGCCTTTTCACCAACAAGCATTCTCAGCCTTCTAGACGAATCCCTTTTTCGCTACTTTACATGGGTAAAGGAAGTTCAGTTTTGGAAAATGCCAAACTCCGAGCCTTAATTACTAGGTAAATAGGAAATCCTCTTGCCTTTCAGTCTTGCGCCATACTCTCACCACCTGCATGCCTTCGTTTGCTGTTCCAGTTAGAGGCTTAATGTATCATTTCTATTTTTGAAGGCATGTGTACAGTTTAAGTAGGTAAAACGACATCTCCACCGGAAGATTTCTGCAAGCGATGCATTGTAACGCGTTGCTTGTTTGATTGTTTGTTTAGGTTCCGATTTTGGCAAAGAACATATCAGAGAGTTACCCGTCGCACCACCACTAAGCAGCTCGACCTCCCGACTAGACCAGTGGCTCTAAGCCCTCCTGTACGACAAAAATGCACATTTTTTTCATAACTATCTCCTTTGTTATTTGGAAAAGCCCCGGGTGATGCATAGCAAATCTATTTATCAAGAAAGGAAAAATAAGGCGAAATTCCAAGTAAAAGAAATTAGATAACACACTTATGTTTCTTTAACTGTGTCTTTTGGTCGGTTTGATTGATGCCGATAGAGGTCATCCCACAACCCCTTTTTAACACGCTATCGATCTACCATTATTGTCTAAGACAATAAAGATGTCTCAGAACAATCAACTTTCTTGCACTAAAGGTAGTCGAAGGAAAGGAAAGGAGATGGAAGAGATCCTTACACTGGTGGTAGTGCCAATGGAGCTCGTCACCTTCAAACCACTAGGTTCAACCACCACCTATATCCCCACCGGCAAAGAATTCTGCTGATCCTTCGTACCCCTCTGCAAGATTTATTTTCGGGTCTCCCATGACTCCGGTGTCGACATATAGCGTGAGATATTAGCATCTTCCAATGCTCACCACCCAACGGGATCACGAATTGCGTGGCTGGGTGGACGGGAGTCCTACCACCAGTCATAGCGGGGAAGCCCCATGCCATAAAGATTGACAATCTCAGTCAGCTGGTCGACTTCGTAACCAGAAAGCGTCAAAAACTCCATTTGACATCGCTCTTCCAAATGTTTAGCAGATAGCCAAAGCCTGTGCCTCAATTACGCGCTTGAATTCGCTACATTCCAAGATGAGGTGAGCCGTCCCATTCCTTACCCTGTCTACTCCTTAATGGCTCACATTTATTAATTCGAGTCCCAGGCAAATGAGAAGGCCATTTATGCAACTCCCTCCTTTACTTGGGTGCAGTCAAGTCAATGGTAAACCTTCAAGCTTTCCCAAACCTTCACAACAAGATTCGTATTGACCCTCCTTCTACAAAACTAACCTCGGCAGAGGGAAGGGAGACTAAACGTCTCCATAGGGAAAGAAACCTAGACGGTGCAATTTATTGCATGACCAGAACAAGCCTAAGACGTGCTTCTTGGCGGTGATTTTCTTTGCAACACCGAAGCGGTCCTAAATTTCGCGGAAGACACCTTTTTAACCAAACAATACAGGGTGGCAAATACAGCTGCTTCTTCAACGAAAAATGGTGCTGATGACATCTGTAACCCTCTCTCCGAGGCGACAGCTATTCCCGTTAACAACTTGGACGAGCTTTCCACGCAGTTAACGCCTATCACCGACAGTGAGAGGAAGGAGCCGTGCTCATTGCTAGGTAAGTATTCGAAAATGTTCTCATGGCAAGGCGCGAAACCCGGACGAGCATACAACAGATACCGATGAAGTCGGACCCATTAGGTGACAACCCAGCTGCATACTGCCTACTCTCCTGGAAGAAGTAAACCGTCTGCTAAAAGAGGTTATCAAAAATGAGGTTATGGAACTATCTAAGTTACCATGGCTCTCTTCGATCGCCTACATTATTACTAGACTCGAAAAGTGAGGCAGAAAAGCGCAACAGGACGTGAGTTGCTTGCCATCAATGCAATGGTTAGACACTTCAAACGCTGATAGCGAGACGGTTCACAGTGAGAACAAACCATCAAGCGCTAGAATGGTTAGAGACAATGAAGGAAATTGACCGTTCAGTTGCACGCTGGTACGAGGAACAGCAGTAATGTGATTTTACAGTTTAGTACAGAAGAGGGAATAGGTTTGGCAATGCAAGCAAGTTGTTCCATAGGCCCATCCCAGCAAAATTGGATAGCATTATAGTGGGTACGCTATTTTTGAGCGGGCCTACTAAACACCAGTGGAGAAGCACGCAAGATACCGATCCTGACACTACTCGGGTATGCAAGAAGCTTCTTGCATCCTCTTATAAGTCCACAGAGGAAGAGATGATCTTGTCCAGCAAGGATGATAGACTGATAGGGCAAGAATGGTCGAAACTCCCCCTAGGGGATGGCGTTTTATAGTACCAAGAAGACGTTTTGTCTCCCAAGCGCCCAGCGATCCCGGGTTCGTTAATACAAACAGGCCTTCAAGAGTTGCTCGAGAAATTGCGTCATATGGGTGAAAAAAAGATGGTAGAAGCCTCGAGAAAATTATGCTGGTGACCCTCACTTACTTTACGAAAGTAGCCAAAGCGGAACCCATAAAGTCGCAAGACGCTGAGACGGTTGCTTCAGTGGACTTCAGTCGGTGGATTTGTCAGCATGGAATACCTAAATCGGTCTATAGCAATCAGGGCCTAATTTCAAAAGCCGATGTTTTGCTGAACTGTGCAAGATGTTCGGGATCTACAAGCCACGCACAACAACTGAACACCAACAAGGCTATGGATAGATGAAAGTACGAGTCGCACCTTCATCGGACTACCGAAGGCTTTTAATAAGGAAGCACAACCTAAAATATTGGAATTTAAGCCTGGGAAGCGATCTCCTCGCATACAGGGCTACGGTCCACACATCAACTGGTGTTTCACCATTTAAGATGCTCACAGGCCGTAAAAGGCGATACTCCTCCTATATCTTCCATACAATTTAAGTAAGTAGCAACCGAAAGTGCCCTAGAGTACGTATTGCCTCTAAAAGAATACACAAGAAAAACGCTTAACATTGCACGGAGACACTTACAGATGTCTTATAGCAATAGCAATAAATATCAAGACGGACATGGTCGAAATAATACCCATCGCGAAAGAGACCTTGTCTAAATATAAAGAGCAAGTCTTCCACCCAGAGCTCACTGTAAATTCTACCACTCTAGGAGCAAAGATCCCTCCTTTGTAGAGAAGGTTCTCTTGCCTACGAAATACCTCTTCCACGAAGCACAATTCCATACCCGGCCGACAGCCATCCCATGAAACTAAATACGACCCTAAAAAGGTACTCTGCTGGTCGGATACGCGGTTTAAGCCTACACACTGGTTAAAAAAGGAAAAAAACCCGACAGCATAGTTAAAGGTAATCCACAAGAAAGGCACCGTCAACAGTGCTCAAAAGATGAGGGGGCTATACAATACTTATACTTCTTAAAATGTACGCTTTGCGTAAAAAGTGAATTCGCAAATTAAATCTCGTCCCTGAGAAGCAGATCGATCCCCTGACACAGACATAGACAATCCTGCAACCCCTTATTGGCACGTTATCTACCCACCGTTTTGTATAAGGCAATGAAGATATCTCAGAACAGTCAATGTTCTCTTGCTAAGAACAGTTAAAGAAAAGGAGGGAAGAATTTGGAACTCTCTCCATTGGGGATTATTCTTCTTACTTGGCTTCTCGTATGTTAAAAAAGGTCGATTATGCGATTCTTTCAGAAATTATAAATTTCAGAAATGCTTTGAAAATGCTGATATGCAACGCTGCTTTTTTACTTTTAAACATCATGTTGCCTGTGAGAAGCTTTAAAGAATAAATATGAACAGTTTGTATTTGCTTTATGCCATTAAATAAGGGTTTAAAATTTACACATATTTTTGTTTGGTGTCGATGCATAATAACACAGGAATTTGTACGTATTAGAAGGCCACTTGTTTGAAAGTTTGTAAAAGTTGTTTTTTTTATTCACCACACTATTTTTTAACTACCTCAAAAGTTTGTTCATTCGCATTACTTTGATCGTGGAACCCTCAAATCGGTTGCCTTGTTCCGACGGTACAAGTGTAGCGCCCTTTGCTAGATTATTCCAATGTGAACGAATGAGGTCAACTCAAATATGGTTTCAAGACAGCTACTAAAACCGGTAATTACTGATGTGATGTACAAAGGGATGCATTTTATCATTATGGATTCACCGGCCGCTGACACCGTTCAAACCTTCGCCAAGGTATTTTTAACCTACCCTTAGTAGTTATTTCCTTGTCAGGAATGTTCTCGGCTGCGAGTTTCCGACGTAATCCGCGTGTGTGAGGACAAATATCCCACCGAGCCGTTTGAGAAAGTGGGAATCAAGGTTCATGTAAGCTCATCTCGTTTCTTGGCTTTCGGATAGAATCTTTTGCCATATCAGTGTTGTATTTTAGCACTGGGAATTTGAAGATGGATCGTTTCCTCCTGACGACATTTTGGAGAAGTGGTTCGAGCTCTTGCGGTTGCGGTTCTATGGTCCCAAAAAGACACCATCTGGTGATGGGAATGGAAATGATAATTCTCACCCAGGATCTGTGGCTGTGCATTGCTTGGCTGGCTATGGGAGGTATTTTTTCACAGAAAACTTTGTTTTACATTTTCACGCTTTTGATTATCTGTTTAATAGAGACTTTTTCTTTCCCTTATTCAATTTCATACCACTCCGACTTTTTCTTGAGTCATAAAGGTGCAACACATTTTTTCTTTAAATTTGACTGCCGAATGGTCCGCAACATTGTGATCGCCTTTATCCAGGTGGATTTATCCTCTGACTAGTGATCGATTTCCGTCTCAATATCAGCCCCCTTGAAGCCATTTTCTACTTCTAGTCTGCTGAATAATTGTCGTTTAGACCCTTAGGGGCGGCTCGTTTGGCTAAATACGGTCAGACTACAGAGTAATAAGTTTTCGTTTTCGGCAAGGCACGGCTCTGGCACAAGTGACTAGCTGATTCGTTCAAGAGGGCAAACCTCGGCTGCACTTTACACCGCTTGTCACCTCTAAATGGCTGCGCTTCTGTGTTGGATGTCTAAGTAAATCGTGTTAATTCAGAGGGATCATCTCCTGCCATTAATTTAAAGAAATGAGTTGTAAAAGTTTGGTTAAAAGTGGGTTCTTATCCCTTTTTCTTTTGCGCTCCTACAGGGCTCCTGTTCTGGTAGCTGTTGCGCTGATGGAGTTGGGAATGTCTAATCACGATGCTATCGAGTTGATTAGATCGTAAGTTACCCCTTTTGTGGTGTTTCTTAGGTCGAAGTATTTTTTTGTACCTCATCGATAAATGGTGAACTCCTAGCATTATTTGCCACAATCTTACCGGCGTGCACACAACTATTCGTATTTGTTCGGCGTCGTCTAGTGCCTTTTCAAGCGTAGTGAACTTTGTCCCAGCCTTTTTTGTTTATCTACTTCGATCATCATTAGCCGGCGCTATCACTACCGTTCTAAGTTGATAGCTGTGAACACATAATTGCCTATCCAAGGATGCGTCATTCCCAGCAATTGGTTCTTTTTTTTGTATAAAATAGAAGTCTGTGCATCGCCTCATTCTGTCTTTTAGTAAACGCAAAGGTGCTTTCAACGATCGTCAGGTAGAGTCCTTGCGTAATTATCGGGCTAGAAATCGGCTGCGCAAGAATCTCCATCAGTGTTGGCTACTCTAAGGTGGCCTCCTTGCTTTAAAAATAAAAAAAAACTTAAGAAGGAACAAAGAGTTAATCAGCAGTTCCTTACTCCCCTCCCCTTCCGTGCCCGTCCAATTTTTTCAAACAGGAACATATCTGTCGTTTGGTCCCCCATCATCCATCTCGATCGCGAAAGGACAATGATGTGCATTGTGCAATCAGTCTGACAATCAATTGATCGATTGAAGGAGAGATGAAAGGTCGTCCACATTTCCTTTCCTTCTCTTCTCCCCTTCTCGTTTCGTCATCCTTCCTGCCTCTCTCTGTCTCCTCCTCCTGTCTCTAATCTGTCAGCTTTATGATTTCCTTTGTTTTTTTCCTTACTCCATCTTTCTCTTCTTCCACCTTGCTTTTTCCCCTTTTTTTGGACCACTAATTCACCCTATTAACTTGCCTCCTTTGCTCCAGTTTCTCATGGAATCCTTTGGCCTCCCATCTCCATTGCACACTGTCTATTAAAAATGGAATGCAAATAAATGCTAATTATTGCTTATCTTCGGATTACCAAGGCAATTGCGGGCTTCCATTGAAGAGGTGCAAGCGCTCATCCCACCAAATCGATCCGTCTTGACAGCCTCGATGATAATACCGCCTAAGCGACATACCCAGAAGGAGAATAGCGATATTTCGACAGCTTTTTATGCTACCTTTAATTAAATCCATTCGACGTTGCAAGTGGTAGTGTCACGTTGTCTCTTGGACCTTGGTGCCGGGAACATTGAAGTGTTGGATTCTCTTTTAGCCGGCTCGATGGGAAATGTGGAGGGAGAGAGATAGCTGGCTCCGACGCGCTTCTTTAAAATATGAGTGTGTTGCTATTGGTGTGTCTCTCATGTCCTACACGAAAAGCAGTGGCACTTTGCCTGCCAAATGCCGTAAAACATGTGGGACCCCTAGATCTCCCCTCTTCTTTCCCCTTAAACCTGACATCCCCTCAAATTTGTAGCAGCCGGGTTTCCTTACAATGTTCTCTTTCAACAAAGGATTAGCCTCATTTACTTTGAAAAGGGAGAAGCCGTCTCAATTATCGATTTTTTATTCGACTGTTTTGTCCTACAACAACAAAAAATCGATAGCCCATTTCGCTTTGATTTGATTGGCTCATTCCATCTTTTAATGGGCGTTTTTTTTCTTTACTCATTGATAAAGGTAATCATTTGTCGACGCTTTTAAGACGTAAGTTTTGACAGGAATTGACAATGAGCATTCCGCCTTCCTAACAAGCTTCTCACTACACACAAAATAGACCTTTCTAGTTAGTACCTTTCCATTGTTCTTAAGAGTGACCTCATCTTTGTCAGTTTTGTCGCTCAAGGAAAGGAAACAAGAATGATCAGTCAAAGCTGCAGCTTTGACAGGTACCCTGAATTGGGTTGATGCTATGCTGTTGAACGCGCCTACCCACAACTCTAAGGTCACCTTTATTTATTTATCCAGTCGTACAGAGAGGGCTGATAATCACGGATGCGATAGCATCGATCATTTTATGCACATGACATAGATCAAAGCGATATTTATGGCTAGAAGCTCCTATAAACTTCAGGCTATCGGAGTTGTCTAGGTGCACGTGTGTTCAGGGTGCCAATCCCGACAACCCTCCCCCTTCCCCACCGACCCCCCCTGTGGTTACTGCTGTTGCGATCGGTGTAAATTCCTTATTTCGTCCGGTGAAGGAGACGGAAAATAAACTTATCCTAGTCACAACCACATGCCTGATCTATTTGTCAGGGTAGGATGACCTTCAGGGGAAGGGAGGATGAGGTCTTCTCTTGCTTCAAAAGAGTAGAAATATTCCCCAAGAAAAGTCACCCCGGATGAAGAGGTGCATTCCTCAGACATGAAAACCGGCAAATTCGCTTGCCATTTCCCAACACACATCAGTCAGGCACTTAACCGAATAGCAGAAAATTGCGTCATTTGCATGGAATATGTTATTATGAGGTGTGTCAAAGGAGTGAAGAAGAAGAAGTTAGCGGCTGTGCGAAATTTAACCACAATGCGTTGCTGATGGTTCTTTGCGTTATCGCCCCCTATGTATTCTGGCCGATCGGAAAGCACGCCTCGTTGCTGTGACGACCAGGCAGTCTTGCTGAAGCTGGTTCATCACCCCATCATGAACTAGGCAGGCTGAGATCACATCTATTGGCCTCAGCCAACATTTTGTGATGAGAGGGTGAGAGTGGCAAGAAGAAAGTTGCAAAGACCTGTTCTGACAAACTGACACAGCTATACAGACATGACGAGCTCCTATGAGAAGCTCAGGAACTTGTTTATTTGCCAGAGATGTCACAAACGAGTCGGGAGGGGTTAATCTGGAAGACACTGAAAAGCATTACGGAAGCTCCAGTCCCAGTTCTTTACACCCTGTTCTACTATCGAGGTGGCTTCTACAACCTCTGATGTTGTCGACGGAGGAGGAGAACTAAATGGCGCAACTGAGAGAGTAGAACGAGGGAGGCAGGTTGCAAGAAAATCGATAGCAGATCAGGGGTGGAAGAGTTTTAGGGTCAACAGTAGGAAAGTAAAGTCGCAACACTTAAACCAGTCCGGCGGGCGTAGACGCGAGCCAAAATTTTGCCTAAGACCATCCACAATTGCACCAATAAATCATCCTCGACAGCCCTACACCACTACCACCTCCCTTCGCCTGCACCTTCTATTTCTTGCTCCGTTGCATTTGTCAGTGATGGCTTCCCTTGTTATCTAGCCTTCATAAATTTAGATTTTTTAAGAGTGGACTTACTGAATTTTGTGGCTACACCTCGTGGAGTTAAGATGGGTCAAAGTCTACCACTTGAAGTAGGCGACACTCATCTTGAGAGGTGGGTAAACAAAGACAGCTGTTAAAGTGTCGTTTTGTATGCTCGCGCGGCTTAAATTCGCCTTCTCGAAAAAAAAAGTGGCAATAAAAAGGGAGTGACTCTTGAAGCTCCAATGCAGACGTGTTTCTTTTTTCCCCCGTTTTTTTGCAGATGACTGTCGAAGCATGTGCGCTTGTTAGACGTAAATGCGCCTCCTAAAAATGCAGCATATATCGACGGTTGAAACTTATTCAAGCGATTTTAAGGTCGCAGATAACAATAACACAGTTGCGGTTGTAGGTGCGATAGAACGCCTGTCTGTTTACGTTCGTGCTACCCGAAAGAGCAGTCAATAACCGAGTGGGGAAGCCTTTCAAGTCAGACTAACAGATAACTAGGAGGTTTAACAATTTGAAAACTCAGACTGAATTCACTTAACTGCTTCCCTCTCCGTTAAGCAAATACAGAACCCATTCGTCAGGAGAACACACTGCCCCTGACCTCGGAAACACTGAATGCTGTGCATGGAAAATCTCCCATTATTCCTTGTCCACTCAAATTCAGCCACCCAGTTATGCATCTAATTCTCATTGGTGCGTTAGAGCATGAGAAGTTGAGGACCAATCAGAGATTGCCCAAAAACATGTTTGCAAGTATAGGCATAACTGAGCCAGCGGATGGTATGAGTCATTGGGAAGTTATTGATTTTCCAATAAATCTATTCCAGTAGAACGATGCTAACACACACGGCTGGCATTTGGGAGGGTTTTCATGAGGTTTTTCTTGTGTGTTTTACAAAGATAAGGCCAATTTGTATAAGAAGGTTAGATTATTTAGTAAAAAACAACTCACCACCTCTTCCCTTCCCCCAGAAGGCCTCTGGGTCATTAATTGCGTGAATAGTGAACCCTACAAACAGGGGGAAGTGAAGCACCATTAAAATATGCCGACAAATCGATAATTGGGTCACGTGGGTCCGCATGCGTTCGCGTGTCCGCTTGCGTGGGTGGATGCATACAGGAGACCGTCATGGCGGAAAGTGTTCGAGTTATATGCCGCATTCGACCCCTCACTTTGGAGGAGATATCGGAGAAGAAGGGTATTTGCCTCAGCTGCCTGTCCCCTACCTCCGTTGCCATTGGGGTGAGTTTGCCTTCTCCACCTAACACAAGAAAATCGATAATTCTTCCTTGTTTAGGCAAGAGTGTACACCTACGACGCCGTCCTTGATCGTGTGAACCAGGAAGAGGCCTATGCAACAATCGGCAAGCCCCTAATTGACTATGTAATCGGTGGATATAATGGAACGATCTTCGTGTATGGTCAAACCTCCAGTGGCAAAACGTACACAATGGAGGTAATTTATGTTCCCACTTTGGTATTTTTCCTTCATTTTTTTTTTGAATTGGTAAGTGGTGGCATTGCAGGCATCTTTGTGGCATGAGTCATAGTTTCCACTTTAAATAGTCGGACAATTGACCGACACACGATCCTACCAAGAAGTTGTGAGGATACCCTGAAATAACTTCGTAAACGAGAACATTTTTGGTGTGCCGGAAATTCTAAGGTGAGGGAAAACGCATTTACCCCTCTCCCAGAAATGACCCCTCCCAAACTCCTAACCTCTTTCACCCCTTTCTGAGGAATCTTGGGAGTAGCTACAAATTGGAGTACCTCTCGGGCGAACTTGACAACCATTCGATCTAACAGTTGGGTGTGGTTGTTGTTCCTACGCCCATTTGAGAGGTTTACCAAACAACAAGTAATCTTCTTTCTTTTTTCTTGCCACCCAACTCATGAGCCGTTTCTACTTTTCCGCCCCTTCTCACGTTATAATTATATCAATTCCGACCCAAGATCTAAAATTCTCTCCAACATTCCAGATCATTTGCTTGTACTTTTAAACGTTCTCAAAATTTCACTGATGAAGAAGGCTAATTGTACTTCCCTTCAGGGTATTTTAATTAGCCCAGTTAAACTGGTACATGAAAGAAAAAAGTGGATGCATTAGAGCAGAAAATCTCTTCGTAATTCGAATACCCCTTCCCCTTTATAAGACAATATTGAGGTGTGCGTACGTCCCGTGGACTACCCCAACGCTTGTGAGGGAGTGTTACCAGCGCGCAACAGAGTCTGATCCCTGGTTGGCATTTGACAAGCGCTGGGACTCCCTCTGTTTCCTGGCTTTGAAGCATAACGTGCGCTGTCCCATTGGTCACTTGCCATCAACGCGGACGTGCACGTCCCAGACACCGAAGGCGGTGGTTCAATGGCTCATCCCCAGACAGGTCGACCAATCAGGAAGGCACGTATTACACACCGACTGATTCTCGCTCCGTCGACTTGGGTGACCTTGAGGTGTCCTTATTTGGATAGAGTTAAGGGATGGTTATATCTGACGGACTTGCGCGCGAAGACTAATTTTTCTGTTATTTCTAAAAAAAACTTGAGATGATAATGTCTGACGGCAAATTTTCGGTGTTTACTTTGACCTTATCGTTAGGCATCATTTTCTTGTCTCTGGACAGCTTTCCATGTTATAGGGCGAATTACAATCCCTAGAGTTATTTGGAGTGATTCCTCGGATCCTGGGTGACATCTTCAATCGAATCCAGACACTGAGCTCAAATGTGGAGGTCCGACTGAAGGTAGGTTCTTGGAGAAAGGGAAAGGAAATAAGGTTCTCTATAATCCCTAGGTCTCCTACATGGAACTGTACATGGAGAAGGTGAAAGATTTGCTTAATCGTAAGTCTACAGGCTTTTTTTGCTAATCACGTCTTTTGAAATGCAGCATCGAAGAACAATTTGGTCATTTGTGAGGACTCGAGAAAACAAACTTTTGTGAAGGTTAGTTCCCCCTTGTCCTATTGGCCCTAAGACCATGCATTGACGAGGGCAAGAGGCCTGATCCACACATTCCCTATCAAAGTACACTTCACTTGTTCATTTATCAAAGATCCAATAATAGCGGGTTGAAAGCGCCTTTGAAGTGTAATTTTTTCTGGATAAAACCGGCTCGCCTTTGACAATGGTCAACTAAGGAGTCTGCCAGGACCTTTTGAATTCATAGCCTACCATTCTTAAACAGTTTTCAATGTAGGAAGCATCACGATTCTTTGGTATGCATTGGGGGATGTCGCCTATACGCAATGTTTTTTGCAATTGTGTAACTTTAATGGAGTCAAATTCATAGAAAGGTACGCTTTGATTGAAGTTACCTTCCACTTTTCTTCCATTGGATGGTTAAAGGACAAACTGGCTTCTAAAAATCAGTGATCAATCATGAGTTTACTGGTGTTATTTCACATAATTAGGGTTACTTGATGTGCTCATGATAGCGATTTGTCAAGTTGTCAAACCCACTCTGAAATTACCATCTGGATTGGATTAAGTATGAAAATATCATCCTGTGGACGGATAAACTGAAGTAGATGTTGTCACGATTGCGATCGAAGCCGGTTGGAGGAAAGGCGACCATCGAGGAGGAATAAGATGTTGTACACCAACTTTGTCGTTTCAGGCTCAAATAATGCAATTTTTGGACAATATGCTACACCCTGTGATCATAATGTTACATTCAGTGATCATAATTTGATAAAGAAAGCATGTTGCACCTTTGTAATGTAGGATTCAGGCAAACAAATACGGACGCCACCTATATGTGAGGCTTGTAGTTAAAGCGTTAATACGTAAACGATAGGATCTGGCCGATCCATAAAGGGAAATCTTGACTCCCTGAGTTTAGCAGTCTGTCAATACGGTACTCTTCATTTACCTATGCGATCTATCCTTGCATGTTGATCCTGCTTGAGATGTTTCTACCTTGCTGACTAGGCAAGCAGAGGTTAGGTTGGCTCCAAGCCACTCGAAAGCGGTGGTGGGATTGAGGGGAATACGATGGTGGGATACACCTTACAGTCGATGGTGGCATGCATTATTTGATTCAGCTGGTGTGGCATGTCCAGGAATGATATCACAAGTCCATTAGGTTCTTTTCAATCGCAAATCCATCAGGAGGAACGGTGATTGCAGCAAAATGCGGATTCGCAGTTGTTGGCAAAGCTGAAGGACTAACAAAGGAGGTCTGATCCTTCTATGGTAAAAGGGGACAATTTCCTCCATTCTTTCATTGCTTAGTATGGGGGCTAGTGCCCTCTGCAGTTCTCTCAAGGTCACCTTTTTTTGGAATGTGTTGATGAAGAGAATCGGACAGCCTAGTTTAGGGTGTGCCACTAATAAGACGTCAAGAAACGTGTCGGCACAATGTTTTTCGACTGTATTAACCGGAAGAACAATCGGGATGGCGGAGGGGAGAGTGACGGGCAAGGGCAAGCGACAGTAAGGTTTAAAGTCTGTTGCGTTGTCAGTCTTCACCTTTTTTGCCTACGCCACGACACCACACCGCACATTTGATATCGTCTGTTGCTCAAACAGCCAAATGATGAGTTGATTTTGGATGAAATGAGACAGGATGAGATATGGTAAGAAATGGCCTCTGTACCTCAGCGTTTGATTAACGAAATCGACACACCTACGTCCACTTTTAAACCAACCACCTCCCCATCCACGGTTTGGAGGCATTTACCACTTCTTTGCTAAGAGCTTCACGCTTGCTTTGAGTGAGGTGTACAGTAGATGCATACTTTGGCCGACCGACTTATCCAATCGACTCTATATACTCCATTACAGGACCCGACACCACCTCAAAGCCCAAAACCCTTCCCACAGCTAGAGGTTTTGTGCTCCCATCCCCACCCTCTCCACATTCTCAGTCTCACTTTCATCTTGCCCCATTTCTTTCACTCATTTTCCATGTGATAAGAATTGCTCCGTATTGCCACCGTTGGCGGACTTTCATGTGCAGAGTAGAGCAGACAGACGAGACGTACCAGACAGTAAGGTAGAAGCAGACCCACGTCTGAGAAAGCGTATTAGCTATTCCTACCAACGCTAACGAAAGACTTCATAGAATCACAACTTAGAGGTTGATTTTGGCGAAATACCTACAAATTTGAGTGGCTGCCTTCATGCTGTCCAAAGATATAATCTACTTTGGGCATTTTTTGACTGTATCAAAAGCGTCAAAAATAAATGGGCGTATTTTGCCCGCATAGGAATCTTCTTGCGATATCATCTGCGAGCCTTCTGCCGTTAAACGACCATTGGTTAGGTGGCTCCTATTTTTCTCATTATATGTGCGACATCCAGGTTTACTTACCTGAGTTCCATTCCCGCTACCCCTATTGTTCAATCGACTTCAAACATCACAACCTACTTGAGGTTAGGCACATTCGACCTTGGTGGCAGTCATGAATCACATCGTTGTGAAATGCATTAGGAGCCAAAGAGGATTTCACTGATTTCGTGGCTCTCCTGACTGCGTAGTGCTCCACATTGAGTAGCTTTCATCATCATCATCGTTCGCCTGCTAGAATTTCCACAACGCAACCCGTCACCCAAGACTTTTGTGTAGAACATGTAATTGATGCAGTTGAGTGACCTCGAGGTCCTGTCATCTTGTTGTGAATCTCTGTCGATCCCGTCAAACATGGCATAGTAATTTCCTTCCATGTGACCTTTGGTTGCATCATCACCTTCGAGGGTTAGTGCACTTAGGTACCTCCGGACAAATAAATACGGTGTGCACAGAATGGAACAAACAAGATGGTGTCCAAAGCCAAGGCCACAAAAGATCCCACCGTCCTAGTATTTGTAAATTTTCAAACCCATCAGAAATGTCAAACTCGACTATCAAGTCAAAGCAAAAAAGAGAGTAAACTTTCTTCCCCTGGCAATCAAAAGAGCCTGACACCATCGCTTGTCCTCAAATTTAGCCGGTTTGAAATGAGGTGGAGTACTTTGACTTGTCTTTCTTTTTTTTCAGGGGTTAACAGAACGATACGTGAACAATTATGGGGATATTTTAGATGCTCTGGAACAGGGGCGATTCAATAAACACACATCACCCACGAGTAAGTAGGTTTTTTCTCCCCTCTTTTTCCCGTATCTTTTAGCTCTTGCAGAAACACTTACTCGATATTTATTTAAATACGCCTTATTAAAAGCGCGCATTCATGTTATCGGCTCGGGAATTCAAACTAGGTCAAAGTGCCAAGTACTTGTTTTTGTCACATATGTGCGACGCTGGTTAGTAGACAGCATCAGAAAGGCATTCCATTGCCTCCTTTTCAGTCATAGAGACTGTACAAAGAAGAGCGATATCTCTATCAGTCCAAAACACGACAATGACAGCCGTTCTTACCGTCTGACTGTGGCTTCCGAATTTCTTGGGTAAAATGGCACATTTTTCCTTTTTTTCACCATCTGATCATTGCAATTTTTCTGCTTTGGGGAGGAGGGTGCATGGGCCATCCTCTCCTCCCAGACAGTAACAGTTTTTGCTAATTTTACGTATCCAAGATTTTGTGGTATGTTTTAGGGAGGAAGAAAAAAAGCCTCTTTTTGTTTCTGATTAAGGTGTTTGGAGGTGGATATGCTATTTTTTGACCATACCCTTAGGCACAGGGAACATTTCTCGTGGCAACTCCTCGCGTCTTGCCTCTTCTGAAATCAGCCAGTCATTTGGTCATTCGGACGTAGTGGGCAAAGATGAAAAACTTCACACTCTTAAAAGCATACTGTTATGCACTGTCGTCCCTCTCCACCCCTACTCCTTCCCAGTTGATTAAACTGCAAATGAATTGCGTTATCACACTCAACCATGAAATGATCTGGAAAGTTAATGCCATGTTGACGTGCCATTAGTGGCATGCATCTCAGGGTAGGCTACTTGCTTCCCTCTGTAAGTCCTTTTGATCTGGAATGGATAATCTCGAGAGATCTTTTAAAGGTTCCCAGGGCTTGTGCCATGTAGTGCAGGTATGGAGAAAACCGTCGGCTTCACTCCGGCCAGCAGGAGTGTCAAGCCTTCCATGCTGGTCAATGGCGGAAGTTCATCGTAGTATCCAAATTTGCGTCTCCTTTTCCAACAATCGCGAATCCTCGTAGAATGTGCCGCATTGCGTTGTGTACACAGTTCTCTTAGATAGATTTGCACCTGTGTAGAACATCGTGCCAGTCTTGGACACCACGCACCACCAGAATTAATTAAATTGTTCCATTTTCGTCGGTATAGTGCGTTCTTGTATCGCCTCTACTCCAATGTTACCACCTCCTTCGGTGGGTTAGGTCAACAAGCTTAAATTACTTCCTTTGGTCTAGCCATCAGATCGCATCGTTTACGCATTAACGCTTTCTCTACTAGCGTCACATGTACGTGGCGTCTTGATTTGCTTACCTGAGCCCAAGTCGTAAAAACGTGACATGCGTTCTTTGTCGAGTTATGGTGACAGGGTGTAGCAAATCGTACTAAATGCGTATTACTTGAGTCTGAATAGACATGATAGGCGCAAAGAGCCCAATTTCTTCTTGCTCGTGAGTTCCCCTCACTGATGGACCTCGGTCGTGATCATGTTATCTGCTTCAGTCTATTAGAATTGCCAAAATGATCTCCAACGAAATTTAGATCCATTACCCTTTCTGGATAGCCCTTTCAGGCTGGGTTTGACACGATGTCAGGTGGCCCATCATGAGCACACGCAGGTTCGTGGTCACATGCCTTTTGCCGCGACCTTAGGATGCGTGACCTAACATGACAATAAATCATGACTGATTTTTCTAATATTTGATAATTCATGACAGCTGTCGTGTAGTACCATCCCATCGGCCTCTTATCACATTTAATGACCTCCCCGCGTGTAGATTTAACTATCCCTTGGTTCTCTCGTTTTAATTATGTGTTAACACGTGGGTTGATCCCAGCAAAACGATAGTTTAGGGAAAATGTGGCATTTTAACTAGGTGTTGAAGCACTGACTATTAGAAGTAAACAATGTGTGTACTTTTGAATCTAAAAAAAAAACTTGAAAGCTGCAAAAGTAAAAATTGTTCTTGATTATGACCATTCACGGTAAGCAGCTTTATTCAATCAAAATGGCGGAAGTATTTTTTCTTCCCCTCGGAGGCAGCCTCCAGAAGTCACGTTGGAATGCTTTAGTTCGGCAACACCGTGATATCTGCCCCTCAAAAGTGCGGATTTACGAGAGGAGGGGAGGCAGGTAAGGTTGATCCTCAAGTAGCCGTTCCTTGAATGTCACCTTGACATCCAGGTCATGGCATATACCACAAGCAGAATTTGCCACTTTAACCAGGAGACATCCAAGATCCACACCCTTCACTTGTGGACGTATAATCAAACTTCTTCTGGTTAATAACTTCTTTTTGCAGAAGTGTATGTTTTCTTGGTGTAAAAGTTCTTCCAACTAGGTGTTATCGGTGAGGTGGGGGGGGGTGGGGGAACCATTGCTCTCGCCAAACGCGCAACCCACGGGACTTAAATTAAAAGGAAGTGGTAGGGAAAGAAAAGGGAGTTACATTTGTATGAGCGCCTTTCATCATCCAATCTCCGGAGTCACAAAAGGCTGCATAATGAGGTGTGGAGGACCGTTGGACACACTTGGGGTAGTTCCATCGATCCAGGGAGTTGACAATCCCTGCTATTGTCTCGACGTCGACAGCAAAGACCATGTGAAGGTAGGAAATGAAGAGGAAATGAGAAAAAAGGCAGCGGTTTTGTCACAGTTTGACTGGAAGTGAACAAGGTGCAATTTTTTTCTCTTTTTCCCTTCTGCCCAGAGACGGAACATCACCTTCCCATTCTCTTTCCACCTCCGTCTGTATTAGCACACAAGCTATGAGCATCAATACCAAAGGTTTTCAGATCAGATCACACATTCACATTCGTCTTTAAGTCTCCTTGTGTGTTTGGCACCCAGTTTTACCTCTTGTGTTATGTAGAGGTGTGGGAGAAGTGAAAAGCGGAAGTGAAAGAGAAGAAAAGGAAACAACATATTGATTGACCTTGGGAAATCCTTATTCCCTAATGTAGGTGTGTTGGGCCAATGGGCTTAGCTCCCGTCAACGACTTTTCTCTTTCAGTCGATAAAGGCGCAATCCAGTTGATTCCTCACTCATGTCAGGCATTTTCAGATGACCTTCTTCTCTGCCTGCTAAATAGTCACTTCGCTTTGACATGACAAAATGGGATGACGTGCTTTTTTAGGATCCAGGAAGGAGAAGTCGTCTTTGGGATTGTGAAACCTCTTTGATGGGCACATAATTTGTGCGACGGTGTTTTGCGCCTTTCCCAAGTGCTACTAGGAAAAGACTTAAAAATCTTGACTCGAACAATTTTGACAGGTTGACAAAATTAACAGGCTCGAAGTAAATCCACCCATCTATCCATCTCTAATTTTTTTAGTACTGGATACAATTTTCCCCATAAGTGGAGGTCTCTTTTGAAGTTACACTATCATACGCCAGTATGGTAGGCGAAGATGTGGCTAGCTATTGGTGGGGAACTGATGAAACTATACTTACTGGCTAAATGCAGACAGCCCCATTAATGGTCTATGCTATCTGACACTTGTGACAGGTATGAATCGTCGGAGTTCGCGCAGTCATTGCATCTTCACCGTAATCATTGAACAGAGCTGCGCCCAACTCAATGAAACTGTATTAAGTCGACTAAGTCTGGTCGATTTGGCGGGGAGTGAAAAGGTCTCCAAAACACGAGCTATGGGAAACACCCTGAACGAGGCCAAGGACATAAATCGATCGCTGTCAACGTTGGCAAATGTCATCAATGCCCTGGTGGATGGAAGTGTGAGTGCAGACGCAAAAAAATACCCAGCACAGTATGCCAAGCGTCGGAGTTTTAGTGTTTATTATCAGCTCTCAAGCTATCAGTTTTACTGTCTAGCTATCGAACCGCAGAATCAACGCCGAATAGCTTAATGGGGCACGCCATGTTACTTGCCGAATATAAGTAGCATTTAAATACGAAGTGGTTAATCACAATCTTATCCCCTTATTTTTTATGAAATTTTCACCCAAGCATTGAAGACAAGCAGGTTTGGAGAATACGCTAAGAAGGCATTTAAAATAGCCTCTTGAAAGGGCAGATTTTATGTTCTGACCTGACGAGTTCAGCGAGAAGGTAAACCTAGTTGACTTGGTGGTAGATGGTATGAGAGATAAGGGCAATGGCCAGCTCCGACCTCTCTAAAAGTGTAGTTCAGAGGAATATCTATTGTTGATGCTTGCAATCAGGCGGTAATAAAATCCAGCTGAAGTGCAAGTAGTGGGGTTGCAGAACTCGCGTGAATTAATGGCGCAAATAAAACAAGCCATCAAGTCGCTACATAGTTCTCGTCCACTTTTGCTACCACCATGTTCACTCGCATGTTTTGAAAGTAGCTAATTCTGCAGGTCTCGAGGCAATAACTGTGAGGCAAACTAGAGGGCAGTATGCTTAGCATCTGCACGATGTTGCTGTCTCTAATCGGGTTTTATCTGTGTGCAGTTGTTTAGGCATCCATCCAGCCTTGATGTTCTTGGTTAGCCGCACTTTATCCGGTTTCATGAATCTTTTTCGGTGTTCTTCCTTCTTTCCTCGGTACGACTGGCACCCCCTACGGCAATAAACTAATTTCCAGCTCCTTGGCCTATTCCCTTTAAAGGAGCTTTATCTTTACACGTGCCGAAGTAGGCGAATTTATTCTCGTGGCACACATTTTTTTCGCTACTATACCCTACACACCATTGAACGTTAGTCTTTCCGCTTTAGTGCGATTTTCAAATGAGTTCCCAGGCTAACTTCATCTTGTCAGACAAAAAAGAACGTTTGTGATGCATGTAGACATACATACTTTCAGTCCTCCTCACCCTCTTTCCCTTCTTCAAATCGCAGCATTCCTTTCTGTAGCGCCACGTACCCTATCGGAATTCCAAGCTAACCCGAATTCTACAACAATCTCTGGGTGGAAACACAAGGACAACTATTGTTATCTGTGTCTCGCCGACAGAAGCCAACGAGTCAGAGACCAAATCCACCCTGCACTTTGGAATTCGAGCAAAGGGTTTGAAGAATGAGGTGAAACGTAATTTTGCAACAAAGAGCAGCCAATGGAAACGGCTCTACGAGAAGGAGCACGAATCTGTCGCCCTCCTGAAAAGTGTTATTGGTCGCCTTGAGGTCGAAGTTGGGCGTTGGAGACGGGGCGAAAGAGTGCCCGGATGTGATTGGTTCAAACCGGAAAAGTACATCTCTGCAACCAGTAATTGTATCAACTCCTCTGCATCGGTGGGTGCAAACTACCTAGTCGCCTCTTGTTAGTAGATTTTATTTTATCAATGATCCCTTACTTTCAGAATTCTTGCGAACGTCTACAAGAGGCGATTCGTCACGAATTGAACGCGAAAGAAGCTCTCATTTTGCGTCTACAGCAGGACAACAACCAGCTACGATCAATGATAGCTGATATGAGACTCAGTGAAGTCAAAAAACCAACTTCCAAATCGCAAGAGGACTGTGGGGCCCTAAAGGTGGGTAGGAGACAATGTTATTTGGTAAAACCTTAGAATGAGTTAGACCTGAAGCAGCGGCAACTTCGTGACCTTTCCGAAGTGATGGAGGAATTTGCATTGAAGCTAGAGGCAAAGTCTAGGCAAATGGAGGAGTTGATGAATGAGGTGAATGGGCTTAGAGCTACCCTAAAACGGTACCATAAACAGGATAACCTTGAAGTGGTGAAGTTGAAAAAGGGCATCGCCAAGGAACTTCATGAGATTGCTTCGAAACTCTACAGTGTTTGTAAAGTCTGGATGCCTTCCTTACCAGTAAGTTCTCGCTCCTTATCTTTTCCTCTTTTTGTCTACTACAAGAGAACAAATTGGCGCATTTGCTTGCTTAAATGCATAAAAGGGAAGAGGCACCAATCCGCTTGTACAGTACTCTCCACCTCCATCCATCAAGTAGCCATAGTTGAATCCAATGGTTGTGGTTAGAGATCAACAGAGTTGTTAAAACCTCTCCTCCTCTATTAATTCTCTGTTATGTCGGGCGTTCGAAGAATGAGTGTTAGGCGGTGGTGGAATGGTCAGGGTTAGATGTATCATAATTTTTCATGTAGCAGAACATTACTTATAACCAGTGGCAGGTTGGTGGGTCAAGAACTTGTCAGGCATGTTTTACGTGATGAAGACTGTGGACACCACTGACTGAATGGGCGTCATGTGAAAAGGCACTTAAAAAGGTTGACAATAAGTCTAAAAGCGATTGTTGACTGGCTTATCGCCCTTGTGACCCAGGGATGAGTGGATACGCTTATCACAGAAATTTGTGATTGTGTGTGTAAGAAAGAGTTTAATTCAAAGACAACCAAGTTGTCTGCAAGAAGATTTGGGTAACTTGACTTCATCCTCCTAAGTTCTTTCCACCTGATCTGAAGCAAGACTGTCTTTAAGGAAAGAAACTGCGACTTTCTTGACCACCTCATAGGTTTGCCCTTCTTTTCACCTTCTGTTTTTCTTTTAAAATTATCTAAATAGAGCCGATCCGCAAAACATTTTCGTTTTTCTCTCAGCGCACACAAGTCACACATTCCACGGTAGAAACCCCCTTTACCACCCAATACCTTCAACTGTTTCCTTTGGCAGGATTAAGCATGCATTAACTCCTATAATGCGATTAAAAGCGGTGGTATTTTAAATTGATTTCATTCCTCCTAAATTTGGCACATTTTATGAGCTCCTATTGGCTACCTGAAAATGTTCACTCTTCCAGCTTTCCGAGTGGCTAGTTTTAAGGTCAATAATAATTTGTCATCCTACCAATCAATTGATTCTTTAAGTTGTCTTGGAGATATGTCCAAAAAATGTCCACTAATTCTAAGGCTAGAGATGTGGAGTGCCCGGAGGATGTGGAGGACCAATTGGCGTACATGAGATTCACCTTAAGGCGCCTTGAGAACGCAGACACGATGGAGGAGGTGGAACCATCAAACGACCCAAAAAAGAACCTTGAACAAACCGCCAAGAAGGCAAGTCTTTTTTCAAAGAAATTTATCCTCATCCTCACATTTGAAAAGCATTCAAGTAATTTAAGAGAAAAAAGGCAAATTCCTAACACAAAATAATCCTTTGATGGGTTTGTTATTTGATTAAATTGGTGGTCGACAAATCTGAGGCGTTTCTGAACCAACCAACTCCTACTACTTGGATATAGTAACCGTGAGCCTGAACAAGAAGGAGAAATCGATCTCCATGAGACTTACGTGAATCTTGACCTCTTTTCAACAGGAGGAACTCACTTGTATAAGCCTTAACGACTCGTAAAAGACTTAATAAAAGGTGTAAAAATAGCTGCAAACATGGGGCCACAAAACCTGCCAATATCCATACTCCACGGTGATGAATCCCCTTGTGTGACCACGCAATAACTCAAGCTGGTGTGGCTGACCAGCACGGACACGGAACCCCATTTCTTCACCAGGCTGCCACACTGTCATTTCCTCGTATAATTAACCAAGCCGCCCTACGAAAGAGCGACCTATGGGCAGCACATTTTGCGGAAAACATGAAGGCAGAAGGGGGACGTTCTGTAATTAGTTCTGCTGGCAGCCGTCTTGCTTTGCAGTTAAGCCTACGGTCCTTCAAAGTTGAAGGATCATAGTCAATTCACGTGCCTCCCCGTAGAGGCAGGCCTTCCACTCTGCATTTTATACGGCATAGTTGAACAAAACGTAGTAATTATGGTGATTAAAGGAAGAGCAATTGATTTTACCGCTGCCTAAAAAATCAACGGTTTTTTGATGTAGGGTAATAAGACTTTTTTTTCTAGGTAACTTTCTGTGACCTTGAAACCAACCAATCTGTTGCGAGAGAGGAGGGGAATGAACCAATCAATAGGATGACCGATTGGACAACCGAGCAATCGGGATTTATCGAAGGTTTGGAAACAATATTCCGGGTTGTTTCAAAAAAAGCATGAAGCACAGGGGGCATGGGTTTCCTGACCAATTTTGTTTTCACTAATGGAATGTGGTTGAAAGGCGAAAAGATAAACTTATTTAACAATGGATTTATGTTTTTCGTCGTAGCATTTCCCAGTCTTCCGTGAGTGGCGATCTGAAGATAGGCTCACTGTTAGTGTAGAGAAGGGGTGGATAAGAGATCTACTTGGTAACGTTAATAGTATACTACGACATGTGAAGAGATCCTGTTCCCAAACGGACGAGTGGAGTCAGTATCGCCTGCGTGCATGTGCGACGACTGGAAGATTGATAATGGTAGGCGGGAAATGGTCTCGCACTGATGCACTTGTCTAACCGCGCTAATCAGGAAGAGCCGAATTAAAGCACTGACAGAGAATGGTCTAGAACATTTTAAAGAAGGCAAGTTTTAGAGAGCATGGAGTGTAACCGCTTTTTAAGGGGAGTAAGGTGTAGGAGATGGTTGTAAACTCAGCGGTCTGCAGAACAGGAGCACAACTTCTGCAGCCTTTCAGCCTAACTGAAGTCGATGATCGAAGTCGGTAAGATCACATTACGTCTACCAGGTCCTTTCATCGGCTTCTTTGACACTAGTATCCAAAGTAAGGGTGAACAGTGGTTGATTCCTCGAGTCTCTGCAAACTAAGAGGGAATCTATCACGGTAGTGCATACTCACCCGCCTTTGGCAGTAAGGAGTTGACCTCTATCCTGTCTTTCCTTTTTCCAACCACCTGCTATTTTGAGTAAAAACTAGATCCTTAGGCTATAGACTACCCCCTCGGCGTCATGCTTTAATGTTTTATCTGTGAGAAGGCAGTTCAAAATCCACGCGGCTTGGGAATCCACAGCGAGATCTTCATCTTCTAGAAAGTTACCAGAAAGTTACCTCTTTATTTTCCTCCTCACTTTGACTTCTTGACAATAAATTACTTGAACTCGGGGAACAGTACTCCTTCAGCTACTTTAGGCTGTGGTGGAGATTGGGGGAAGAGGATGGTCGCGACCTCCACAAATTCTCACAGCATCGCCTTGATAAGTCAATTACATTCGATACGACATAAACCCAGCTTGTAGAACTTCTCACTGATTCGATCAGTGGGAGGGTAAATTGGTGCAAACATAATTACTGACTTCCAAGAATAAACACTCAAAAATGGATTGCCGCTTTGGATTAGGAAAAAGTGGAGGAAAACTAAGCGAAATTTGTCTCACTTTCTGGATGGATGGACGGATGGACGGACGGACAAGGGATGAGGCCTTATACACACTGACGACTATAACCACAGGTAGGCAAATCAATAGATTGACAACTAGACAACGGCAGATTGCCCGAGGAGCAGCAACACTACCCCATCAGCAAAGCAATTACCCCAATTAGGCATCGAATGAATTCTTGGCATTGTGTACACGAGCACACACACACGCACGCACGCACGCACATGCACACACATTCGCATGTCACAGCGTCAAGTAATTTGATTAGCTGACTTAATCACAAATTGTATCTAATTAGGCGAATTAGTGCACAGTGGATGCACCAAGGCCCTGCTGTAGGGGCTGCAGTTAGTTGCCTTTCACTTACCATTGGTAATGGCTTCCATGTATAAGAAGGAGGATAATCAAATTGGCCTCCGTCAACACGCCATGCCACACCGCACTACAGAGGACACTCAACAGACCCCACAAAACTCCAAAGGCATGACCAACAAGCACGTCCATTGGTCTCAATACGCCGATGAAATCTCCTTCTTTACCATTCGCGATGTGGTCCGTCTCTCCGATTCCATCGATGACGACTACTTCTCCGGTGAAGATGTGGAGGGTGAGGAGCCCTTGAAGGGAAAGCGAAAACACGAGAAAGAAATCTTCATACATCCAGATTTCTGGCAAGCTGTGGACAATGCCAACCTGCAATCACCGCCGCTATTATCACCACCGTTACCACAATCACCACCACCACCACCTACGGACCTGAATGGAAAAACCCGCTTTGTTCCAGCGTATGAAACGGACTCGACGCTCAGTGATGATAGCAACTTCTTCGATGATCCGAAATACACCGAGGTGAAACAATCTCCCCTTTTAAGGCGGTCACAATCTCCAGTCCCAAAAACCCTCAAATATGAGAAAAACCAAGATCCGAAAGCGAAGAAGGAGAGTAAGAAAAAGAATAAAGGGGATGAGGAAATGAAATACAGTGATAAAGTGACGAACAGCAACGGTAAGGCATCACTAAAGAAGGCGGAAAAACCTCCAATGGCGCCCAAATCCCCAGAAGGCACGGTTGAACATCCAAATGGTGCAAAAAAAATGCATAATAGTTATTGGATCTCACCACAAATCTACCTCTCCAAACGCGACGCAACATCAGCAAGAGGCGACTATGCAAGAGGTGCCAAATCGTCTCTGGAAAGTAGGAAGGCGGCTAAGCAAAACGGAAGATCCAGTTCCACGGAACGTCGACGTGCGAGATCCTTTAGCGACTACCTCTATGAACCAGAAGCACGTCCGGTGTCGGAGACACGAAGAGTAGGTGTTCCCATAGTTGAAGCGCCTCTAGCCACGATTTAGAGTAACCGTCACTCTCTGGAGGAGAGGCCTTATCGAAGCCATCCCAAGTGCCACTATGAATACATCACGGAGAACATGAAACCCAATCTCCCAAAAGTGCCACCAAAACGGAAACGATCTACCAGCAAAACAAAAGTAAGTCCTCATTCATTTGCTTGTTTTTTTTTCAATTTAGAAACCTTGCAAAAAGTACTCGTCAAAGACATCTAAAGAATCACCTCATTCGCATCATTTATGTCAATGCTAACAAGAGAAATGCCATGGCAACACCACCACCATCATTATCATCACCCTCTCCTTCATCATCCCCACCACCATCAGCGTTTTGATAACTGCTGTCGCTGCCACTGTCATTAATTTTATTTTTGCTCCCATTGCATCCCACGTAACCACAAATGAAGTGAATCTCGAAATCACATCCAGTTATGCTACAGAAAGGGTGAGTTTCAAAAAAGGAACACCAAATTGCATCGAGATTCAAATACCATTTCGTGTAGTACTCACTCGGCAGATGCGTCCCAGCCCTCCTGAAGGACTACCAACTGTAACCTCCCATTTCGCCCTTAATCTTTCAAAAAACTTAGTGGTTGGCTTCTTGTTCTCTTGCTCTGCCTTTTAATTTCGAGCCTAAAAATAATATTGCATTATTCAATTTTCTTTCGTAGCCGTAAAATTATGAGCATGTTATATTTTTTTAAATTTGTGATGACAAAATGTGTGGCTTTCGCTGTGTTTTCCAGGCATGGTGTTTGTTTAAATGCCTTCTTTGAATGACCTCAACTCCATTTTAAGCATTCACTGCAATGATTGCATGGGGGAACGCTGAGGGAGAATTGTGAAATCTTAGGGCATCTGGGATTGTTTAAATATGGGCGCCAAATCCAAATCTTCCACTGCTTTTGTTTCTTGATTTTTAAGTTTTTTTTCGTGAAATGAGACCCAGGGTCGGGGGTTGCAGACATTTCAAATGATTGTGCTTTATGTTTAGGACAAAGTTCACATTTTTGAAGTCGAGGAAACTTGATTCCTTTGCGGAGAAAAAGCACATCCTGATCGTGGGTTTGGGTGTTTGGAAAGTGGACACACGACAAATGCTTAGAGGTTATCCATTTTTGGGTGGTTTTTCGAAACTTTCTCACCAAGCGGGTGCAACAATTTCAGGTGAAGTTGTTGATTTGCATGTTTAATTGAGGGTGGTAGAGTGGAGAAGGCTCGGTGGGTTGGGGAATCAATTTGCCATTAAATGGTGTTCAAACACATAAGTTAAGTAAATTTGTTAATTAAATACAAACATTTCCGCCCCGTGGAATGCCACAACCCCTTGTTAACCAAAAAAATTCACAGAGATAGTTGTTGAATAGTGATGATACACACGCACGAGGAGGCAAGTGGGTGGCTAGTTGGGTGCAACCGAAATTAAGGGTACTGGTAATTAACAAGAAGTGTTCCAGGTGAAGGTCTCATAATTCCTCCACTTAGGTGCGCAAAGCAAAAATTGACTTCATATTGGTCAATTTGAGCGTGTGAGATTCGTGCGGCGCTAGTTCACTTAAACTAAGAATCCTAAAATGTAAAACCTAAAATCCTCTTCTTTTTGAGTAAAACTTTTGTGAAAAGTTAGGGCTTTTTAAACAAGTAGAACCAAGGGGTAAGTCTGCTGACACCTCTCTGATGATCGACGCTTCAGATGCATTGCTTCGGCAAGATTTGCATCTGGGAGTCTAGAAAATGAGCAATTCTACTCAGTCTCAGATTACATCGACCGTGCGAAATGAGTTAAGCCTTAGTCAAACACACTAGATACCCTCCCTCTAAGCAAATCGGTAGACTCAGGATTCATCGGCTGTCTTCAAGGTCTAAATGCAGAATTGTGTCTGAAGAAGTTAACAGAAGATCATAGTAGAGTGATGTGACAGTTGGTTCGCACACCTAATACTTGGGAAAGCCACACAGTAATGATGTTCTCATCACATATCCTACTAAGAGAGAGCAGGAGGTCAAAAGGTCTGCCGACCAGCTCTTCCTTCCTTTTACCAACTGAAGACTTGGTAAGAAAAACACCCTTCGTATCGTTGCTCACTCCAAGACAATTTCCCCCATCGCCAGAAGGCAACATATATACTACAGGCTGCATGTGCAGTGCTTCATTTCTAGGAACCATCCACTTAATCCAGGATCGTAGATGGGCAGGAAAGCTATCTTCTTGACAGTCAGATAGGAATAATTAAGTGGGTTGAGGAAAAATCCAACTCTTTGCCATTAAAGACCCTTTAGCGCATCACTTCATCCTCATCCTCGCTACACTGATCATCACGTTTTCCTTTGACGTGTGACTAACAAACGAATTTTAGCTTTGTTCCAGTCCCACGTTTCCATAGCGGATCAGATTCAGAATGCTTGAGGAGAACCGTTTACCTATCAATCTAATTGCAGGGTAAATTATTTAGTCGTCGTTACAAATCACCTATTTGCTGTAAACAAATACAAGTGCATGCTACTTATTCAACATAAGTAAAGCTGTATTTTAAAGCCTAAAGATCTGCGTTTCATGAGGGAAATTTATTATGGAATCGACAATGCTGCACTGCTTGCACAATGCAGAAGACAAATACTTAAGTTGCCCAGGCAGTATTACGGGCATTCTTGGCATATTAAACCACTAGGCGTCCAATTTTAGCATTCAAATTGTGAAATGGAGCTTAGCCAAAGTCGTGTCGGAAAGCTTAGCACTTCGGTCGTCGGGTCAGTTGAAGCCACACGAAAAGGGACCCGAGAATAAGCGGAGATAGGACTGTTATAAACGTTGTAGTTAAGGTGAATTCAGATTCGCCTACATATCGATGAAGATACCATTATTAGTTCCGACCGCGCAAATGCGGTGTCATTATATCAAAGTTTGGTTCAAAGGCAAAAATTCCCCCATAACTATAAGCCGCTAGGCGCAAGATGTAAATAAAACTTATTCCCAAAGACATAAAAGAACCGGTTGAGAAGACCAGAGCCTCTAATTTTTTGTAAATTAAAAAAGGGAAAATCACGAACAATTTATCAGATGTGGCGGCAAGGCTAGTTCCAGCAAAGTGATCTAGACCCCTCAAGAAGCCTGTTATGCTATTGGCTGCGATTCGGCCAATCGTCGCCCAGCACTTCAACTTGCAGATGGTGTGCAACTGAAGTACTCGCAGAGCTGTCACAGCAAACTTGCATGGCATCAAAGGTACTTTCAACGTAGTTTGAACTAAAAGAAAATTGTTAGCTAACTTGGATTCCTTTTTTAACCGTTACTCAAATGAGAGACATTGGTCGCTTTCTTCCGCTCCATTAATAAATGATAAAAAAGTTTTACAAAGTTCGTTAACTTAGAACTTCTATGTTTAAAAGACCGTATATGCCGCAAATTTTTGCATTAAAAAGGATCGAAGTCGCAACTTACAAATGCGATTGGTAGATAATGTAACCTTGACCCTGAACACAACCAATCATGAACACACCAAGATTTTGTAGGTTTCTTGTTACGACGCTCCCCTAGAGTTACAGGTAACTATCACAGCATGGAAGGAAGCTCGTTAGTGATCTGCAGGAGGAATAGCTGGAAGGTCAAGCTGTCATGACGGCATGCAAACGGCAGGATTTAAAATCGCACCAAGTGATGATCTCCTTCACTTGATGGTTCATCACTGTTTTTACTTCTCCTTCATTTTATGATGAGTCTTTGTGTGAAGGCCAAATAACTGCCTTACAGGAAGGACGATAATTAGCTGACTTCACACTAAGTTAAGTGCTACTTTGTCCACCTTAACAGAAAACAAACAGCCCTCAAAAGTCGGTGTCGCATGAGCTGTGTGTGTGTGCGTAATCGCGAATGACTTCGCATTTGTCGGAGATTTGACGGTCCTGTAGAAGGCAACGTCACACTCTCTTTTAGACATTTGGCACGGAAGCGAACCTCCCCACGTGACATCCGTTAGTGCCGCCACTGCATTATCAGAAAGTGCCTTTGTGAATTTTGCTGGAATTTAATTAAAAGGAGTAGGATTGGCATTATTCATTTAAAAATGTCACCAGGAAATTTATCAAGGGTGCCAAAAATGGTTGTTCTGTGAAGGCATCATCGTCGACACCGTGTGGTTGGCGAATTTTGTCCGAAATAACAGGGAAAGTGAATCTATTATGGTTAGCTGAAGAGCTCCTTTCCTTACCTTTTCCAGTACAAAATAGTTTAAAAAAGCATCAGTGGTCAGAAATCAATTTTTGATGATTCGAAAGATGAGTCCAACGAAGGAGTTGCCGTATTTTCTCGGTGGGAGAGCGCTCCTAGCATGACTCCTAAGTTAAAACATTTGCCATAAATGCGACTTACAGGTGTACTCATTGTTAAGTTTCATTCGGCCTCTAGCACTACCTCCTAAATGACCCTGAAGGGTCCAGTGAACCTACTGACATGCACTACTTCCAACAGGCAGAAAGTGAATCAGCTGCACCAGCCTCGCCGGGTGCTACTGTTTTGCGATGAGTAGTAGCTCACATGAGGAGTAATTATTAGTAAGGCAGAGAGGTGAGCATCGGTGACCTCAAGCGACGAAGGTCACCATGCAAAGCAATGCACGGCTATCAGCATCAGCTCATCAGTCCTGTGGGCTGCATTCCATTATGACGTCAGGTTCAATCAGGACTACACTTAGGTTCAACAAAGTAACATTTCTATTATTTGAAGACAAAATATTTCGATTTTATAGGTTTAGAGTGCTTAAATATTCAAGGTTAGTGTTAGGCAACCACCTTCGTTGCCCTGCCTTCTCAGCGAGCTGCTCCATCAGTGCAGTGAAAGTGGATAAGTGGTTGACACTGACCAACATCTCCCCTTCCTCCACAGTCGAGACGACGCAGCTTTTGTGAATCCACAAGTTGCATTTGTTTGTCAGTCGCGCACATGGCTCATTTTGAGGCCAAGTCAGAGTAACCAAACCTTTCAGCGGTTTTTTGCACCTTAAAATTGTTGGTTTGTTGATGACGCAGTGTTGCGCAACTCAAACAAGCATCGGTGTGAGTGTGCTGCAAAACTGCGGCTGTGCTGCAGCGTGACAACCAAAAGGTCGTGGCACACAAAATCAGCTCATGTTAACGACTTGCTGAAGCACAACTTCTTGGTAGCCATGACCAAATATCGGCTAATTTTTCACAGATCTTTTTAGTCTTAACCACTCATTGGACATAAATTTTGATGGATTCCTCCGTCTTTGGGATTTCGTTGAAGGCTGGCAGCGCTACTTCAAGGCTGTTGATCGCGACAATTCAGGATGTATAGACATCCAAGAGCTACAGTCCGCTATATCACAAGCAGGCTAGTATTTCCCATGTTCTTGTCCATCGAGTGTACGTCTTTTTCTCAATCCTTTACTTCGACATTGTAGGCTATCGTCTGAGTCCTGGATTGTATCAGCTTATGATGTGTCGCTTCGATCGCAAAAAGAAGGGCGTTATTTACTTCGACGACTTCGTGTACATGTGCATTATACTACAGGTTAGTCATGATTGGGCGTTCTTTCCTCTTCATGTGGTTTCCACTTGTCTTCATCTTTTCCCCTTTACTTGTCACTCAGAAACTAACGGAACAGTTCCGAAATCTGGACACCGACCGCGACGGCTACATTCAGATAGGGTTTGAGGACTTCCTCGTTCGTGTCTTTACCGTATTCACTTAAGTCTTCAGTCGAAAAATTGCAAGTGCCTTTCAATTATTCCACGCAAAGTTGATTTGTGAACAGAACACCCTCCAACCTTGTTCATTCCATGGAACCTCTTCTTTTGATGATCCCATACCAAGTGCGTGATTAGCTTCGCCTGTGCGTCAGTCTGTATCTATGTGCCAGTGCCTCATCCCCGAATTTTTTGCTATGTATCTGGTTTGCTTTTTGAGCTTTAAAAGAGTAGGAAAAACGGCTGATAAATGTTCTTTTTGCACGTACATACACACCGTGTCCTTCGCCTTCCTTTGTTACACCAACTTGTCAGGCGGCTAAGCTCCACGCACCACGATTCTGCTCACCTGTGCTGCTAAAATGGATGTTGGTCTGTTTTGTGTTTCCATTCGTCCCTCCTCTCCCATCCGAAATCGAGGAGACTATTTTTGTGTCTCAAACCGCAGCATGCATCTGGTTCAATTCAAAAACAGGCTAGAGCAAGTACCCGGTGTTGTATTGTTGCGGTCCTGCTGCAGAAATGCGAATCTCGTTATGCTGTGGTTTGACACTTACAGGCTGGTAATGCACATTTTATTGGTGTAAGTCGACGTTTTCTCGATCTTGTCGCGTACCTCTTGGAAAAGGTGCGAAATGTGGTGCCAAAACGCCCTGCCGATATGCCACTGGTTACTCCAAAACGGTATAGCTTTCCACGCCGTCGAGACACTGGTCTCTGCGTGGAGTGGACCAGAGGTGCGGTTGTTGCTGCCGAAGGCCGATCACTTACGGCCGTGGTGTCAATACACATCCCACAAAGTGATTTGATAACAGTCTAGGGTTGATAGGTCAACGGGAAGGGGAAGTGCAGGCCTCAAAAAGTGACCCACTTTGGAAGTAGGGAGGGCTACCCATTCACCCTATCCTCCGCATATCACGGATGGTCAATTATGTGCAACACTGGCAACAATTAATCCAAAAATGCCTACAACTTTAGGATTAATTCCTCAAGTGTGAAATTGTTGCTTGTTTTGCACTTTCATTCATTAAATTAGTCCTTTTTGCGCCAATATTAAACCGCTTAGGAGATAATATTCGCCTTCCCTTTCCTTGATTGATCAGTGTCTCTCTGATGTGTATTTTAATTGGTAGCTCCTACTTGGCCTTTATCCTGGATTTTCCGACCTTCAGAAGTAAGAAATGATCCTCTGCGTCTATACCCAGATGACTTTACACACTCGTGCTTAAATCTTGCATTCCTCCTCAGTGGTGGTATTTGCTGAAGCGTGGGTGGCACGAGGACACACTAACACTCACCACTCCATCGAAATCTGCCATCTGACTAACTAAATTAACTGCTCGTGGTAAGTTCTAATTCAAAGTCACCTTTTGAGGTATTTAGGTAGATTTTACTTGAGAAAAACAATTAGGTTGGGCTTTGAATATGATGGAACCGTCTGAGTCTTTTGACCAATCCTAAAAGGCCCTAATAGGTTGTTCAAATGGAGGCGAGATCTTCGTATTGGCCAGTAAAATAAAAGAGAACCTTTCATATTCATTTCTTAAAAAAGAATTCACAGCCTCTTTAATGACTGCAATTTAAGTAACGTGATGCTACTGGCATGAAAGCTTGATCAAAAATTACCAGGACTCACCAACTGCTTGAAAGGAATTCACCATTTTGAAGAAAGGGGGTAAGGAAACCATTTTTCCAACTTTCAAGTACTTGTGCATAAAAACCGGAAGAAGGAGAGTGCAAAGATGCATTATAATAGAAAAAAATTTTTAAGGCCTCGTTGTAAAATCATGCAACCTTTAGAACAGTCTGTTCGCTTACCATTAACTAGGGACTGACACGTGGGAAGTGATAATCAATTGGATGGGTCTAAAAAACTGGATGAGAGGCACTGCAAAACTTTTCTTTAAATTAGACATTTTTCATAGACCTTCTTCCTCTTCACTTGATAGTTGCGCAGCGTCTAGTACGGTTCTCGCAGCTCAAGATCAACAATGGAATGTCTCGCCGAATGCGCGACATCTCTAATAGTTCTGTGCTCCGCCATCGTAATTCCACACATCTCCAGGCCCTGTACAGCGAATTCGACGAGGGTTCAGGCTTCACAGGTTTGCAATCGAGTGACATAAAAGATCAAATTGTACAATGGCTTCAAGAATTCAATTCTTGGTTGAATTTGAATAATTGGGTGAGAATTGGAGTAAGCGATATTAGGTGCCACCTAATTCATTTGAACGAAACCATTTTCCAGAAAATATGTTAATTTTGTAATAGCTTTTAAGGTTAAAAAGGATGCGATGAAGTCACCTGTTGCCAAACCCCCTTCTGCATAACTGGCTCCTCTAAGTACAGTAAAATGACCTGACACGATGATAAGTATAACCAGCAAACTTTTACTTTTCTAAAAAGGGCAAAAGTAACCCTAAAAAAGCCCAAGAACAAACGATATCTTTTGAACGTGGCTTTCTACTTCCACGTGCAGATCAAACGTAACCTCCTCCTTGTCAACTCCTTCCCCTTTGGATATAGGGATGAGTGGTAAACCCCTCCACTTGTGTGCCTTTGGAAGCCTCCTGTCTCTGGTGTCACGAGAGACATGTCAAATTGGCATTTTAATGCACTTTAGAGATAGCGAAATGAATGCCATAGGCAAGATGGATCGAGCGTCTGTAACTTTCGTTTTATTCAAAAAGAAAACCAAGTCTTCTAAAAGAATAAACGACTGTTTTTTGTGTTCTGACGCACTTTGCGAACTTTTAGGTGGCTTTAGCATAAGTACAGGCAGGAGTATTAAAAAGGCGTCATAAGCTTTTAAAAGGAGACTAAGAAGTCTATTCTGCCTTATCAGAAGCTGCCTGACTCCTCTGTTGCGTAGATTTGGCCCAAATTATGCCTGGGTCATGGTAAATCCACCACTGCACCAACCTGAAGGGATGTTGGGTTGCCCACGTGCAAGGTTCTCTTCTAACGAGAGGAAGCTTTGTAATCAAACAGCGGTTGGATTCTTGGATCCTTTACAAAATCACCCTCATTGATAAATTTTAGTCTTTACCTTTCCGAACTATGGACAGTGATTTGTCCATTTAACCTTGAAATAACCACCGCATCAACCACCAATCAGAATACGGCGACCCTAAAGAGTGGCCAATCACTTTGAGGCTTTAAGGTCATTAAGTCATCAAACCCACCACCTGCGGCTTTAAAATGTCTTGATAGACTTCGGCTTCTGGGTACATTAAAACCCCCTCATTTGGAGACAATGACTAGTCAGATGAGCTGAAACAAAAAGTGGTTTCTTCTGCAATGCAGAATGTTTGGGAAGTAGCTAAGACAATGGCAACACCTGGAAGAAATTGAAATTGACTGACTTTTCAAGGGGAGGGGAGGAGGGTTAGAGGTATGTCCTAGAATAGGAGTGGGTGTTTTCAAGTCAACTTTCCTAGTTCAAAGTACAAAGGCGGCATCTTTTAACTAACTTTGGTGGTACAAAAGTAAACGCGACGACTGCCTTGGAGACAGATGTCTACAAGATTTGAAGAACATTAAGATGGCGTGAATTAATCATCAAATCAAATTCTCGACGGAAGGAGAGGAGGGGGAAATGGGATGGGGAGGGGGAAAACAGCGCCTTCGTTGACATAGAGGTTGTCTGAAGAATGACCACAAAATTACACAAGCATCTCGCATGAAATCACGAGGTGCAGACATACGTGCATGCAGTGTGAATGACTGGTGGTAGAGGCTATAAATAGCCAACAAAACAGACATCCGCCACCCACGTGTGGATGATTCCAACCAAAGAGGTGGTGTGTGTGAGACGTGCTACGAAGAGCACACCAATGGTGAGGTATACGGTCGTAAGGGGATCCAGGCTAATTGACTGCGAGAGGGTCCTGTGCGTGTGAGAAGGGTTGCCTTGGGTCTGAGCATGTGATGTGACTACTCCTGTCTGCCTGACTGGGTGGGTATGTCGTCTACACCTCATTGATGACTCGCCTTGTGGTGTTGGAGGGGGCCCATCTGGCCGCAGGGATCAAGGGAGCCACTGGAAGTGACTGTGAGACACGAAGTGAACTGGGAAAAGGTGATATGGAGAGACAGTAGGCAACGCAGAGGGCATTTGGTGTAAGTTTGACCGGGTGTCACGTGACAATGTCAATGATTATGGGGACGTGTGATGATGCACTTTAAACAGGCAATAGACCTCCCTTTTTGTTGGCTGTGCTAAAATTGACATCTAATGACAGAGGAGAAAAGTAACGTATGAAACCATTGCCATTCACTTCAAGAGAGCACTGACGACTTCAGCGTTACTGGTCCACTCAAGAGCTCTGAGAGTGAACTTAATAAGTTGCCTTGACTACAAAAAGTGGTCCAACAACAGTGCAAAGTACTGACTAGTAAGAGAAGGTGGAAGTAAACTTCTCTAAAAAGACTGCATGTTGGCGAGAATAGAAAAACTTTGTAGAGTAAGAGTATAAGCAGCTCAAAATCGTACAGCATTGGCAGCTTTCTTGGAGGTGAAGGTAATTTTGGGCTGTCTACTACAAACGTCACACATATATTACGCCACAACTGTCTTACCCAAATGCGACGCGCATTACTGATTACTTTGTGCCAACATATTGCACCCAGATATAATGACGGAAGCAGACTTGTCTGCGCGATTAACTAACAGGAATAATAACTTATTACCTATCTTCCCCCTCTTAAACAGACCTTGCCAATTGCAGGGCCTCCAGAAGATCAGAAAAGAAGTTGCCCAGCTTTAATACCCCTCCACCAATTTAACTACACTTACCGGGCTGCGCCCACCCCATTATCCAGCCTATGCTATCCCAACTGGGTAGCATCTACCCACCCGTGACGGGAAGACTAATTTAATGAATGAAAGTGCAAAACAAGCAACAATTTCACACTTGAGGAATTAATCCTAAAGTTGTAGGCATTTTTGGATTAATTGTTGCCAGTGTTGCACATAATTGACCATCCGCGATATGCGGAGGATAGGGTGAATGGGTAGCCCTCCCTACTTCCAAAGTGGGTCACTTTTTGAGGCCTGCACTTCCCCTTCCCGTTGACCTATCAACCCTAGACTGTTATCAAATCACTTTGTGGGATGTGTATTGACACCACGGCCGTAAGTGATCGGCCTTCGGCAGCAACAACCGCACCTCTGGTCCACTCCACGCAGAGACCAGTGTCTCGACGGCGTGGAAAGCTATACCGTTTTGGAGTAACCAGTGGCATATCGGCAGGGCGTTTTGGCACCACATTTCGCACCTTTTCCAAGAGGTACGCGACAAGATCGAGAAAACGTCGACTTACACCAATAAAATGTGCACTACCAGCCTGTAAGTGTCAAACCACAGCATAACGAGATTCGCATTTCTGCAGCAGGACCGCAACAATACAACACCGGGTACTTGCTCTAGCCTGTTTTTGAATTGAACCAGATGCATGCTGCGGTTTGAGACACAAAAATAGTCTCCTCGATTTCGGATGGGAGAGGAGGGACGAATGGAAACACAAAACAGACCAACATCCATTTTAGCAGCACAGGTGAGCAGAATCGTGGTGCGTGGAGCTTAGCCGCCTGACAAGTTGGTGTAACAAAGGAAGGCGAAGGACACGGTGTGTATGTACGTGCAAAAAGAACATTTATCAGCCGTTTTTCCTACTCTTTTAAAGCTCAAAAAGCAAACCAGATACATAGCAAAAAATTCGGGGATGAGGCACTGGCACATAGATACAGACTGACGCACAGGCGAAGCTAATCACGCACTTGGTATGGGATCATCAAAAGAAGAGGTTCCATGGAATGAACAAGGTTGGAGGGTGTTCTGTTCACAAATCAACTTTGCGTGGAATAATTGAAAGGCACTTGCAATTTTTCGACTGAAGACTTAAGTGAATACGGTAAAGACACGAACGAGGAAGTCCTCAAACCCTATCTGAATGTAGCCGTCGCGGTCGGTGTCCAGATTTCGGAACTGTTCCGTTAGTTTCTGAGTGACAAGTAAAGGGGAAAAGATGAAGACAAGTGGAAACCACATGAAGAGGAAAGAACGCCCAATCATGACTAACCTGTAGTATAATGCACATGTACACGAAGTCGTCGAAGTAAATAACGCCCTTCTTTTTGCGATCGAAGCGACACATCATAAGCTGATACAATCCAGGACTCAGACGATAGCCTACAATGTCGAAGTAAAGGATTGAGAAAAAGACGTACACTCGATGGACAAGAACATGGGAAATACTAGCCTGCTTGTGATATAGCGGACTGTAGCTCTTGGATGTCTATACATCCTGAATTGTCGCGATCAACAGCCTTGAAGTAGCGCTGCCAGCCTTCAACGAAATCCCAAAGACGGAGGAATCCATCAAAATTTATGTCCAATGAGTGGTTAAGACTAAAAAGATCTGTGAAAAATTAGCCGAGCACATTCAGTACATACCTATCATTGCCTGTACAGTTATGATATTGAACGGTGTCCAAGTTCCATTTGAAAGAGCTTTCTGAAGCTCTGGAGCAGAAAGCGCCCCGCTTCCATCTCTATCCAGTCTAGCAAGCAGGAATCTTTATGCTCAGACAACATACTTTTGAAAAATCTGGTATAAACGATCTCGCGAGAACCCTTGACTCATCCCAGCCGCAAGTACCTTGACAATATGCTATTGATATGTGCGGGTCATTAAGATAATGATTTAAAGATATATGTGAAACCTACATTGCACATTTTTTGGATGCGCGTAGTATTAACTTTAAAACTGTATGAAAAACATTGGTTTGAATTTTATAGGTACAGGTATATAAAAGTGGCAGTTTGCCGCGACAGGTCATAATTTTTTAATGATTTAATTAAATACGTATAATATTTTTTACACAATTGAATAATGTTTGAACAATCTAAAAGCAAATGTGGCTAATGCTTTGGTGACATTATTTCTTACCCTAAGCCAGAAATGATACCCACATCTTATCAAAATCAATTTTGCCGTGGCTTTCTTTAATTGCACCTATCATTCTGTCACCGCTTAAACACGTGGTTCGTCTGCGCACATCTTGATCAAAGATTGACTAGATTTATAACAAAATTTTCTGGCTTTTGTTTTTATTAGTATGCAGCTCCTCAAGACTGACCTAGGGACAGAATAAGACAATTCTTAGACGGTAGCTACATGTTCTTCGAAGAGAATGAATTGAGCTAATGACATAGCCTAGAGACCAGCTTATTTAGTGAGGGCAGAATGTCCAACCAGGAGTTTGTAACCGATTTTACCCTATATTTGCGAATTATGCTTTTGTCAAAGTCTAATTTAAAAATACCTGAATGGTTTCAGCCTGCCCTTTAGTACATTTGACATAATCCAAGCACAGCACGCGCAATGTAATACTTTGCTTGTTCGAACTGCCGGTTTCGGTCACTTGGGTGGCCATCTTGTACTAGCCGGTTGGACGGCCTTTGGGCCGTGCCAACAGCCTCCAAGTCCTCTGTTTCCAGAATATGTATTCTGCCCCAATACTATGCCTTCTTTTACCTTAAAGGCAGTCCCAAGAGGCTACACGCAAACTCACTAAGCTACACCATTGAGGCATGCACCATTTGATTGTTCTCCACGGCGCTCTCCCATTTCCGCCTCTTCGTCGATGCTGCAAGAGCTCTTCTTCAATTGTTTTCAGTGGTCATTAAATTCGTAATTTTTAATGCATTTAATTTGGTAATTTTACTGCCCTTGTGTTTCTGACTCAACTGTTGACCGCACTGAGAAAGGGGAAATGTTGTATATTTATTATGGTCAAGACGTTAAAAAGCATACCACTTGCTATCCACGAAGAAGTTTTGAAATTGGAGCAGAGTGTACGCCAATGAAGCGAGGCTAATATATTGTACCTGCAGCGTCCCGAGGCTCCCTTTAAGGAAAAAGAAGGCATAGTACTGGAGCAGAATACATATTCTGGAAACAGAGGGCTTGGGGCTGTCGGCACGGCCCGGATGCCGGACAACCTGCTAGTACAATATGGCCGCCCAAGTGACCGAAACCGGCAGTTCGAACAAACAAAGTACTACACAGCCCCTCTCTTCTTTCGAGCGTTGTCCCCGACGCTCCCCTTGGTCAGCCTCCCGTGTCAGCCATCACAACGTAATCAGTGCTGCGCGAAGCACCCACGAGCTAACCGCGCCAGCCATCGAGATTCGAGCGCATGTCTTCTTGTAGTACCATCAATTCTGCGTGGCACTCAGTGCAGCAAATGCGCATATCTTGGTCCTCCTCTCCCACGATAATGAGGCCCAATGGAAGATGGGGGTACGAATCCAAGTTTTTGGATGAATGGAGACACACACAACACAAGTTGTGATTCCAGGCTTCTCTCATGCCGTAGAAGAAGCGCTAAGGTATCGTAGAACCCTGAGCAAATGTGGCAGTCGGGCCTCAGAGGAACGGGATGCATGTGATCCAAGTGTACAAAGCATAAAACGATGCTATCGAATGGCGTCCTGCTCGTTCTACATCTGTAGATGCACGTTTTGGCGAAGGGAGGCAAGTTGCCTGAGAACAGGAGAGAGAGCTTACGGAGGATGCTTGACCACAACGTCACTGATCCTTCTTGGCAGTTGCACCGGACTTGGAATTCACGACTAGTGTCGCTTCGGTTGTTAATAGCTTCCCTGCAGAACACGAGAAAGAGGGAGATGCCGAAGCTGGACGTCGACCTCAGCCCTTCTGTTAGGAGATACCTGAGGTTCTCCCGTCCATAGCACATGCACTTCTTTCACACCGCTAAAGTTTGCCAGAAGCGGCATGGAACATGATAAAATCCATCAAAGTCGGGTCCTCTTTCCGCTGCCACCAATGTAGCGTCCCGAGGCTCCCTTTAAGGAAAAAGAAGGCAGAGTACTGGGGCAGAATATATGTTCTGAAAACAGAGGACTTGGGGTTGTTGGCACGGCCCGGAGGCCGGCCAGCCGGCTAGTACAAGATGGCCACCCAAGTGACCGAAACCGGCAGTTCGAACAAATAAAGTATTTTAGTACCTACTCCTTAGTACCGTTTGGTTTTTGACACTGCTTCACAAACCCACAGCCAATCGTGGAGATAATGTCAAGTCTTTACGTCCGTAAGTTCACATAGCTGTCGTAGACAGCTCCCAAAGAAACTTATCCGGAAAGAATTGATCTGACGTCACTTTGTTAGATATCAAAGCCAGGTGTCAATTTTGCACTTCCAAAAGGGCTTTTCTTGCATTCTTCACTCTGCTTAGGCCGTTTTCCTTCTGTGAATTTAACTTTTAATGTTAGGCCTAGAATTCAGTATATTATTCCTTGCGGAGCAGGTTTACTTGCCGCGGCACCAATATGGCATCTTGAAGCCCTATTGAATTGGCAATAAGAGAACTTGGAAGTGTCTTCCTCGAACCAGAAAATTGAAACCTGAAGGCTAAGAAAGTCTGCGTACTTTGACACACTGCTATGTAAAGTTCCAAATTGTTGTACCTACCAATGTAGTGCCTTGTTTGTTCGAACTGCCGGTTTTGGTCACTTGAGTGGCCTCATTGTACAAGTCGGTTGGCCGGTCTCCGGGCCGTGCCAGCAGTCCCTAATCCTTCTGCTCCCAGAATATATATTCTGCTTAATTACTATTCATTCGTTTACCTTAAAGGAAGTCTCGGGACGCTACAACCAGAGATAGCGGGTTTAGCTATGTTACTTTCCGTCATTCATCAAAACGAACCGCTACCGCACATAAGGCCTGCAATTTTATTAGACACGATAATGGTTTTGCAGCATTAATGCGCACATTACCAAAGGATTTCAATTTAAATAATCAAAACTAAAATGAATTAGCACTTTCATCTTATTTATGGTGAACAATCTCTACTTCAACGTATTACATCATTGCAATATCCTACTTACTTATTCATCTACCAAATTCCATATTACTCTTCTGGGTTGATGAAATACATCTTCATAATTTTTTTTAAAGTAGCCTGTGCCAAAGTTATTTGGTTTGGAGCACTGATATTACATTACTCAGAAATTCCACTTTTAGCCTATCAGACTAGGCTTGCTTTGCTTAGTCGTGAGTTCTTGTGCTTCCTTTGTTGGTTGTGTAGAAATTCACCAGAATGTTTTTAGTGTGATTTGAACCCACAGGCTTTTCATTTTGAGCGTTTTTATTGGCTCTGATTGCCGTTTGTGATTTTCATTGACCTCACATTTTCTGCTTAAGCCATTTTGCGTGTGTTGATTTTCAAGTCAGTCATTCCCATTACCGAAGATTTAGTTGCCTATATTTTGGTGTAGATGTTGCTTCTTCAGGTCAGTATAGCTGAGTTCTTGCTCATTTTGTTTCATTAGCGTTCTTGCTAGTATCTGTTTCAGCGCTTATTATCGGCAAGGGAGTGCTTGGGTGGGTGCTTTTTATTGCTTTAGGCTAAGTATTGTTTTCTTAATTGTTTGTGTATTGCTTGTACCTTGTGCGCGTTTACACTAAGTTTTGAACCGTTTTCATCAAGTTTTGTCGATCTTTTTATCCTATTCGCTTTTGGTTTTTGATGCCAAATTTTTTTATCAGAGTCTACTTGTGTAGATCCTAGTTATCTTAAGTAAGTGAATTACTAACCTGCTATGGGCCATTTTCATGAAAGATGCTGTTCCATTGTCTTCAGGCTTCATCGTGAATGGTATGACGGGATCGTTACCCAATTGTACGCACGAAAATGCGGATGAGTATTCATGTGACAGTGATTCTGGTGACACAGTGATCTTAAGGGATGATGATCCCCTCAATCAATGCGAAAACGGCCTTTCATTTGTTCGTTTTATGTCTCTTGAAGGCGGCACCACCACAAACGGCGACTTGGTTACTACGGCGGCAGCCAGGAGTGCCTCAAAATCCAGATTGACGCCTCTACCACCGGGTTTGTCATTCCTCCACAATCATCCTCACTTTCTCGCCACCTCCATTCCTCCAGGAAGCTTCATGTTCACTGATTGTCGCCTCCAAATGTCCATGGACGAGCAGAAATTGCATCAGGCTGTGGAAAATAGTCCAAATTTTTCCACTCCTGTTTCGTCCAGTTCGGGGGCCGTCGCCTATCTCCCACAAAATTTTATTGAAATAGCTCCGAAACCGATTTCCCCACCTATTCATACTTCTACTCCACCTTCTCATCCTCTTTCAACCCAAATTCCTCTCCCTGAAAAGGCATTGGGTACTAATGGCCACTTCAAGCACCCAAAATCCATTCAATTATCCGACTTGCGGTGCAAGAATCGTGAAGCAGCACGCAAGTGTCGTGCGAAGAAGAAGAATTATATCCAACAGTTGGAGCATGACTTCAAAGACCTCAAGGTATCACGTACTCTCCGATTTCCGTAGGCCCTTAGTTTAAAAGGTCTTTAGCTAGTGAGATTATGACTCTTAAACAGTTTAAAATGATCCTTTTATCAAAAATTAAAAGAAGGACGTGACTGTGTACTGCAAAACCAAGTCGAATGGGGTGCGTCTCACTCCACTTGACTTTCTTGTGTGAACTTCAGTGTGCAGATCTAGAGAATAAGCACTTGAAAACACTTTTATTGTAATCATTACGAATTTGCCATAAGACCAATAGCATTAAGGCTCTGGAGATAGAAACATTTAGGACTGAAAAAATTAATGTAGTTTTGCATCTTTGGGCCTCGTTCTCACTGCACTCTATAGTTCACCAGGTGGGACCACCTTTCCGAGGTGCATCTCGCGCTCACTGCTAACTGTGTCCAGGACATTGTTTCCTCTTAGCGAATCGAATTGAAGGGGATGATTTGCTAGGCAGCACTCAAGGTTGGGTGTCAATCGCCTTTTGAGAAATCAATTACGTTTCTTTTATCGCTGTTTTCTCCCACGGTGGTGTTTTGGGTCTTCTGCCCCGTTTTTCCCTGAGTGATTTAACCCCTTTGCGGTGGAGATTACACTACGTCAATATTTTCTTTTACAAGTCTCATTCATGTTGCATACCTTTGTTCGTGAAGTTGTTTCTTTGTCATCTTGGATGAAATGCATGAGACAGTGTGTTTTCCTGGATTCGCGCCTTAATTTCAGGCGTCTAGTTAATTTATTATCGAATGTAAGCAACCTGAGGCGATAGTAGGCTTGGCGTCACCTCGGCTTCAGCCGTCCGAATCAGCGCCTTACCATCTCTCTGGTCGGTTATTACTTTGGTGTCCATCGAGTTGCTACAAGTTACGAGGCGTTGGTGGCATAAAGCACACTCCCCACTTTGTCTCTTCATTTCCTGCCCAGGAGAAGTACGCCATCCTCCAACAGGAGAATGACGATCTCAAGCGCTTCATTTTTCAACACTTTGGTGTAAACCTTACACCCAAACCGTCCAGTAGTAAAACCTCGACTACCACTGCTACAGTGCCAACGGCAGCAGTTCCCATCCAACCCTCCCTTCCGGTGGTGCTGAATGCGCCTTCCGGGGTCCATGTCCTTCCCACTGGCCAACCTATTCTCCTCAAGGTTGTCTCACCACAAGCACAACAGCAACAACCTCAGCATTCCTTGGCTGCCGCAACAGCATCGGAGGGAGGCGACACTGTAACTCACTCGACTTGAAATGAGTCTCCCTCTTCCGCTGAGTCTTTCAAGCCTTTTTCGTACCCATTAACGATGATAAGAGCGCTTTTGTACATACTACGTAGAAATCGTGAATAAATGTGATGATACACGCATTTGCGTCGTTCCTGTCTGGCTCCACCAGCTTCCATGCAACTGACTTTTGACATCTGTTTTGCAGGAGTCCGGTAACACCTTCAAACTTTCTCGCAATGAATTTGGTCTGGTTTCGGCCATGTACAATGGGTGAGTGTGTCAATTCCCTCCTTTCCGCCCTGTTGTTTTACTATCTTAATTTGCGTTCTTTTATTCCAACTCCTGAGTCATTCACCAAGTTGTTTGAACTCAACGTCAGTAACATACTTCATTGACTCTTCAAATTCTTGGATGGGGAATGGTCAGGCTTTGTACTGCTCAGGTCTAGACGGCACTTTGACACACGTGATATCTGGCCGTCTGGGTGAAGTGGATGGCATTTAGCTGGTGGAAGTGAGAAGACTTAGGTAATGAATTGCCCTTGTGACGAGGGCGAGATTGATGTGACAGCAAAAGGTTGAATTGGCTCGGAGAATCCTTTCTGACAAGTTGGCTGGCTAAGTAGCTTGGACCAATTGGTTTTTTTGAATTGAGCCTGCCTGCCGCCGCCACTAACGTAGAACTCTGAGTTCCCTTGAAGCCATGCTGAGCGATGCTTGTATGGAGGGCTATCTATCATTGAAGGAGCTGAGGATCCAAAAGGATTTACTGAACCTTTTGCTGATTCGCGTTGCATTGCATAAGATGTCACCTTGAAATTCGATTGCTTCGGAAGGATGCGATATCAATCCGTATGTTCTGGGCGGGTTGTGGAACAGGATTGTTCCAATTTATTAATCTCTTGGAGTACCTCCTTCCTGCGTTTCATAGCTTCTCCGTTTGTTCTAATTTGCTAAGGGAGGTTGTCTTGCTTCACGAGCGTTTCGCGAACTGTTTGATATTTCGGGAAAATTTCCTTGAGAACTCCCTTCACAAATATAACCAGGACAACAGTTATCGAGTTGTGGTGGTTTTACTTAAATTAATTCAGTAGCAGTCTCGTGCAAATTAGAGTCAAGGTGTTTACTATGAAGGGATCGCAACGTTGTCACCAATTTGCCTCACAACGGCCTTTAGAGTGGCTTCTTCATCCGAGTTAAACGCATGTCGCTATCCTGTCCTCTTATCGGAGTCCAGAATCACAAACCTGTGATCCATGTTCCCTGCCAGTTGGTGGTAAACTGTCCGAACCGGAAACGATAGGGTAGATGTTTGAGGTTCTTCACATTGGCAATGTTTTAAATTCATCATCAAGGGATAATGACAAATGGTGAAGTTAGAACAATGATGTCATTCAAGCTTAGGTAGCGTATTTTTGTCTGGGACGAATGCTACCATATCAGCCTCACCAGCGGTTGAGTGCGTTGTATTATGGTTTAGAATATCGGTTAATTTTACAACCGGGTACAACTGGAGCATTAGTACCTTAGTGGCATTATTTCAATTTGTTTTCAGTCTGGCCGCCAATCGAGGCCTGATCTCAGAGGTAGACGCAGTAGCTGCGCCACATCCAGCAGCAGCAGCTGAAGCGCAACGCGGAGAGGCGGCACAACGAATGCAGTCGATGCGTGTTCTTCGCTCCACTCAGGGTCTGCATGCACCCTTACGACTGGCCATGGAGGAGAGAGTAATGGAACGCATGGCGCCCCGTCTTCCCGGCATCTATACTCACCATCCACTGGCTGCGCAACTCAGCGGTGCTCTTGATACAATCGACTTTTGTGACATTCTAAATAGTGCGTTTCATTTTTCCCCCTTTTTTGTGTTTCATTTCTGCATGTTCTTCCATTCAGTCATTTTCAGTATCTTGTTTGTTGAGGAGAGGCTTTCTGAGTCGAGGGATCTGATCCTACCTCATTCTGGTTTGGCTTAGCTAACTAAATTTATGAGTTGTTTCAAAGTTCCCAGATCCTCCTTAAATCCACCATTAATGCTCTTTTAGCTCAACCCACATTTACTTATGGCTTGAGGCTTTTCGATGCAAAAATCAGTGCGCCACGCATATGTGATACTGGTGGGTAAACTGAACGTCAATCCAGCCAGCATTTATGGAACGAAAGTAACTTCTTATTCCGGTCTAACTTGGTGCACAAGAGTGGAGCATAGCTCATTTAACCGCCAGTTAATAGGGCAGTTGTGCTATAACGAGAGATGCCAGTCTCTGTGAATCACCCACCATCTGTGAGGAGAGCTTTCCTTTTCCAAAAAACAAAACGGGGTTAACTCTTGATCAGATAACATTTGTGGCTATTTGCCTTTTTTACTTCTTTTTGGTGCTGCCATGTGAGCACACCCGGAGGCGCACTATCGGTAGGGATGGAGTGAAGGAGATGAGATGGAATAAATGGCAATTAACCTAATGACTGACCGATCACCATTTTGTCTGTCTGTTGTTCTCGTCTGCTCTACTGCGCTGTTTCTTTCGGTTTGAGGTTGGAGAGGACGAGAAAATACTTAAGCAAATAGAAATTTTTCCTTCTTTCTCACCATGCATCCTTTGTTAGAAAATAGAAGACGTTTGTAATCCTTTGCAGACTAAACAGCGGTGTTATTCATTGATGATGCGGGAAAAGCTGTCAAAACTGTTCCTTTTTCTTATGCGATGAATGCGCGAACCGGCAGTTATCTGCCTGGCATTTTGCTCTTTCAGTAACCTTTTTTCACTTGTGTTTCCTACTTCAAGTTTGCAAGTCTTTGGGGAGATTTTGGCGGACCTGCGAGTAGGTTGAAGATTGATCCCTCTCAGATAAGGTGGATGAGCTTTCTAGATTGAGTTTGGTTCATTACTCGCCTTCCGAACTCTAGTAACCTCTTCCCTTTCCACGACCCAATTGTAGATGTACTGCGCTGAAGTGTAGGATGTCACTGTTATTTCTTTACTCATCACGGTGGGAGTTGCTTTGAGGTCTAGAGGCGACAAGAAAATCCCACCGTCACACATATTTCCGACTCGCCTATGCCACGTGCGATTAAGCCGTTGTCAAATGTCAAGCGGTGACGGCTTTTATGGCTTCCTTTCTCTAGGAGAGCAGTAGTTTCTGTCTCTTCTGAAGTTGCAATACCTTTACACGCGGCCTTTTATTGTCGACTGCCTCTCCTGCCTCATTTTGGAGAAAAAAAGGCGGTTGTTTTGGAACGGTCTTTTTAGACCTCAGGAGCGATTGCTGGCATTGAAGCAAACGACTAACTCCGTACGAGGTTCGCTGTACACACACACTGATGAAACGATGCGATCCTCAGAAGTGTGGAGTGGATAAGAAATGAATCGTTTCAAGAACATCGATTTCTTTCCATACTCTTCATCGGAGGCCGATTAGCAGTCCTTCAGGTTTGACATCAAGATCTCGGGGTAATGTCTCCATGTAATTCTTCCTAGTCAAGAATGGAGGGCCTTTCTGAACGTGTTTCATCTCCACTTTCCGGTTTATACTTTTCCTTAATGGTATGCCGAATTACTTGCCGATCATAGAGAGGAACACCTTGGCAGTAGACGAACGCATGCCAGTGCCCTGTCATTCATAAGTCCCTAAAAGCTAAAACGAGGAGTTGGGGAGATCTGTTGGCTCCGGGTTTCGCATCTCATCTAACATCTTCCATCTGTGTTTGTTCTGTTACTTTGCAGGCCCTGAGGACGCCGAGGTGATGGTCTCGCCGCATCTGCTAATGGAGCGTCAACAAGGCATTCTGTAGAGATGTTTACTCTTCTCCCAGTGCGTCCACGACCAGGCACTTCCTGGATTTCCTTTTCGTGTTCTTATCTCTATTGCTGCAGCTGTCATAAGTAAAGTACTTCAGCGCTTTTCCTGTTTCCACGGTGTCTCTGAAGGATGGATGGATGGACAGACGGACGCACAAACGGATGGTTGTGAGTTTGGGGGGGGAGCACCAGGTGGATGTATGAAAGGTTTAGAGGGATGGTTCTGAGCTCTGCCTGATTTGGGCTCTCGTCTCGTGAGGTTTATTCCTTGCTGTCCACGGTCATTCATCTTGCACCATTCTAGTCTGCCCCAGTTACCACAAGTGTCACGTACATGCAACCTGATTTTCTTATCTTCGACTCTGTCCCCACAGATATGACTGCCCCTGATTGCTTCGCAGGTAGTATTGACGTTCTCCTCCCGAGGAGATTAATTGCTTTGGGTTGTGGTGTTGCGTTTTTCCAACCCGCTTTCGCTTCAAAGGCTACCCACGCGTTGTTTAGTTGCCATTGTATCAACAAGACGTTTGCTCTCAGCGTCAGTGACATGCCTCGTCAACTCCATCGTATCCACGGTTTCGTCCTCTTTATTGACCGGACTGGAGAAGGAAGGGATTGCCAGACTTTGTCGTGTTCAGGGCTGGGTGATGCTCTGTCACGATTGCATGGCATCTGGTCGCCTAGGTGAAGTGGATGACATTTAGCCACTAGAGATGAAGATGATGAATCATTCGATCATGTGATTCTAGAGTAGATTCAGGAGTTTGAGTTGACTTGACTTGAAGAACCCCTCCGTACAAGTAGATCAGGCCGTTTGTCCTTTCAGATCGTCACCACCCTGCGTCCTTCCCAAAGTGGTACTGAACCATGTCGATGTGGAAGACGTTCTGTTGGAACCCATGGAGGCATCCAACTTTTTGGTGACCAGTTCTACGCCCCCTTAGGACTTCCCACTTTCTATTTATTTCGAGTAGCGCGCTCTCATATTTCACGAGTAAGGAAGAAATTTGGAATGCATGTATCTACGGTGAAAAGTAGTAGTAGAAGAAAGACGTCAGTTGGATGACCCCAAGACTAAAAGGTACATCTAAAAACCGGAACCGACTATACTCCGTGAGGATTTTGCGTTCCTCCAAGGCGATGCCTAGACGATATGAGAGGTTGCACCAAGGCAGTTCTCACCGCGGTCACTTATCGCTTCGATCATCCAAAGACCTAAAGAGGGGTGGCGATGCTACCTCCTTCCTTTGTGTCAGGTTTCGTTGAAAGTCTCTTAATACCATCAACAACCTGAGAGTTTTTACGATGTCTTTTTTTGCCATTCCTCTTTCCAGTAGTGGAGACATCCGTTCAGCAGAATCACGAAGAAGTTAGGTGTTCTATTTTTCCGACGTGCCTTTTGACAACCCTGATGTTCCGCGTTTCGGTGTGCTGCAGTCAGGATTGGATTAGTCGACCGCTCTCTCGTCTTCCTTGAGGGTGCGTTACGCCCTCTCAAAGGGGTGGAAGAAGAGTGGGGAAGTGATAGATGGTCAACGCCACCAATGGAATAACAGAAAGTTGCCACAGAAGACCATGTTTTAGACATCAAGAAGGAAGTTTATGCTTGAGGTCCTTTGCTTACGGAATTTCTATCCATATCATTTGACTGATACAAATTTCTTGTTCAACTCTTCGGGACAATCAAAAGTTGCTAGATTAGGGGGAGGTGGAAAGACGAGATATGGAATATGATGAGGAGGTCCGTAACTCTGGCAACCTTCCTATAACCTTCAGCACACAATCATGGAATGCAATTGAGACTATCTCCCCCTCAAGAAGTGGTAGAACCTCTCTCACGGGTGGAGAAGGGGGCACTTAGTCCCGACACCTTCAATTTGGCCCTGCAGGTTCTTTCTCCACTTTTTCCTAACACATTTAAGTGTTTTCACTTTTAACCCTCCCCCCAAAAAAGATATGTATATATATACTTATTTATTTACATTTATATATGTATAACTGATGCGCACATCGCTATGCATTTCGTTCGATCAGTGGCGGACCTCCAAAAGGAGGAGACTTCTTAGAGGTGAAAAATTTTCCACTACCTTCGCCACCACCATCAGTTACCCATCAGTTTCAAACAGCATGGTTTATGGGGGGTTGTACTATTTTTGTTCAGTGTTTATGCCTGAAAACGGATTCAAGGCGACAAATATGCTCGAAGGGCTTCTGAATCACGTTACTAGGGTCTGCGACATTGAGGTGGGCGGGTGGAGAAACTCGTGCCCCAAATGGCATGAATGTAGCACTGTGCTTCCTCCACCACCCCATCCCTCCCTCCTTCTTCCCCCTCCGAACCCAATTGAAGGCCTGAATGAGGAGAAATCGGCTATGGGGCATAATTGGAATTCTTTCTCCAAGATATGATTCCACTTCCCCATACAATATCCAATTGAAGAAGGTCTAAGTAGAACAAGTTATAATAGACAGTAATACACTTGGAGAGATCAGCCATGGTTACCAAAAGGGGGAACAGAGTTAGGTCACAAGAAATACGGAGGTTAAAACGGATTGTCCTATATACACATTCCTTCACTCGCTTTCTCCCTCTCCCCTACCTTACCCCACAGTCTTCACACAAAACTCGCTTCCCGAATCGCCTGATAGGTATAGCGTGTCGGTCGATCCCTTTCCACAGCATCTGCCTCCACTCCAGTGGTTGCTTGCAATTGAGAGTAAGATCGTGTGGTGGTGTTACTTCCACCCGCCAATACTCCTCCTCTTTTTCCACCCATGGGTCCAGTTGTTTCATCGTTTTCGCCTGCCTCAGATTCTTCTTCTGTCATAGCACCGAGACGTCCTAATGTGGCGCTTCGTTGACGTGGACGACCACTACCACCGGACGAAACCTCGTAGTGATTATTTCGACGGGAAGTGTTGATGCAAGGGGGGTCGATGAGACATCCATAGCTTGCGGAGGAGGAAGAGGTGGATTTGTTGTTAATTGGGCGACTGGTGCGTGGTGAACCCACGAACATGTCTACACTGTGATGGGGACCTGCCTGCCATACTGGACGTCCAGCAAGTTGATCGAGACTTTGGTAGTCGGGAGAGGGGGGAGTTATGCTGGTTGAATGACCTCTTCCAGCTCGCGGTTGAAAGCCGGGTCTAGCTACGAGGGTAGTGGTGGCGGTCTGACCGTCGGAAATGATTGTTGATACAACCGGAAGAGTTCCATAGACACGAGGAGGAGGTCCAGTAAAAACTACGGGGACTGGCATTCCTCCGCCACCGCCACCTTCAGCAGTGGAATATTCGGCTGGATGTCGAATCCCTCTTGGAGCCATTGCATCGAGTGCTAGCACTCCAAGACCCTGAAAGTGAAGCAAAGGAGGTAAGGGAACGTCTTGTTCTGATGGAGAGAAATCTAGCCACTTACATCATAGTAGAGAGGCTTCTTCTCCTCCTCCAGTGTGTTTGTGATGGAATCGGTGGAGATCATTCCTGTGAAGTCAGAAGAACAGTGGTTATGATGGAAACGTACTACACGGATGCGTGGAAACATTGAAAACTACCTTTAGCCACTGATGATTCGATGCTTTGACCATCAGAGAATCTTGGATCATTTAGAACTTCTTGAGTTTGCGCCGGCACATAATGCTGTGCGTTTCTTTTCGCGCTGGCACTTTTCTGGTGGCGGAAGAACGACCACTGGCAGTTCCAGAGTGGGGTGCAGGTGTAGTCGAGCCTTTCTTGATGCTGCTGATTTTGATGATTCGGTCTCTGCTGACCGTTCACAAGGGGTCGACGTTTGAGTAGACAGACAAGGACAACAGCAGCTAGAAGGAGGACTCCGAATACAACTACTAAACAAGCTGCAATAACCTCAACACGATGTGGCGGATTCTGGTCATAGAAGCCGTCGTAGAAACCATCCAAGTTGTTGAACCGATGGTCCGAACCGGCGACGTCACTGCGGTCAAGGGCACGGCCTCCGACACCGCCTCCACCGTTGATAACCCCACCACCACCACCCACTAGGTTGCCATCACTGCCAACACCGCCGCCGATACCACCACTGACGAGTTTTGCGTCCTCAGAAACGGCGATTTGAATGGCGGGTGAGGAGGTGCACTTTGGCTGAACACCGTGATCGCAGGCTTCGATGACAAGACGGTGATTCACGGGTCCTTGAATGGGTCTTCACAGTGGAAGCACATAATTAATAATATCAAATTAATTTTCCATGCAAACACACTCAAATGAGTCGTTTTTATGATTTTTTAATACATTTATTATCGGCGTCATGCATATGTGACACCCATATTTTGCTTTGCATAAACTTGTATGAAACATAACACTCTTGGGAATTTAAGTCGCAAAGAGGAAAGAGAAACTAAAATAGAGCAATTGGACGATAGTAATGACAATGACAGGTGAAAGACAGTGGAATGAATTCAGATGGGAATACATTAGGAAGTACATCAGTGCCACTACCCCGCCTCCCTTCGCTCCTATTGGTGGGAGCAAGAAGAGTTCATTTGTCATGTGAATGTCAAACGTAGACAGGTGGTTAGTAAGGCTCCTCCAGTCAGGTAGATGACATACCCCAACAAGTAAGTCAAGGCTAAGCTCCGTAACCCTGCCACCATCCCCTCTGTCGCGTCGTGCCCCTCTCCTCACCTCATTAATCTATTTATTACCCCTTTCCACCCCCTCACCTGTCATGCCTCTCTGTCTTAGTCACTTCATGTCAAACAGACACCATCGGTCATGGAATGGAAGAATAATTCGCGTCTGTCTCCAGTCATTTCCTTGGGGCTTGATTAGTTGCTTCTCGATGCAGCAATGCGCTGAGTCTGTTCAAAAACTCCACTTGACATGATTTATTGCTCCTGAAAGCTCACAGCCTCAATCAGGAAGTACCAGGAATCCCTTATTCACGTCTCCTCCCTGGAAGTGTTAGGGATTGCGAATTGAACCACTTGCTACTATCTCGAAGGTCAAATAACTCATGCTGCCTGAAGAAATTTGGAGAGATTCGCTGTACCCCGAAGAAACCTTGTACCTACCTAGGGAATACCTCCCTGGGTGATAACTCATACGCCGGAGGTTGAAATTGGCTATTCCAGATTATTTGGTATCCCATCCCCTCTTCTCCCACCCCATCAAATCTCCCTTTTTTTCCATTCTTTTCGATTCTAAAACGTCAGGAAACATATTCTTAATGCATTTTGACTGATTGTCCCTCCTTTTTTACACCCCATCCCCCGATGCCCTCTACGAGCAAATTTCAGCAATTCATTTGCCAACATGGTTCTTCAACAGAATTCGCGAGCTGCTTCTTTTGTCACTGTGGCGCTAAATGCTTCCCATTTCTGCCCATCTTATCTGAAGCCACCTAGGCAGTTGATTTATCCCATCGGCTTAGAAGAAGCCTTGTACCATAAAAAAAACATGGAGCCAAATGGAATGCTGTTATGATTACCTGATCAGAGAACTTCTCCCTCTGCAAGAAGAATAAAGTCGAAGAAAAACAGATTACCTAATCTGGCCACTCCTGCAGATTTAATGGGTCGAGCTAGCTAAAACTAGAATCATTTGCCTCTCTGAGGAAAAAGAGCCTCGCTAGTGTGCTTTAAGCAGCCTATTTTGGTAAACATTCTTTTAGAGGAAAGCTGCCCTTTTCACGTTGCAAAGAGGCTACGGTCAAAAAGAGGAATGATTCGTTTCCATGAATCGGCTGAATGCCTCCCAGCAAGGGTGAAGTCAATCAGATTTGGCCCTGCTTGTGCAGCTGTGAGTAGTATATTCCCCAGGAGTCGCTTCTATGCTTCTCCCTCGCGCCAGACCATCAAAACAACTGAATTTGCTGGCCGCTCTATGGTACTTCCGAAGTCATAAGCAAGGTTAGTTATGACTAGCGTCTCCTCCAAATAGCCATACACGCCTCCCTTGCGTCAGGTAACGGAGGGAAGTTTCCCACGGTCCCGCCTTTGTCATTAGTTGGGTGGACGGAAGTCCCGGAAAATGTTTGTCCTTTTAAAGTACGTTGCATTGTTTATATGCACTGTAACACGGAGACACACGGTCAGATGGTCGGCAAGATGCCAGGAGAAATTTTTGGAAACAATTCCTCCTCTTTTGTTTGTTTTGCGTTCTGAAAGATCGTTTACTTTTCATCACTAAGTCGATTGGGAGGACGTGGAATCCATCTAGGAACTAGTTACCGAATGATGTTGCACTGTTTTACCCACCAGACACCACTATGCGCATCCACTAAAGGTCATACCATAGGCAGGAGTTCGGGTCCATCTACTCGAGCCAAATCTTCTGATGCAGCCAGAACTTGTAGTCAGAAGGGGGTCTTCTTCTTCGTTCTTACCAGACGGAGGATACTACCACTCCATCTCACGCCCTAGGCTGGACGGTAGGGGAATTCCGCCTCCTTGTTTCCCCTGACGATAATTCTCCAATCTCCTGGACGGCAATTATCGCCTCGTCTTGACATTAACAGTCAAGTGAACAGTTGAGGAAAAAGAATTAAACTTGGGGATAAGTTAGTTCACATCCCTTTCCTCGTTCTCCAGATTCAAAATGTCATATATTCCCAAAGTATTTTAAATAAACATTTCCCTAAGAAAAAAGCTTTTAAATCTAAAATTCAATCCGTCGAAAACAATGGAAATGACGCACCAACGCTTGTGCTGGATTAGCGAGGGGGTGGGGAAGGGGTTATGACCTAATCCCTCTGCCTAAGGGGATTAGGCGGCACTATTTCCTTTTGTCTTAACTAACCAAGAAAAATGAAAAGGACAATTCACTTTTATTTTCCTTACCTTGTGAGGAAGATGAGTCCACTGGTCTCGTCGATCGCGAAGTTGCCGGTTCCTGGTCCATCCTGTGGAATGGGAATCTCGGAGCGAATGCTGTACGAGATGCGTGCATTCTCCCCATAGTCAGCGTCAACAGCTTGCACAGTGAGGATTTTGTGACCCAGAGTCTCGCCTGGTGCCATGTGGAGGAGGATGGACGTGTTGGGATAACGAAACTCGGGTGCATTGTCGTTTACATCTGTCAGCGTCACCACGACTGTTGCAGTTGCTGTGAACACTTCACCACCTTTGAAGCTTCGTCTAGTAGATTGTGACGGTTGGGATGGTGACATCGACTGAGCGGACGATCCAGCCAATGGCGAATCAATTGCCAGGACTTCAAATGTAAAGTAGCCGTTGGATTCACGGTCGAGCTTTCGAATAACCCTAATCTCTCCGCTTCGACTGTCGATAGAAAAGTAGGAAAGTGGCCTTTCATCCCTCACTTTAGAAGGCTCCAAATGTGGCATGAATAAAGGCTGTTGTTGTTGCAGCATGTAGTCACGTTTCCTGCGTTCCATTGTATCATTCTTCAAGGATCGTTGAACCAATCCAGCACGAGGTGGATTCAGGTGGTACGTGATGGAATTTGCTCCAGCAGTTGCATCCCTATCAACAGCCTCTACAACCCCAACAACCTCCCGAAGTTCAAGGTCTTCTGGCACCTCGAAAGTGTAGATGTCTCGAGTGAATTCCGGAGGCCAATCGTTAACATCCAACACGATCACATCGACACGAGCTGTACCGGTGAGTTGCCGAGGCTTCCCGTTATCTATTGCGAGGACATTGAAGCTGTAGACACCATTCTCAGGCGCATTTTCACGATCCAGACTGACTTGTGCGTAGATATCTCCAGTGTCTGGTTGAACACGAAAGAGTTGCTGTGGACTTGACCCGAACTGCCCATCGAGGTGCGTGTTCTGATCCGGAGCTAGGTGGTACAAGATCCTGGCATTCTCGCCCAGATCTGGATCTACAGCCTGTACTCGACCCAGCCAAACTTGTTGGTTCCCTACTGGCTCGCGGTTCTCGGCAAGCGAGAAATTGAAGTAACTATCGTTGAGGAATTGTGGCGGATTATCGTTGATATCGAGAAGGTGCAAACGAATTCGTATCTCTGCATGGTTGCCATTTCGATCCTCACATATTATGGTGAGCAACTGGCTCGGTGTGGTCTCACGATCCAGACGATTTTGAAGGCTGGATGCCTCGCGTGTTGACTGGTCACCCCCTGAGGGGACCTTAGCCAGAACTCGATACTCACTGATCCTCCTACTCGGTCGCTCACTCAGAGAGGCCGTCTCAAATCCGAAGTGATCCATCTTGCCACTGGAGGGAGTGGAGTCGGCTTGAAGTGTAAAGTTGTCACGAGGTCCCAAATGGCATTCGACTTGATCTTCACCATTCTCATCCTTATCCGACACCTAAAACACAACAGCCCGGGTGACTTTGAGGCGATCAATTAGCGAGGGAGAGAGGTAACAATGCAACCATGACAACGGAGGAAAAAAATGACGCACTCCTGTGGAGGGGGGAATGGGTAAGGGAGAGGCGTGCAATGTAACGAAACGACAGGGTTCGCATATGTCGCCTTGAAGAGGCGGTCGCGGTTGAATGAGAACGCGTTAAAATAGGGAAGCGAAAACAAGAACAAAATTTAAACGTAGTATGAAAACATAAAAGTAATCTTTAGGGAAAAAAGGAAAATTTGTTATTGTCTTGGTGACAGTTTTGTAGGAAGTTTTAAAACTTTGCTGATGAAAGAAACTTTTTATCGATTCAAGCAGGTGTCATTTGGAGAAGCAGAATGAGGTAAGGCAGTATGTCCCACCCTCCCTCTCACGTGGGAGGGAGAGTACCGCAAAGCGGGTGGAACACTCTTTATTCGCTGTCAAGAGGATGACAGAGGATGGCAGAGCCCGCCAGAAGTGAATAAATCTTAACAGCTCATGGGAGGTAGCACATATCTCATACAAAAGACAAGACGTTGTGCAGCAATTCGTCAGTCTTCCCAATGGGTTGACTGAACTGGAAGAGAAACCGCGGAGAGTACGATCCACTACAGCCGCCAATGATAGCAGCATGAAGCTCCGACCCTATTGACCTAGCTCTTCTCTGCAGAGACTTAAGACACAACTCAGAGGAGTTGAATGGGAGGGTAAGTGGAAATGTAGAAGGGGAATAACGGTTAAGGGCAAAGTAACTCCTACGCCTGTCATCTGCAAATCATTGACTCAGCAAATGAAATCCGATCCTATCTTGGAAGCTGTTTGCCAAAGAGGAAGAACTTTCCCCCCCTTTCCTTTCTCTTTTCGCTCAAAATATTCTTCCTTGCCAAAACAAGCAATCTTTGAAAAAGGGAAGGGAGCAGGAAAGAAGGGGAAAGAAAGGGTAAGATGGGCGTCTGTCTTCCACAATCAATGGTGCAAGAATGATTCAGCATTTTGCAGGGTTTTACTGCTTCTTTTGGTCCCTATGTGTATTTTTTCCACTGTTTCAACAAGATCATTGGGGATGCCAGGTGTGTGCGCCACTTGTGTATGATTATTGCCTCGATGGAAGGTTCTTCTCGTGCTGTTCGCTTGCTTCTTTTCTGCCAACAGAAATCTCAAGGAGGAGGAGGAGGAGAAAAAGGAAATCGCAGACACCTTCTGGTGGAGGGTTTGGTGGTGCTTCTGCATTGGAAAGACTGTGCCAAGGGGGAAGACTTGACCCAACACGCGCAATGCCGAACTGACCACTCCGACAGATTTAGCGTAGCTTTCATGGACCAATAAGATCCTCCAATGTTTTTTTTCTTCCAATACCGCAAATCTTTTTAGTTTGACACACTTGTGACGCAGGAAATCGCGTCACATGTATGTGACGCCAGTGTACAATGTGTCAGGCATCAAATCGAGGATTCAGAATGGGCTTCAACACCTTTAAATTTTCAATCAGAGACGATTGCTGATTGGATTTTATCGCTATACTACTTCGTACGTCCTAGTCCTCATTCTTGCCCCCCTGGTAATGCATATGGAGAAGGTAGGTGTGTCAGTTGCATCAAAAGTGTCAATCAGGTGCCGGCTTTTGTGAGTGGAACAGTGGTATACCTGTCTGATTATGCGCGTGTAATGGGGAGTGACAGCAACCCAACCTCTCTTGTCCATAGATAGTCGTACTGATGGAGACAGAGGTGCGAGGGGAACAGGGGAGGGAGAGCGCGCGCTCCACTCATCTCAATTGGCTGCAGATCATAGAACCGTAGGAAAATGAGAAACTAATCTTGAAAGGTAAGAGAAGGAGAGTTAGAAGTTGAAAGGCGACAGTGAGCATCTGGATCTGACCTCTCAAAGGTCACAGTTTGGAGTTGCTGTCTTATCAACTGACAACTGTCGTACTACTGTAGCAGATGCAGACGCACACTAGCAACTGCCATAACTACGACTATTTGAATGAGCTGCAGGAACCCTTGATTTCATTGGTGGATCTCCGCCACCGGCCCTGACACTTGACTGTCTAAGATTAAAATGGTCGTCGGAGGTGATGTTATTTCTCTATGCCATTAGACTCACAAAAAGCGCCGAAAGCAAAAATGGTCCTTCAAAAGCAGTCAAAAACCATAGCAGAAAATTCACAAACACACAGATTGAGAAGGAGCGAGGGAGCAAGGCCGGAAGAGGCGGAGAAGAGAGGCATTTTGGGGAATTTTCAATCCCTCACAAATGCATGCACAAAAAACGCCATCGGTTTGTGTGCGTGCGTGTGTGTGTACGTGTCTACCACCGTTTCTGAAGCCTCGGGTGAACAAAAAATTCCACTGCTTCTGTTCATCCACCCTCCTTCGCCCACTGCCATTCCCCTTTCACCACTTCCTCAGTATGAGCAGAAGCAACCAAATCTGTTGCCTTTGACATAGCCCCTGTGAGGCGTAATTTTCAACACCTGGTTGGCAGATTTTTTTAGGGCGGGAGAAAAACATCCTCTATGCATGCATTTTGGAGAGAGGCGTTCAAGTCAAAGTAGAATTTTTAAATCAAACTGTGGTGGTACTCTACTACTCACAGCTACAACATTTAACTCTATCACTGATGGACATCTAATAAGAAGGTCATGAGGGTGTCAGTTGCAAATTCACCGCCACCTAGTCGCATCTGGAAGGCGTCAGACAAAAAATTGGCATGGCACAACGAGATGCTTTGCTCCTTGATGCCTCCGTGAGTCAGTGAATGATGATGACTGTCGTATTTACAACTTCTTTTCTACCAAGTCCACAAGAAGAAAGGAAGTTGAGCCGTAACCGTGTGATTTCTTTAAATACGTTATCTTTAATCGAGCATCTCAAGTCCTCGCAATAAATAGAATTGAAATATGAGAGGTGAGGAAGAGCAGAGGAGAGACAGGAGAAGGAGGAGACCTGGAGGGCAACTGGCTATGGTTGTGAGCTTGTTTGCATGGAGCAATTAACCTTTCCTCCCCCAAATTCCTCCCCATCTGGCATCTTGACGGTGGATTAAGGGAGAACACCTGCTCTGTTGTGGTAAGCCAACCGAAAATAGGGGAAGAAGTAGTGGGAGATCAATTTCTTACTTCGAGCATCATCAGGCTTTTTTATTACTTCTAGGTCATGTAACCAACCAATTGGCTTGCCTTTCAGTACGATTTTGCGATTCAGGTGTCACTCGACTTGAAGATGGATGCCTCCAAGTTTTTTGCTCCCCTGTTCTATCACTTACCTGTCCAGTCACTTGCACTACTTAACAGTAGTTTGGCTGGCAAGTAACATCAAAAAAGGTATCTTTTAAGGCATTTTAGAGCTCATCTTAAGTCATATGTCTCACCTGAACGTAGGCAATGACGATGTCCGGTGATGGTGACTCGTCAATATACGCGACTAACTCCTGATGCTTCGATCCCGGTGGAAGCATTGGCGTGATACCACCGTTCGTGCTAATGCTGGAGATGCTATTCAAGTTACCATTTTGAGCAATGAGGATCTCAATATTCGGTGGTTCGTCGTTGTAGTCGGTCAATTCAATATCCACCAGTGCAGTGCCCGTCAGACGGTAGGGCTCAGGAGCACCATCCACGGCAAGCACCTGAAAGGGATTCAGCCAAGGTGTTAATCACTCACCTTCCAGAAAGCTTAGAATAAAGTATACAGCATACATTTCTTTCAAAACCTCACCTTTTTAGAATATACTCTTAAAAAATACTCGATAATATTTTGATGTCAGATACTACTAACAGCCTAAATAGTAGGTGGTTGTAATATTTGAGGGGGTGGCAAAAAAACTCATTCCAGAAGCCGCATCTTTCACGTTACCAGAAGGTTCCTGAAGCATTCATGACATATGAGGCTGTTCCCAGCCATCTGTCTGCCCGTTGGGTCAATTTTCAAGGTCGAAACTCGGTTGAACCCGATTGACAAGGATCAGGCTTTTTAGTGCTTTTCTGGTCTTCTCACATGGACCCCATCGCCTAGATCCTGGAGACAGGAAGACTCAGAGCCGAATATACAGTCAGAAAAAAGTTTTTTGCTCCTCCTTACCGAATACAACAGCAGTTTGCTCATGAGAAGGCTTAGCAGCATATCTAAGGACGGGAGGTGTGGGATACTGTCCAGCCGCTGACCATAATTTTCCTACCCCCTTCTTCTCCCTCAACCTCCCGGCGTTAGCCTCTAGACAGTCGCGTGGTCACAGGCAAAAGAGAGAAGACAGTTAGAAGATAAAAGTGAGATACGGGACTGATTTACTTTAGCCAGAGGTTCTCTCTCCTTTCTTTCTTCTTGACTTTACTTCTTGTCTCCTGGAGGCAAGATGATCAATAGGAGGGGATTTTGCAGCCCCATTGCGAGTGGAAATAACACTATCCTTGTAACGCTCTTTAGAGAGATCGAAAAGGAATGTTTGGTTTTTGAGGAACCGTAGTCACCAAAAAGGGGTCATGCGGAAGGAAATTGTTACCTTGAGGGTGGAGGAGAGGCTTGTGCACTCGGCATACATGCATACATATGGCGTTTCCCATTTCCCACTTAAGGACCAGTCAATTTAAGCCTCCTTTCCTTCCTCCTTCCGTCCTGCTCCTGAATTTGACCTCTTCTTGAAGGGAAAAGGTAAACACAGATTGGAAAGACACGGAAAATAAATCCTAAGCACTGACCGACTTACGACCTTATATTATGAGATTAATTACCCCTTTCCTTCTTTATTTCATAAGACACTGCTTAGTTTGCTAGGGGGGAAAAACCGCCTCCATGGTCCCGACCACGGGAAAATCAAAATCTTCTCCACCTCGTCATTCTTCCCCATCCGCCAGGGAAAGTACCCTCTTTTCTCTACTCGATCATCTCCAAATACACCAAATTTGGGGCTAAAAGTCTACCCTCGCTCCCCCTTTGGGCACTTGCATTTGAGAAATTGGCAGTCTCAGGTTCTCTGTGTGTGGCATTAATCTCCTAATTAATTTGTCCACTTCTTGAGACCAAAAAGCTTCGTGCAGCAGCGGCTTCGTAGGAGGGAGAAAAAGGATGGGGAGAGGGGAGGACACGCGAGCTAGAGAGCCAGGGAGTGAGAGAGCGAGTAGCGAACAGACAAGACCTTAAATGACCTGTTGTAGTCCACCACAAGTAAGTCTTCGCTCGTTGATGATGGAAGATGATAACACTTACCCCCTCCTGATTTCGAATGAGGCAAGTACACCTAATGTAGCAGACAAAGTTGGCATTTGGAAGGTAGGCCAACCAATTCAGTTGATGCCCTTTCCGGGAGTATGGATGACGCATGCACACGTGGGTGAGATGGTGACTTTGTCTCCTCTCACATTCACTCCACTTTAGTACAAGCATTTATCACTATAACCCGATATTCAACACGTGTCGCACATATGCGACGCTGTGAATTAATACGTTAAGGGTGAAAGATGTCCTCCAAAAAAACACACTTTGGTGGGAAGCCCTTTGTTAGCCAATGAAAGGGGACATTACCAAGTAAACTTTGGGCAATGCATCCCGATGTGCTATAGGGAACCCATTTTTCCCACAAATCACTTATTTTATGGTGGCCTTATAGGTGATTTTTCCACACGCAATTGTGAGAACTCACCAAGAAGTGCCATCTCCCTGACCGGGAATAAAAGGTGATTACACCGTATGCAGTGGTCTTGATGCATCCGAGGCTATTCTCAAATAGGTACAACCGAGGTTACTAAAATTTTAAACTCAGCTCACATCAGTGCTATTGTCAAGGTGATATGACAAGTAAGTGGAAAATGTGCAAAATATAATTGCATTTTCCGAAAAAAAGGTTTGACAAAAGAGGGGGCAAATTTAAGAAGATCGAATGTGTTGTTTGCTAAATTGATTTTTAAGAAAACAAACCATCCAACCAATCGACGGAGCGATTTCACAATGAAGAGCTAATCGGCCATCGGTATTAATTAATTCAAATCTCTACAGTTTTTCCACCACCTTGAAGTCAAATGTTTCCTTTAATATGCCATAAAAGATAGCCTGTTTGGGGGTTGTTGCTGCCATCGCAACAAGTTGATTAATTAGGGCACATATCACCAAGGCGACTACCTTCAGAAGATGATAATGTATTGTAGGGGTACCTTGAAGCATCCTGTTGATGCTTACACATCCAGAGAAAAGACGTAATTAGGTGACGGATTGTCAAGGCGTTTGTTTACCTTTTCAAGAAATAGGGACGAAAAACAGTCCATGGTGGAGTTAGCAGTTCCATTTGAATGGACAGAACTTTTAGGTTTGCCTTTAAAATTACTTGGTTGGATTATATCTATACGATAGTAGAGGAGAGGACTACTTAGAGATTCGTCGACGCAAATCCTAAAAGTGGAGTTTCCACTAGTCCTGCAAAACCTTCAACGCGGAAGAAGAATCGATGATATTGTGCATATGCCGAAACCCAGATGCCGTCCCTCTGTTCGTCCGTCTGTCCGTCCATCTATCCATCTGGACAGGCAAAAAATCTGGTCGTCTGACCAGTTGAGTCATCTGTGTGGCATAAAAAACCACATCAGGTGCACACACACACACACACAGGTGGGCAAAAATCAGGGGTTTTCCCATTGACTAACCTGCCCTTCCGCTCATGCATTTAGGTAAGTGGACCGACCAAACGGACCCGCCAACCCCAACTAGGCTGGTTTTAACCAAACGGCCTGTTAACAGCTCTTCTCCTATCTGACGGCAAATCTAGCTGCTTCTTCATCTCTCCCCTTCACGATTTTACGCACTTCCACGGAAGAGGGTGATAACATCGTTTGATGTGTGAACGGAGTTGGGGATGGGATGCTCTACTTACTACTCACGCCAGCTCTTATCGCGTTCCCTACTCAGCACACACACACTTTCCTCTCTCAGGGGTGTAGGAGCGTGTGCATGGGTGTCAGAGAAGCTATTTGTGTGCTTGTGCTCGCCCCTCTCTGGTGGATATATCTGATGTCTCCCGCACTTTTTTTTGCAGGCGCGAGCGCGCAAAAAAACGAGACGCTTTCTACACACACCCTCTCTTCTCGTGTGGTCTGTTGGTGAGATGTGGAGTTGGTGATCAATGGGATGACAGAAGAGAACAGGAAAACGCATTTATCGGGGTAAGCGGGGTGGACAGGGGAAGGGGAGACAAGCAACATTAAACCGGATGGGCGTTTATGGCGCAGGAGTGAACAGGAAATGATCACCGTTCCGTCTACTGCATTCAACACTTATTGTGTCAATGGACTTAGCTCACACATGCACAAAAGAACTTCACTTCCGTCTGCTAATTTCGTCACTTGTGACAGGTAGACCTCGTCGAAATGTGGTAACAAGTTCATATTCCGTCACCGAGAGAATAAATTTTTTTAGCAAAGTCAAGTTCTTCTTTTTTAGCTATTTGTAATTAAATAGGCAGTTTTAGTGCATTCCCAAAAATCAACCAATCAATGACACTCAAAACTGAAAAGTCGATAACTTTCGGCACATACGAGAACTCACCAATTGATTAAATTTCGTCGTAATAATCCGTATTTTAAGGCATTTTGTCTAATTTTCTTGGAGGAAAAATAAGTTATTTTGGGGAAAAATTGCATGCTAAGGTTATGTGCATTAGTTCCCCATGAGATGAAGAAACATTAAAAAACTAACAGACAAGATAATAAATTATCGTTGCTATTAGAGACATTGGTAATTTACGGGATTTAGTGGTATGGAAAAATGGCCTCTGTCTGGCTACCTCATTCCCCCCACTTTGAATTCACAAAATCATACAACTTGTTTTCCTACTTTTAGTCATCTTCTTTAAACAATTCCGACCCATATTACACATTTACCTAATAAATTCGTGGTTCGATTAGGCTATTTTTTCTTACATAAAAGTCAATTAATGATAATAAAGGAAATAACCAAGATATTATAAATAAGCGAAAAGTTGGGTAAAAATGCCCTTTTACTAATAAAAGCTATTCGCCTTTTTTCTTTAGTATTTTAATTATGTGAATATGGCGTGCAAGCGACGCGGAGTCAGCCAATGAACTAATAAATGGATGTATCAGAGGGGACGGGAGGAAACGTTTTCCTCCCTCCCCACCATTTCCCTCCCATCTTTTCCATATAGCTAAGCGGACATGCAACGGAGCGAATTGGTTAGGTTATTACAGTCCCCACAGCTTCCACCCTTCAGCCACCCCCAAACATCACAATACTTGTTGGAACATGTCAACCCACATCACGTGATCCGCTCTCCTGAATGGGTGGAAAAAAAAGGGTACGTACTTTAAATGTGAACCGACGCGGTCCAGAATCGTAGTCTAGCCTCTGCTTCACCGTGAGGTAGCCAGAGATAGGATCCAGAGCAAAGTAGGGCTGAACAAAGGCAACGTCACTGGGGAAGATGGAATAGGTAATGCGGGCATTGTCTCCCGCATCCTCATCAGTAGCATTGAGTTGAAGGACAACACTGCCTATTCTCGCCGTCTCCATCAAATGGCCCCGTTCGGGAACGTACTTCACCAACTCGCCCTGCTTACTTTCTCGTGGGTAGGCTGACACATGACTGGGGACGTAGCTATGGAACACGGGAAAGTGATCATTGACGTCGGTGATGTAGACGTGGAGAGGAATGCTACTGGATCGTTGCGGATTGCCTGAATCGTAGGCAAAGAGGGTGAGATTGTAGAATTCGAAGACCTCCCTATCCAGAGGGACCACCGGTTTTAAGCGCAAAGGACTGCTAACATCTGGATGCTCGAATCCACCATTGTCCTGATCCGCGTACTCCAGCCGGAACATATCAGCTCCAGTGCCCTTAAGAGTGTAGGAGACGGTTCCATTTGGCCCCGAGTCAGGATCGATAGCGCGGTCCAGGAGTTGACACTGCGCGATCATCTCCTGTTTCCCGTATGTCACAAGGGGCTGAAAGGCCTCAACAAATTTAACCACCAGTAGTCGTTTTCCAGGCCATCGGGGAGCGTTGTCATTGATGTCAAGTATCCTCAGCATTACCTTCTCCCGCATACTACTCCCCGAGGCTCCACTTATTCCAAGGGACTTTATCAAGATATTAAGAGGTTTTAAACAGTTGGAATCAGTAGCTAGATCGTTTCTTGGATCCACTTCACTACCACATAGGGCTTCACGATCAATTCGACCCAGAGTTCGTAGCTCCCCTGACTTCTCATTGATCACGAAACTCTTGGTCAGAGCGTCTGTCCCCATGAGTTGGAAGGTAGTGGAGTTGGGCATCTCCACTCGGAGGAGCACTATCCTCTTGAGGTAATCTGCCACACCTGTAATCGTACTTCCAAGTGGGCTCTCCTCCACCACATCAAAGGTGGAGGCAAAAGGTGAAGGGAAGGAAATGGAGGCTTGACAATGCAGGAAGCATAAAAGAAGAAGACAACTCGGCAACATGTTTGTGGTCATCTTGCCGTGCGATGTGGGACAGGCACAAACACAAACGCACTGTCTTAACGACCTTGGGAAATGGGTTACACGCTCACACGCACGCGTGCACACACACACAAACGTTGCTGGGGTAACGCGTCCAATTGGTGCGCGGGAAAGGTGACACTAGCCAATCACTAGGCAGGAGAGACTGATGATTTGGTGTTCTGATTGGCGGAGGAAATTGATGCTTAAATGACTAGGATTTGGACTAAAAGAATTCAACATTAAAAACTCTAAAGTTCTTACTGTGGCGATTGTGCTTGGCTTTCCAACTTGCTCTAAGTTCCCTTAATTAATAGATCTGCAAACATTGCTCAAAATCGGAAGCAAAAAAGTTAATGTTTTGTTCGTTAAAATCCAAGTTTACAGGCTTGGCAAGTAAAAGTACATTTCTTGCCATAAGTACACTTCAAGATCAATGTTTACTCAGTAAATGACACTTCACCATTATCGAATCCCAGCATCACACATGCGTGACACTGATTTTCTCCCAGTTTACGCTGATAATTAACTAAACCAATTGAACATTTAGTGTTCTTGACCAATTGCTAACCTGATAAATGCAAAATCTGCTGAAAAAGAGGTCGGTTTCATCGAGTTCCTCCTAGTACCTCCACTGTTGGCCAAAGGGCTCGGGCATAATTACATCGCATTGAAAGACCTGATATTTTGTGGCTTTGCCAGAAGAAATTAGGCATTCTTCACCATTGGAATGAGATTTCTAAGTGAAAGATAACTTCGTAAAGAAGATAAGACTGTTGGTATTTACCATTCAACATTAGGATGGGGAAGGCGAGAAGTGGGGCTGGGGTAGAGGGAAGGAAAAAAAGAGGCGCGAAAATTTGACATTTAGACTTGATGGGAATAAATGTATTGCCATTTTTGTATCTCTTAGGTAGTGGAAAGAAACTGCTAGGTTGTAACGTTTGCGTGAAATTTTCGCTCTTCTTCCCTCCCGCCTTCCCCTCCCTTCCTTCTGTTTTTTGTTTTGGTTGGCAGCATCAACCAGTACCAATGGTTTAATTTTTCTTAACATCATTCATCACTCGCCCTACTCAAGAGAATTAGAGCATTTCTTCTTCTCACTCCTTTTCTACTTTCTCCAGTAGTCTCCGAAACCTCGTCGAATCATTTCCTGGGGACGGAAGGCTGAGGGATGGGGTACCGTTGGAGACCAATCTCAGAAAGCTGGGTAAATCGGCCCCTTTATCAATGATTCCGCAACTTCACAATCGATAATAATCACCACGGTTACGAGACCCTCTCTTTTTCCAGGTCAATTGTTAGCTTATCTCCCTTCTGGGTCGCACCAACCTCCATGCTGTCTGATTTCGAGGCAAGAAACAACACCCACCGGTGGCTCATGCATACCTTTCTTCTCCGCTTTTGCCTTGCATGTCATTTTTCGGTATCTAAGACATGTATCGATTTTTTTCGCCTGACTTCCGATCAATAAATCATGTGACCCAGTTGGTACTAATGTCAGCTAATCAATTTGCTAGGCTATTTGTCACTTCATTTGTCCTTGAAGCTTCTAACAAATAGAATGTATTTTCTAGTTGTTAACATTGATAATTAATAAACATTTCATTGGTTTTGGGGATTTACCAATCATATTAGGATGTTATTGTATTTTTTTCCACAGTTTTTGTCCTCCCTTTTTTTGGCCCACAAACCATAATTATGTGCAACTGAGATGGTTAATTCATTATGATGAAACGAGAAAAGGAAAAAGTGTTGCGACTCCAGAAATTCAACAAGCCCAAAAGAAATTTGTCCGCCTTCTAGGTCACTTGTCATGTAGTAACCAACCGATGGAATGGAATTAAGTCATCCTTTGATGTTTTGGTCGAATGTGGTCATGTTTTTGTAACAGGTAACAAGGTGTTATATGAAGCCTTCGCCCTCCCCTCCTCTGTACAATGCCAACAATGTGGAGACTGGGGGCGCGCCTGAAGCTGCCCCATGATATCAGGGAGCTGACATTTTTTCCCTAAAAACACGATCTTCTAATAAACCTCCAAACGATTTTTCAGCGATGCAGGAAGGGAATGACCTCGCGTCAAATAAGACGTGTTTGACAGTAGGCGATCGTGACACCGGACGACGGTACTGCCATTGGGATCTACAAGTCTGGTGTGGTTTCAGGCTCGAAGCATCTAATGCGGGCTCTAGAGAGAGGCGCCACTTCGGAATGACTTTGGGTTGAGGCGAAGTTAACATTACACTGTAAACCATCCAGACGACAAAACACTCAGACCTCCATCCACCAAGGAGGAAGTGGATGAGCCATCACCTAGTCCCCGTAATTAAAAAAACTCGACTACATTTTCAACCGCTCGTAATGAATCGAGTAAAAAAAATCTAGTCTTAGCTAAAATTTCCCTTTCTTTTAAGCCTATCCACAACCACCGCATTTGTATGTTCGTGTGCGCCAGTGATTCACGCGTGTGTTTTAATGGTCCCCATCAGTCCCCCCGCTGAACGTGCCAATGTTCAGCAGAATAGCCAGCTATTCACACGACCACCTGTTTTTTTCCTTCCCTCTGCCCAACACACTGACATGAGGCGGGGACCTCTCTCCATCCGCTCCTTCTCCATAGCCTTGCGTGCATGGAGTTAATAATCTCAAAAAATTCTCGGCTTTTCCCCACATGAATAAGTGGAGTACCTTTTTATTTTGGAGGCAGAGAGATTGGCTATTGGGACTGCAAACATTTCTTTCCTTCCCTTTTTTCTTCTGCCCTGGCTTTCGCACTGTAAACTTTTTCAAAAAGGGCTTGGGAAAAGCAACCTATCTGCCGATCGGTCAGTCGGTTGCTTAGTTGGTTGGTATTGGCAACTGCGTTTCTGATATGTGGTCAAGCTACAAAGCTTAAAGCGGACTTAAAATAAAAAGCCGTGTTTATTAAGCATATCTTTTTCTATGAACCTTAGATTTGATTGGATGTTTGGAATTGGATACATCATTCTGATTGGGTGATTCGGTTCGATTTTACCTTTGTGGAGGAAGAAGGGTTTGAAGATCTCCACATTTGATCACATAGCATGAATTTTTTAGAATGAGGCGATGGAATCCCCTCAATGGCTAGATTATACAATTAAGTTTGCTCCGTGAAGATGATTGTTTAGGTTGGACCATAATTCTGCCTTGTATTGGGTGAGCTGTTTCAATATTATGAGACAATTTTTATAAAGAAAGGACACCTGTGAGGTTTCTCACAAAGGTAAAATTTTTGATGCACAGAAATCCACTAATAAAGGTAGATAAACGGTTTCGGTGATTGGCGTTTGCTTTCATCACTCAGAGATTGAGTTTCAATCCGACAGTGTGATCCTCCAATTGTGTCCTTTCTGTGCTTCTTTAATCACTCCTCTCTACTCCACCTTTCGTTAGGGCAGTGGTATCCGATTCTCAGGGAGAAATAAACCTTTTGGCTTTTGTAAATAGTGATTTAATTGGTCAGTTTTCTCTCCCAAAGCAGGTGGCCCTGAAGGAGACGTCATTTTCGCGGAGGTCAGTGGCTAAAATTTGTTTCGCAATGCCCAAATTGCCACAGCTCCTTTAATTTCCTCCCTCCAACCTCTTTCTCCCCCCCAAGGGCTGTTATGCGATCCCTATGACAGTCTCTGAGTGAGGTGCTGGAGGTAAAGTGAGGGCTCTAGATCCTAGAGGGACACCATCATCTGCTGAAGATGCTGGACAATTAGCTTGGTAGACTGATTAAGGCCCTAAAACCTGCCTGCCTTCTCAGTAGCACCTACTAGTAGGGTTAGCCAATCAGGTGAGGAAACCTACATCGCAAATCACGAATGGCGAGGAAATTTTCTCCTTTTTCAGGAGGCAAGGCCCCAAACTCGGCCTGCCTCTGACCCCATGTCTCCAATCCTGACATCAGGGCAGCCATTTTGGGACTCAGTTTCCCATCTCCTCTTTTCCTTTCAAAGAGGCCACAGGTAGGGTTAACCCTCTCCCAATTTTATCGTCCGTCCCAGCGTAATGCGGGAGCAATGACCTCTAAGAATCTTCCATAAAAATGTCAAACTTTTTTTATTCCCTTCAAGGACAAAAACAGGAAAAAGTGGGTCTCTCCAAAGCCTCCGTCAATCAAAAGGCTAAGGGGTGACATGTCACTGCTTTCAAGGATCAATGAAGATGTTTTTTACTCTTCCATTGTTCTTACAAGAGGAGAATGTCATTTGTCAATAGCAACTTATATTCTTTTAGTCGATATCTGGTAGAAAGCTGAATTCTGGACAGAGTTGACACTTGACAGCGCGGTAGTACATTAGCGCAGAAACACGTCAGCCGTAACCGCGTCGTTAAGTACGCAAACGTCAAGGTGGGGAAAGAGAGCGAAAGAGTGGAGGAGGGGTTGTGACGCTTACGGCACAACTATTAGACTGTCACACATCAAGTTACTTTTGCAGCCCCTTCCCCCTGCTTCGTCTTGCCCCTCTGAGTCAGCCACGGATACACTTTGTCTCTAGTCGGACTCCAGTCTGTCTTCCCGTTGCCTGATAATTAGCCGCTTCTGTAGCCCAAAAGGAAAAGTGATTAAAAATAGATGGTTGCCTGATCTTGACCAAAAAGCAATGCACTTTCGAATGCTCTCAATCTGCTATGAAAAATGGATTTTGACCCAAAGCAATTTGCAAATAATAAATTTCCAAATAACGGTGAAGACAAATCGGTTAGTGCTGACCTCGGGTTGGTTTTTATTTACCACATTCCTTTTCATTAGATCTTCAAACGCCTAAACAGAAGGCAGATTTTTCCGGCAACACAGCTGAGTGTTGTTGGACCGCACTGTGTTGTGCTGTGTGTGGGGAAATAATGAATGCTCTCCCAAACCCGGTCTGTATAATTAACGCAGCTAGCTCGATGAACGCCCTTAGCCCCAGGGGAATAATAGACGATGGCGAGATGAGAAGTGGTGATGTGAGTACCATCGTCCTGCCTCCTCCTCATTAGTTATGCATGGTTTGGTGGATGGCTAGGTGAGACAACCTCATCCAAGTGGGAATAATCAACCCGACACACTGCCTATCAAGTCTCCACCATTGTGGGAGGGGTGGCGGCAAAATAGAAAAATATCAATTTTTAGGAGAATTTTTTAGTTGGCGTTTAAGTGCACCAGTTAAGAAGCATTATATACCCTTTTCTTTCCAGAACAGGTTCCATTTTTAAGGGTAAAAAACCAAGTAGTTGCTAATTTCTAGGTAATGACGAGTGCACGCTTAAATCTCTGCACATATGCTTTTCCGTCAGGTGGTTGGACAGTTTGGGCTGTCAGGAGTTGGGAAAATTGTTGGCAGATTCAGCACTCACGTATAACTTTTAACAACTGCTGTTGTTCTGTTTTTTTCGTTTCGTTAATAAATTTGACGGTTGTGGCTCCGTATCTCGAAAATGTTAGGCCCTTTGGCCAACCGCACGTCAGGGGTGGTCTGGTTATCCTGCTAAAACAGAAGGAACACATCACGAGAGGCGTTTTAGTCGAGGCGAGACTTTGACTACTCTGGCTTGCTGTCGTGGTGGCGAGTGACAAGTCACCTCTCTTGCCGGTCGATGTGCTCATCGAGAGTTGAGACACAAGAAGGACAGGCTCGGCTATAACATTGAGCACCGTGACGAGGTATAGGGGTGAGAAAGTCAGCGGAATGTGCGCCGTTAATGATGCCGACCGACCAAGGAAATCCGGTCGTTCTCAGCCCACGGGACAGGAGTAAGTCAGTCGCTCAGACTCCGGATAGCGCCCACCCCACCACATGTCTGCCTATCTGTCTATTTAACTGCTGGCCTGTCTGGCTGTCTGCCTGCTATTTGGACTCCATTAAGTCACCCCTGACTGATGCATAATTACCCTATAGTGTGCCATAAGCTCCTGAGTAAAGGGTCTCTCAGTGGAAACGTGAAACCGGCAAAAAGCTATCATGCACTCCGTGGCACACTCAACACGTCCAACGAAACAGACCGACTGATTGGTAGTGAAACAATTTCCTTCCCAAGTTCCGATTTACCTCGAATGGTCTTCCATCAACTTGAGATGCCATGTTGGTGTACCACCTCCTCCCACACAAAGTGGTAAATCAACTACCTCTACTGCTTGCATGCTTGCCTGTCATGAGTCATCGAAACTGCTGACATTTCCGATAGGAAGGCAGCCAGGTCGTCGCGATATCGTAGAGGCTGGGTGAGAGGAGAGGATGGGAACGAGGGGTGGTGAGGAGAGAAGTGAAGGTCCGCCTGACTCCACCTCTCATTTGTCTTTTTTACTTACAAATGTCAAGAGAATATTCAATTAATTTTCTCATTATCAAGAATCCCGTCTCCGTGGATTGGTTCTTCCTTTTTTGCTTCTGCCTCCTTCTGTTCTTTTGTGTGTATAGGGAGAGCCGATTCTTCCCATTAATCTCCACATTTGAGAGTGAAGAGGCGGGGAGGGGCTGTGTGAAGGTTTCTACCTCATGCCTTTTATCGTATCCCTCTTCCCTACATTTGATTGGCCAAGGGGTGCAGACTTCCACTGCTGAGTTTCGGGTCTTAGGAAATCCAGCATTTCGTAGCTTTCCATCTCCCCATCGCTGACAGCAATAGGTTTCAAGGTAGAGCCGTCCAACGCTAGAAATCATAACCCCCTTCATTCCCATATCTGGTGTCCTGGAAGAAGTCAGTAATCATTTGAAATGCCGGCGAGACCTTCTGAGGATGAAGATTAAGGAGATGCATGATTTAGGAGCTTTTGAATTAGGCAATTTGTAAAGAAGTCCGAGGTAAGCAATGATTTGTCCATTCGTCCAGGAGTAGAAAGTGGCAGTCTCAAAAAAATGCGTGTTAAAGGGCAATCTGACACCCATTTGGAGGTGAGAGTGCTCTCTTGTAAACTTGTTTCCTCTACCAATTTCTTTTTTTCTAGAAGCATCCTTTTCAGCGCCTTCACAGCCTTCTAACCGTCTCTGCGCATGAATGAAATGGCAGGTAGGAGTGTTTAGACCCCTCGAGGTCAATTAGTTCAGGGGACAGAAATAAAATTTGGCCGATTACCAATCGGTCGGTGGATGCAATTAATTTGTGACTTATTGTGGGTCCACGCATTGGCAACAGGCTTAACCAACAAAAAGTGACCGAGATACAACACACCGTTACCGAAGTAGCCCCACGAATCACTTCTGGAGGCGCTATGGAAGTAGCAAACTATGGGAGAAGGGAAGAGGTAAGGGGAAGGGATGAGAAAAAAGGAAAACAGAGGAAAGGAGAGAAATGGCACAATCATTTACATAATTCTTATTCCTACTCTCCTCCTCCTATATAGGGAATTTTTTGTGGGGAAAATCTATTCCTTCTAGGAGGGTTTGAAATTGGTGAAAGATACTCGGCCCCACCCAGTTGATGCAGCGGCAAATAGAAGGGTCGCCGATTGCGCCTTGATTAAAGGGAAGGCTTTTTTGTCTTTTGTTGCCTTAAAGAGGGCAACAAACTTGATGATGCACTATAATTTGTCCAGGAGCATAATTGACATAAAAACAAGCATAGGTTGTGCGGACTGTGGCGACCCTTTTGTATCTCTTTTTGGCCATATTTCTCCCCGTCCTTCCTCTCCTCCTCTTCCCCCTCCCTGCTTTATGGTGGTGGAACACATTTTGTCCATTTAGCCTTCGAGATTTGTCTGGCTGACTGGAGGGAGACTCATAAGTTGGAAAGCTTTAAGAAGGCTTGTGAGAGGCCAACCACCCTTCCTCTGGGAGTAGTGGATGAAGCGCCAATTAATAAACGAGAAGTCAATCATTTATGGGGCAATGAATCTAATATGGCATTTGTCAAGACAAGAAAATACAGAAGATGGCTGGGCTGTCCTATAGTGTAAACACGCGAAATCGAGACTTATGAGATTACCCAGTTCCACACACATCTGGTCATACAATCATTAGTTGTTAAAAGGTGAGCCCTTTAACTTGCTGTGACGCTTAGGTCTTTTGTTAGTGGCTTAGGTGGGTGCGCAAACTTTTGCTGATGTGCTGTGTTCATTGTCCTCACAGATGATTTTGTCACACAATAAGTTAATCATGCACCAGTCTTGACTTGGGAGGCTCAGCAAGCAAGTGGATAGACTAGCAGTCTAGCAGGCAGGTGGACGAACAGGCGGACGAAAGGGCGAACGAGTAGGCGTGGGGGAGGCTGAAGTGTAACTTTGAGCCTGAGTGTTTGAGTGACTTAGAATGACTTCTGTGCTTTGCGCTGGAACCGCGCGAATTACCAGGATCGGTCAGCATCGCTACCTTCGGAAGAACAAAAGTTCCAGGATCCGCGATACGCTCACATCACCCACCATCCACTGTCGATCTTCTCATCACCGCAATGTGCCACATTAGGCGACGCTGTAGAGTAGCATGACATTCTCTGATTGTCAAAGGGAACTCGACAGTTGATTGCTCATAACCGTTCATTTCGCATGTCCAGAAAAACACCGGACTGCTAGAATGACAGGGTTTGAGGTGCACGTATCTTGAGCTACACCCACCCAGCATAATCACTAGCATGATTCATTGCTGATGCAACTGAATCAGCAAAACCAAGGTGCTTCAAACTACTGACAGAATGAAAACTTTTAGGCAATACTATGCAAACTTCATCCACCTCTCAACAGCTGTCAAAAGCGTCAATAGTCTATGAAAAAGAAGCCTATTTACAACCAGGTATCATATACTAACGCATGTCACACATTTGTGACGGCAACGTATGGGTGACACAAATGATGAGCATATTGGTGAGCGACTATTATAATGTCAGAATGGCGTTATGAGGTTAGCTGCCACAGGGATTGAAAAGCTTTCTAAGGAATACACATTTCCAATTATCTGTCGTTTGTTTTCTCAGAAAAGGCCACATGAAGCAGTCACGCCATCAGTAGGAGCGATGCAGAATTGCCCCCAAGGCAGTCCTAAAGCCGAATCCTCACATCATAAATTAACCTTGCGGCAATCTTTTTAAGCATTCTTTGATGTAGGTAACAGGGGATTTGAACAAGACACGGGGTGAGGCGAAATCAACAGCCTACCGAAATTAGGTCCCCATAAACAGTAAATCGGGCAAAATGGGGTTCAATTTGATGAAATCGGGGAAGAGGTGGGGGTAGAGGAAGTGGAGAGCAAATCTTCACGGCTGACCACCTTGTGACTGAATGGAAAGCACCAAGGTCAAATTTGCCCTAGAGAGTGGTTTGGAGCCCGGCAAAACATTACTTTATGCCTCTTACGACCTAAAGGTGGCTAATTCTAATGAATACAGCACTAAGAGAACATTTCTTTCCTTTTAGCCAAGACGAATAGTTGGGCTATCTAGAGGAGGCATTTCGTGCGTCGATTTTATGAAGGGTCCAAAATGCATATGTTTGCTGTGGAAATTTGTCTAAAATGTTAAATTTTTCTTGTAACTAGTGGTTAGCTGTTGAGGAGCAAAGTGGACTTGGCCACATGCAACCAATGACTTACGGCTTGCCGCTAACATAAACCGGTTGTCAACGATGTTGTGGCGGGTCACGAAGTAGCCCTCAAGTATCCAGACATGGATGGCAGTTTCAGGTGAGTTTCCATAATTGTGAACGCCAATTTTACTAGGGATTTGATCGAGTTTAACTTGCCTTATAATTGGCCATTTAAAAATTAGCTTATGCTTATTTCCATAAAATTTTACTACTAATTAAAGCCTTTAAAGCATAAATTTTCCAGAACTTATTAAGGTTATAGCTGATTCCTAATGCCAGAATTTCAATGAGTGGTTTGTGGGATTTTTTACGAGATTCAACGAAAGTCGTTAATTTTTATTTTCGTCTCAAGAGGATGCCATATAACTCAATCAGATTTGACTGTAGCATTCCTAGACATCTTTGAAGACGATAGAAGGCACAATACTTAAGCAGAGTGTATATATTCAGCAAAGGAAGACGGATCGAGGCTGCTGGCATGGCCCGGGGACCAGTCTACCCGACAAATGCAATGAGTTTGTGATACATTGTATGTTCTGACTACCGGTTTCTGGCACTTGCGGGGCTGGCTGGCCTCCGACCCATGCCTGCAGCCCCTATTTCCCTGTTTAGCATTATGTCTTCTTTTGCCCTCAAGGAGGTCTCGGGACGCTGCAGTGGCCACTTCACTGACCGTAAACGAAATCGGCAGTGAATTCAACGCGTTGCATTGGCATGCATTCAGTTTAGTAAAATATTCATAGTTGAGGCTATTTCTAATCCACCGTATGGAGGACGGTTTTTTTATTGTAGCCAGCCGGTTTTGTTTGCTGTGTAGCATTTCTTCCCCTTTATTTTGCCACTTTTTGAAGAACTTAAGTGCTTATAAAGGAGTAAATTACAATGCACGTATATCTGACTGGAACTTTTGATGAGAAGTTTTGCATGAACACGGACCTCGTTGAGGGTCCGAAGAGGGGAAATATTCGGAACAAGCACAATGTTCATAATACCACCTATAAATAGTGCCCCTACCTATTCAGTACGCTCGTACCGAGAGAATGAAGTCCGCCGCTAAAGAGATAGACGCCTATGTTTTTACATTAGTGGTGTAGAGCAGAGCGGCATTTCCCCTTCTTGATATCTAAAGTTATACCAGCGTTTGCGGAGATCTAGGCGGGAATCTGTTATGGCGAGTAGATTTTGAAAGTTTTCTTGCGTTGCGGATGTCGCACTGGTAGCAGCGCTTTCTAACTTACCAATTTTCAAGAGTGGTATGGACTTTTAAATTCCCAAGTTTTAACATCTCGTTCTACGCTAACGTCCGACGTTCCCATAATTTCTTCTCGGTTATGATAATCAAGGAACGCTAGGCGGAAAATGAGGCACTACATTAACCCAGCTAATCATCGACTAGGAAGAGCGAATAATCGCCATCGCTGAAAAAAATTAGGCGAAGGCGATGGGGAGGACTTGAGAAACCTCCAACATCTAATAGAACAAGATTCTTGCGGGTAACCACAGAGCAGAGTCACCAATGGAATGGCCGCCCGATTCAGGTACAGAGCTTGCCCCCGACATCTTGTTTGGGAAACTCCTTTAGCAAATTGATAAAGTTGTCACAGGGGAAGCAACGATAAATGCCAACGACCCTGTACTGCAGGTAACTATACCTTGTATTTGAAAATTGAGTGGTCCCTTATTTTCCTTGCTTCCAAATGGCTGCCATTCCGGCTAAATGGACGTCGATGCTCTTTCCTCTTCGACTCTAGCATGATTAGATCTATGGTAATTTTTAAGGCCATTCATCACAAAATTTGGATCGTTTAACCCTCTGTAGCCTTGCCACTGCTCTTAATGCTGCAAGCGAAAAGTCCAATCAAGTGAGTTTGTCAGGTGGGAAACGGTAGACGCCTAGCCTGCCCTGAGAGTTTATCTAAGGTTCATCATAGACCGAGTTTAAGATCATAGCATTACTTACTGGTGCCCAGAAACAAAAAAAATTATGATTAATGCGCAATCAATGGCCAAGTTTTCAAACTTTCTTCCAGAGAGATTTATTCTATTTAACCACCTTAACGGGTTTTAAGTTTGGGATCATAACAAAGTTAGTAACTGCCTCAATGATTATCGAACGTAAAAATAATGAAAAATATTTTGCTATATTTTTACCTTATTTTTTCAATTTTTCATCAAGCTACGTTTTGTGTTACTATTGATCTCAATGTTTGCATACAACGAACAGTGAAGGTCCTTAGTCTCACGCGCACAACCTGACTCGCTCTTCTACTGGTTATGGGGTTCGCGGCTTCGGCTTCTCTCTCCGATGGTCATTCTGCGGAGCTGATTTTTGGTGGCCTTAGCAATTGGGAAGAAAAACTCAGTTCTCGCATCGGACATGCTTGCCAACTCGACATTGATCAGGTGGCGGAATTTCCCCGTGCAACATGCATCGCATGCACGTTAGGTATGGAAACTTTCATCATGACAAGTTTGTTAGGTGAATCCTGGTGCACAGCTGATGGTGTTATCAAAATGATCAACAATGGAATGACCATCATGAGATTGAATATGGGGATTATATCTAGAGAGTTGTGCCGCAAAGCTATCAAGATTGTTCGCACACTGGATGAGCTTTCCAATTACCAGTATTGTATAGCGGTCGTTATGGACCTGTCAGTGGAATGCGTGCTGACGGGATCTTTTGAGGGGGTACTAATCGTCTTTGAGGATTGACACAGTTCCTTCTAGGGTCCTGAGGCGACGGTCGTGTTTCAAGAGGGTGACAAGGTGGAGCTAACTATGGATGAAAGCGTAAAAAATAAGTGCACAAAGGAAAGGATATACATGAACACCTCGGGCTTCCCCCAGTTGATTCATCATCTCTATAAGGGTGATCGAATTTTCTTTGGTGACGGTCTTATTTGCCTTATTGTTAAAGAGGTCGGTATGGACCATATCATATGTCTAGTCGAGGAAGGAGGTAATAGCAACCGCATATTTGCTTAAAATTAAGGTCCAATTGCTGGTTGCCAACGGGTTGTTTTGCCTCGCGGGCGGCTGTACCATCGCTACATCGAAGCTAATTACATGAAGGACTTAGCCTTCGCCGCTGAATGCGAGGTCGACTTTGTTTTCACGAGCTATGCGGACAATGCTCAAATGATTTTGGATGCTCGATCTCGACTGCCTTCGCACACAAAAATCTTTGCCAAGATCGAAACCAGGGAGTCGGTTAGGAAGTGGGCTATTCCTTGTTAATCTACACGACCCTTTTTAGTCTTGCTCAGCTGATTGAGCACTCAGATGGGCTTGTTGTCTCTCGAGCCGATTTGGGCATTGAGTTCCCCCCGGAGAAGATATTCAAATTACAAAAATACATAATTGCGCACTGCAACGTAGCGCGGAAGCCTGTATTTGTGATAGCTCAACTTCTGGAATCCATGTACAATAAGCCAAGGCCAACACGTGCTGAGGCATCCGATGTCGCCAACGCTGTTCTCGATGGAGTTGATGGTCTTATTCTAACCGTTGAAACCGCGGAAGGTATTTATCCTCACGATGCTGTGAGGTTTATGAGTCAGGTAAACGGTCTCTGTCGCATTACCCTGCTAGATTTGTCGCGAGGCGGAGAGAGCACGTTCCCACAAGACCATCCGTGCCGAGATGAATGCCTGCCGACTGGCGCGGGGCCTCTGTAGGCGAAACGCTTCTCACGTCACAGCGTTGTCAGCTGTAGAAGCAGCAGAAAATAGCCATGCGAAGGCCATTTTCGTCATCACTACAAGCGGAGCGTAAGTTGAAGTTGAACTGTGAAACTTAATCGGACGATCACAGCACAAGAAGCTATTGTCGTCCTGATGGCACTCCACGCAGTTCATGTCGCGGACTAACCCAGTCTGGACATTGTTAATCAAGGTGGTGGGTGAAAGTTGTAGTGATTGCATGTGCAACATCATGTGGTGGTAATGAATCAACTCCTTCGTCAACGAAGGCGGGGCATCTGCGGGTATGCGTAAGAGGCGGTGGGTTGCCCAGTCACAGTAAAAGCCCCAAAGTCAGTTGGCCATGCGTCTGTACGTCGTTGGAAATCCAAACCGTGGTGTTCACGTTTCCAGCCTCAGTAACCAGTCCTGGGTACCATCACTAATGGTAGACTGTTGTAGGGTGATTCGTCTTTCTGCCTAAGCTCATCCGGTTGTTTGTTACGCACTGAATTAACTAGGGCGTTTGTGCGGCTTCCACTCGTTGTTATTAATTCCTTTATTAACGTGGTTTGACCTGCACATCTATGTAGCTCTTTGGGTTTGGATGCGAAGTCAGATGATGCCTGCCGGGTCAACGTGGGATTATTATCTGCTAGGGGATAGTTCTCCAGCGTGCGTGTGAGTATCCAACCTCAGGTCCTGGAGAAAGCCTGGACTTTCAAGGGCGGGCACGCGCTTTTGCAAAGCACTTTGCTTTGCATGCACTTCGGAATCCCTCTTGGTTCAGTTGACCTGACGCTCTAATGGTAGGAATTTGGTTGCCTTTCTTAGCTTCCTTAGGAAGGATTACTCATCCTGCCTGAAAAGAGGCTGTTTTTTTCACATCGGTGCTGAACACGTGCCTCTACACATTTTGTCGATTTGTGTTGTAGCAAAGACAAAGAAGTTTCCGATACTAGAGGCGAATGATTGTTCCCTATTTTAACGGGTTTCCGAAGTTCTCTTGGACAGCTTGGAGATTAATACTTTGCATCAATTGGATGCCTTTGATTCCACCTTTGGAGACTATGACTTGTTTGTGGTTTCGCATACAGTGAGCGCTTTTCGATACAGAAGGCTTCCCTTAACGGTTGGTAGCTTCGAATCGGTGGTGTGGGACTGAGTGGATTTACGTTCACTGATAGCACCCGTCGGTTGCGATTTCTTTCAAGAAGCTGTTTATTAATATATCTGCTTCTTATCCTTCAAATTTTGGGACTTGGATGTGTTTATTCGTCTACTGAACCAAGCGATCTGTCGGTCGGTGAATCATCCACCCGGATGTTTCTCGCCTTAAACATGTCCTCTTTTTGGGTGCGGGCGAAAAGGCAAGCGAATCTGATGTAGATTCCTCCTCTTTCGTATCCTTGACTTTTTTGACTCCTGGATAGTTAATACGTTCTTCCTCTAGCACCTTTAAAAGTGGCTTTCTGTCACCCAGCATACCAGTGGTTTACATGTACAGTAGGCACTTTTCCCGTCTCTCTAACCTTCTCCCTCTTTTCAAGTCTTGGCTGTTTAATGCGAATTCAAGCCTTGGGGTAAATTTTCTCAACGACTGCTAGTCCGTTAATTATGGGTTGCAGTTAGGGTAAAGTATTTCCCAACGTGATGTAAGGAATCTCGAATGGATGTGATCCGTCACAATTTCCTGATGATCTTGGATCGAAGGTTAGCCATGGATACAGATGAATCTGCTCTGCTTCTCAAACACCAATAACTTGGTGGTTGCACCTTAGTGATGTTCTTAGGCCGAATTTTTGTTACCAAGGTGTGAAATCTGGTGGCCTGTGGCAGTTTGATGTTCTGCCTACCACTGTGAATCCTCACTGAAGGTGTGTCTGCTTTGTGCTAAAAGGATGATTAAGTGCCCCCACCGATGCTTTTTAAGATAAGCTCCCCCTCTCCAAGCGCCAAACCCACTGTTTTTTTTGTTTTCAAGGCATATGCAATTACTTTATGGTATTTCGTCTGCTAGTCTAATCTGGATTGTCTTTGGTTTTCAATCGTTCCAACGGCGACGCAAGCTCTCGGTCCTATCTAATTATCTTGCTTCCTATCTATCTTTCGTTATTCGACCATAAAATCTGTCAGCTTGTCATTTGACGCTTTGCGGTGTGGGCCTTTTTCTCACCGCTTGGTGAAACGAATTCGCAAAGCGTCAAATACCATCATCAGATTGAGTTCCCCTTCGAAGTGTTTCAGTTCCACCCTGAACGTCAACTTTGGAGACCAGAAGAGGTCTGGCTTTCCCACTTCACATAACAAAATCTTTTTTACAGGGAAGGAGGTCCCTCTTGCCCCCCTCTTTCACTCCATTCGACCCACGAACGTTCGGTAGTTGTTCTTCAACACGTGGTTTGACCATCTTTCTTACCATTCAGCAGTCATCAGTGGTCCTATTTTACCTTGGACTGTCGAAAGAATGTGCGCAATTCCTCTCCTTTCTTCGAGCATAGCGAATGTGTGTCTGTAGGAGCTAAGTGTTCCTCCTGTTCATCTTTGCCATGGTTGATACAAAACTTATGGCCACTTTGACATTGACCCCTTAAAAAGAATCAACCGTTGCGCAACTCCTGTTTGGTAGAGGAGATCTCTCTTGAGAAATTGGTCAGGTCAGTTCAGGTTAAGATAAGGCGAGAAGAGGAAGGAGGGCCGAAGGAAGGAGTAGACAGACTGATAGATTGTGCAACGTTTTTACGCCACGTGTGCCTCTATTTTACTGGGGCCGACATTGTGATGGATTTATCCTACTGAAGAAGGAGATTGAATAGTCGCTGACGTATCCATTTCCACAGTTTGTGCTGGCAGTCACCGCTTCTTCATCCTTTCACAAACCCCTGCACTTCACCTTGAGGCTTCTGACATCCATGAACATTGGACAAATGAACCTTTTCCTCCTATCAATGCCTCGACACCTTTCCCCTCTCAGTTGGGAACTCAACTGAAGCATCAAATCTAGTGAACAAATGGTAGAGACCCAACAGGACGCAGAAAATGTCGGTCGATTGTGTCTAAGTTTGTCGGAAAGATTGTGGCAAGTACGTATTGTGTGTCAGTCTCTTCCTGTTCTCCCCAACATTTTGTCCGACTACATGTTTCTCCTAATGATTGCTGAAGGCGTTGCAATATTGCCCACCATCCAAAGGGTAAAGATGCTGAAGGACACGATACCATCCAAAAACTGCTTTTTGTTGTGTCCCCCGTGGCTGATAATGAAACAGTCAGCCGGTTCCTGGGAGGTGAAAGCCAAGGAATTCACTGGACAGATGTGTTCTCACATCAAAGTCCATTGCAGACTGTTGGTTGACCGACTGACAGACTTTTGGTGCTAACTGGCCTTCATGTTCCACCGACTCCCTCTACCATCCCTCTCAGCCTGCTAAGCCATGGCACTCAATTACGCCTCACATCTGCCCCTCATGGACACTTTGAATGGGTTCACAGAAATCTTCTTCAAAAATAACCGGGTTGGAGGTGGAAAAGATCCTCTGCCATTGCTGGAGAATGGGAGGAAGGAACTGGTGGGGTGTAAACTCATCATCCTCCTCCCTCTCTCATTCCCCCCAGTCTGTGATTTGCACTACGGGAAAGCAGACTGAGTTCAGGGTCTGTCACAGCACTTAGACATCCCAGGTAGTCGGGCATTTTCCCAGGAAAGGTAAGACGGAAAGAATTACCAAGTAACTCGTCAAAAGTAAGAGGTTATAGCGTAGAAGATCATATTTTGTAACCCCTTGAACTCACCCTTTAGACTGGTTCCTTGACCATTCAACGCCGATCAGTGTAGGTTTACCTTGTAAAATTCCGAGAAATCTGGCGATTTTGTTGAAAGAGATGTCTCAGTCTACTCTCTGAGTGGAGCAAATAGTCTAAGAATGACCTTTCCAACTGACCACATTATATTTCATTTCGGTTTCCACATTCAGATCTGCCATCGCCATAGCTTCCGCTGGTCCCTGTTGCCCGGTGATCGTGATTACACGATACCCTCGAGTTGCTCGTCATTGCCGGGCCTATAGCGGACTCTTTCCTTTTGTCTATACCGGTATGTTTGAGCCCTCTGTGGATGTATTTGTGGATTTCAGGCTTTCACTGCTTTTTAAAACACTCAATAACCCTTTGAAAAGTAGATGTTGAGTTTTGAGATGACGCTCCGTCTGGATCGATGTATCGCTTCCTTGGAATGGCATTGGAAAATAGTCCCTCTGGATGCTACTATCCAGGATCGGTTATGTTAGAAAATCAGCCACCTTATCTCTATTGGCGCGGGCTCAGTTAAGGAGATTCACGCGTCACACACGTGTGACACCTCTGACGAATGGCCCAAATTCTTTGATTTTAGAGTGCTTCTAGCCCTTGGAACTCGTGGAGACGTTACGACAAACTTTTAGGAGCTAAACACTCGTCTCAAAGCGACTGTGGATCACTGCTTAGCCAATTTTGGGGTGGAAGCCTTTGCATTTTAGTGAGAAACTAACCACGATCGTCAGAGGTCTGCATATGAAGCAAGAGGAGCCATCGTACGCTTGGAATGAAATGGGTAAAGTTCTCTTTTACCCTACAGTCTGAGCATCGCGTCAAGTTTTCTGGGGTTACAGACTACTCAGGACGCACCAGAATGACATCTCTTCTGTTTTCAATTATTAGTGGGTCATCTCAATGAGACACCTCCCTGGTGAAGAGTCTTATGGCCTCCACTTGAGTGGTTGAGATAGTGACGATCGTGTAACTGGCATTCATTACTCTCCATCCTTTGTCATGTCAAATTTTGATTGCTGTAGGGGTTGTGCACTGATTGGATGGGTTCAAATTACACACAAATTGATGACTTCCCCAAACCGTTTAAAATCCGGTCGGTACAGAATTTGCGGGTGGTTCTTATTTTTCTCTTTTAACTCGTTCGTTTTTAGCACTAGTGTCAGCGATATCACCAACTTTTCGCCTTTTTGGTTAGGGGAACAACTGAAAAATTGGTCGGAGGACATGGATCTGCGACTTAACGCAGCAATTGATGTCGCCCGTGCTGGTGGTATTGTCTATCCGCATGATAATGTCATCATTGTCACTGGCTCGATGGCAGGTCCTGGAAGCACCAACACAATGCAAATATTCCAGGTTAGTTAAATGGCCTTTCTTCAGCATCATTGCTTTGTTGCCATTTCGTTGCCTGTGGATCAAGAAAAAAATCTATTTATCCCGTGTCCACCCATTCATCTGTCTATCCAGCAGTTCAATACAAGTTTTGGAGGAAAATTCATTTGGGCGATTCAGGAAATAGATTTTCGAAATTGATGGTTTTTTAGGTGGATGCAGAGATCTGGAGGTCGACTTGATGCATCAGATGAGTAAAAATCGAGGGAGTTATTCGAAAGACGTCTTCAGGCTCTAAAATGACGCAGCTCCTACTTGACCACTTTTCCGGTTTTTACGTGGATTGCGTAGCTGTTATTGACAAGTTTCTTAATCTCCTTGCGACTATAACTGTAGTCGGTTCGACGTTGGGAGCTCTCAGCATTCGCTGTATACCCGTGTATGGCCCATATTCCTACTCATCAGTCCAGTCAGTAGTGAGCAGACACACTCCAAACGGCAGGCAAGAAGGTATCATTTGAAAGGTAAAGGTGAAATAAGGCGACAAATACCTACTTAAATTAAAGGAATTTAATATAACAGAAGTATTTACAATGGCAAAAGCCCGGATGGCTTTAGTCAAATGTGGGACAAGAAGAGTCTTCTCGATGGATAGGCATTCGACCCATGTACTGAGTAAGTACTGGTATCTTCCAATTGTCTTATTTACGGCGTTAAAATTCACTTAGAAGAGGGCGTTTGATCTGAGGATAGTAGTTAGCGCTTTGTGTATCCATTTGTCCACACGGTGTTAACAAGTAGGTACCCCGCAAAGTGTCAAGTGCCAAGCTAGTAACTTTTGTGTCGGGACGATGATAGGTAGGAGGGTGGAACTGAGAGATCACGTTGTCGTTGCAGCAACAGCAGACCGAGGAGATCTCCAGATGGTGATGGTAGGATTAACCTTATTTCTTCTCTCAGTTAATCTACATGGGCTACTACTTTTATAGATTGCGCATTAGAAACACAACACATTCTCTTCCTTTGTTATGCAGAGACAAAGAGGTAAATTGTTTCCAACTAGAAGGTGGAGGTGGTATTACGCGTCAATGGAAGTTGGGTTAGTAGTAACTGTCCATAAATGGTTTCGTACACGATGAGGTGGTAGGTGATCAAAAGCTCATCGAACCCCTCGCCAGGGTCAAATTCATACTGGTGTTCTGCTTTGTAAAGCGCGTTGCTTTGAACTGCTTTTTCCGTGGCTCTATTGCACGGCTTTTTGCTTAGGAATGAGGGTTCATTTATCGCCAACATTTTCCCTGTCCGAAATGGATGGGTCGCTACTCCGTCATCTGCAAAAGAAGTACAACTTTACCTCTATTGGATTGTGTCTTCGCCTTTATTCACAAAGTTATTCTTCTCAAAATTGGTTCTAGTGGCCACAGTAGGTCAGCAAAAACCAAGGAACAAAGGTTAAAGTGGGGATGACTACAGGCTCTCTGAATTGGAGTTTTGGGCATTCCCCTCCAGTAGGAGGTCTATGTGATCTTTAGCCTACTTTTTGACTCTAATAGGTTGATGAGTATTCGATCCGTAATCTTTGACTTAACAGACCGTCAGGTTAGCCCCTTTTTTTAGGAGGGGAAGAAAGTGCATTCTTGCCTTTCGATTGATTGGCCACTATGCTTGGTCAATCAATCAGCTTGTGATGACCTTGAGAAGGCCTGGATTTTTTCCATACGGGAGCGGATCTTGACACTCGGTGGTCTTGGCTCACACTTTCTTCCCTGTATCTAGGTTCCCAGTGATAAATGTCACCTAAAGGTTGTCTCCTCAATGCAGGGAATCATCTACCCTGACATTGACCTGCAAGCTCTGCGGTTGGCCAATGGAAAGGGAGACTCGGAGTACTTTCAACGGGGTCTTGGTGGTGTTGACTTACTCCAATGTCCGTTGTGATTACTTAGCATTTATCAAAGGAAATGATTTTATCAAATCATCATTGCTCTAAATTGTGGGTGCGGTTTTGAGGTGTAGAGGGATTCAGTAGAGGTGTGTTGAGGGTTTGACTTTCTCCTCAGTGGTAGTGCCTGTTTCAGTCGCTTGGACGCTTTTGTCTGGCTAACTGGGTGCCATCATGGCTCAAGGGTTATTATTGTCTAGGTAATGGAGCTGCAAGATGCACCGAAACGAAGAGAGCTAAACATTGTAGTAGTCCGTGCCCGCGGGGTACTTTATAAGGTCAACAGTGAGAGGCAGCGTTGGTGTAACTGAGTCTAGTCGGATTTCTGCAGCTGCGAGGTCGCTCAGTACCCGGCAGCGTTCGGGAACCCTTTCTGTCTATCTAGGTGGCGGGAAGTGCTTGTTGTTTCCCCTATGGCTCGGCGAGATGGCGTGCTATTTCCTGTAGGAGCTCGTAGATCAGAAGGTAGACGTCTACTACTAGCAAGGGGGAGGGGGACAGGTGCATGTCACTTTCTTGGTAGGTGGCTTTGGGTACGTCAAATCTCATCCCATCAGTGGAGTGGGAGCGGTCAGATAAGTGAGCAAAATTTGCCTCCCTCATCATCTTCCGATTCACCACCACGCCCACCCTAACTTCAGTCCTCAAATTCGTGCCAATTTTTGTACTTCTGGTCACAAACAAGGCAAGAGTGATCATCGCCCCAAAAAAAATCATTGATTGAGTCGCGTCGCGCCGGCAGTGCGATGGCTTGTTTTACCACAGCAGCCGCGATTCGGTTCCCAGCTTCGCCCATGAGTACGTGCTTGCGTGTGCGCGTGCGTGCGTGTGGGCATGGCGGTCTATGGGAGTCACATGCTCGCAAATCGATGACACGCGGGGGCAGCGACTAAGCCACTGCACTAGTCGCAGTTCGATTGGGCAAATTTAAGTCGTTCGTGTAAGCACTTTGGCGGGACTCAAGGACAGTAGGATTGATTATAATCCGTTAAGCTTTTGCCAATTGCTTAGTAGATTGTGACTTTGTCTTGCTCAAGGAACAGCCAGTACTTGGCGGGTTGTTTGCTACTTCATGACGGGGGATCCGTTTATCAAACATACGCCTTCTCGATTATTCGTTACGACGACGGGGTAGGTCAGAGATGACTTATTGAATCTATTAACCCTCTAACCCTGTTTCTAATAGGATTAGAAATAGCTATTTCAGCCGAATCCATCATGCTCGAGGTACAGCCAATAGGTTAAAGTTTGTTTACAAATTTGCGAAAACGCAAATATGACGTGTCTTTGTGACCCTTTAAGCCTTTCAAAAGAGGCAACATGGTTTTGCCACATTAAATTGTCAAAAATTCAAAGATTCATAACCACGTATTTCTCCAAAATATTTTCTCATAAGCTAAAATGAAATTTCTTTATAGGAATCCAATAGGTCCGCTAATAGGCATTAAGTAGTATAACCTGATACGCCTTCCAATGTTCATCATAATTGATCAAGGCATCTACGTGGATGTTTAGGATAGTTATCTCCTTTTACAACTTATTTAATTAAAGGTTGATTCAACAACCCTTAATTTTTTGTATAAAGAAGCCTTTTTAGGTTCCATTCAGTGACCTAGACAATCCATAACCATGAGAGACACTATGAATTTACTTGCCTTGGTTCGTTATTCCTACGTAGGCATCTAAAAGGACAAATCTTAACTTTTTCTTTTGACTCAATGAACATTTAAGTCTCCATGGATTGCACTTCCGCTCTGTTCAATGGTCTCCAGACCAAGCCAGTTGGCTCTTAGCCCTTTTAAAATTGCTTGGAGTGAAACAGAGGAAACTGAAGCCGATCCAGAAGGCCAACTACCACAGTTTCTATTTGTGATTGCAGTACTTTGTTTCTTTGATCCGCCGGTTTTGGCCACTTGGGTGGCCGGCCTCCGGGTCGTGCCAATAGCCCCCAAGCCCTCTGTTTCCAGAATATACATATTCTGCCCTAGTACTGTGCCTTCTTTTACCTTAAAGGAAGTCTCGGGACGCTACATTAGTGGCAGCGGAAAGTGGACCCGACTTTGATGGATTTCCGTCCTGTTCCATACCGCTTGTGGCAAACTTTGGCGGTGTGAAAGAAGTGCATGTGCTACGGATGGGAGAATTTCTTACATCCCATAACAGAAGGGCTGAGGTCGACGTCCATCTCGGCATCTCCCTCGCCCTTGTGTTCTGCAAGGAAGCTGTTAGTAACTGAAGTGGCACTAGCCGTGAACTCCATGTCCAGTAGAACTGCCAAGAGGGATCAGCGACGTTGTGGTCAAGCATCCTCCGTAAGCTCTCTCTCCTGTTCTTGGGCAACTCGCCTATCTTCGCCAAAATGCGTATCTACAGATGTAGAATGTGCGGGATGCCATTGGATAGCATCGTTTTATGCTTTGCACACTTGGATCGCATGCGTTTTGTTCCTACGAGGCCTGATCGCCCCATTTGCTCAGGGTTCTACGATACCCTCGCGTTTCTTCTGCGGCATCAAAAAATCCTGGAATCACAATATGTGTTGTGTGTGTCTCGACCCATTTGAAAACTTTTATTCGTACCCCTCTCTTTCATTGAGCCACAGTATCGTGGGAGAGGAGGACTAAGAAATGCGCATTTGCTGCAGTGAGTGCTACGCAGAAATGATGCCACTACAAGAGCACATGCGTTCGCTTCTCGATGAGTGGCACGGTTAGCTCGTGGGTGCTTCGCGCAGCACTGATTACGTTGTGATGGCTGACACGGGAGGCTGACCAAGGGGAGCGTCGGGGACAACGCTCGAAAGAAGAGAGGGGCTGTGTAATACTTCGTTTGTTTGGACCGCCGGTTTCGGTCACTTGGGTGGCCATTATTGTACTAGCCGTTTGACCGGCCTCCGGGCCGTGCCAACAGCCCCCAAGCCCTCTGCTTTCAGAATATATACATTCTGTCCTAGTACTGTGCCTTCTTTTACCTTAAAGGCAGTCTCGGGACGCTGCATTGATTACTCAACCTTGACGCGATGGACGTGGGGCATGTTGTGTGGATGAGAGAATCTGTGAAGACCTCTGACAGAAGGATTTAAGATAACGTCAACGCTCAGCAACTACCTTAGTCCCGTTTTCAGCAAAAATGCCATTGCTATCGCTAAATAATTGCCACAAATCTGTCTGTGGTACCCATAAAACAATATTATTGAAGTGAACCCGCCATACATCCTCCGCCTCTCTATTAGCTAGATGAAATCCAGGTGAATGTGATGGGCAGCATTAAAGTAGCAGGAAGGATTAAATGCAAAATTTCATCTCTACAAAGCTATTTTTAGCGCCACGCTCCAATACATATCTCTGCTCTTTGGTCAGTCTTCTTACCACCAATAATGGGCACAAAGAATTGGCTAGCGCGTGCCGCTTTTCTCAGTACCCTTTCAGACGATGAGAATTTCCAAGACGGACCAGTAATGTCCCAATTAACTGTTTTCTCACTTGTACGCTAATTCGATGCGTGACATGGTTGTTTTGTAAATGCTTTTTTTACAGCACTGACTACGTTGTTGTGGCTGACGCAGGATCGCAGAGGACGACTTTCAAAGGGACAGAGAACCTATGCAAAACAGGCTGACTGATATACTTTTGCCCCTCATCTTAGTTACACAGGCACCCAAGGCTCCGCCACAACACTTCCATTCAGTGACATGGCCTCGGAGCCAATGTCAGAAGCACTTCAGCTTTCCAAAGGAATCAAGAAGCTAGGCACAGTAGGCAAAATTGATTCGGATAAATGGTATTAAGTCATTCTAGACGAGAGCACCTCACCCTAATTCATCACCGCATCAACGTGAACGAAAGCAGCAAAGAGACCGCTGACCGACACTCTCTTGCATAACTAGGCTTTACTGATTTGGCATCAAAAAGTATTTTTGGCCCAACTTTTATCATTAAATTGTCCCTTAGGTGACAATGGAGTCAATGGAAACAAACAATTTGTTCTGGCCCACTGAATAAACATGTTATTCAGCCAAATATTGCTGTCGCTTGACGCCCGGCAAGGCTGGACCATAAACTTTACCCAGAGGCATCATATTGATAGATGTTTATCCACTCACACGAGAGCACGCTTCGATGACTGTGTTCATTTGGATGCTAACTTAAACGTTGGTTCAAATCCTCTTGCTGTTGACGGTGTTTTATGTCCCAAACGCTCTCCTTCATCCATGGTGGAAAAGTTTCTTGGTTCTTTTTTAGATACTTGTGGCCGTAAAAACCCATTCGACACACTGTTTGCCTAGCAGTTGTGTTATCTACGAGGTCGTAAAATATTGTTTGCAATATCGGAGGTCCAGGTGATAGGTTTCGCCAGATCCGGGTACGTAAGAATAAACTTTTTCCTGAGACCATTTCTCATTTAGTTGGACTTCACACGTTTTTGTTGATAGCTTAATCTAGCCGGAGCGCGACGGATAAACTGGGATCATGGATCCGACCTCCTGCGATGCTGATTTGTTTCCCCACGCTCAACTGAACACCACCCAACACACTAGCTTATCCACCTGCCGACAACTGCGTACTAAACATATGATGGACAAAGCAACCACCGAGGTGCGAGAACGATTGAGAGAGAGCGCGCTAGAGAGGGACTGGAATGGATGACCAAGCTTAGTCATTTTGTTGGCGCACCGGCCTAATTCACCATCATCTGCTTCAACAACCTCCTGTCAATCATATTCTTGAATGATACGACGTAATTTTATGATAGGTCCACTTGCTAAACGCTGATTGGGTAGATTTGTAAATAGTAGTAATGACGCTTTCTTGTAGGCAGGCGCTAAGACATCTGAACGATGTCAGCAATATATCTTGATGACATAATTGAAAAGGACCTTTATTTTGGAGGCCCATGTGTGCCACCATAATTATACTTTAGCTTCTTATCCGTGGGTTAATATGCAATCTTTTCTCATTATTTACTGCGCTTCACTTCACCTCAAAAGCTCTCCCAGATATTCGAGGGAGTTATCACACTGAAGAAGTAAAAGCCAAGAATTAGGCAGCTTTGTTATGAATATTTGCTTGGTTCTTTTGGTTGTCATGATGAAAAATTCCATCTCTTTCGATTTATTTAATCGTTCATGAGAGGATTAATATCATTGGTGCAAGCAAAAGAGGCACAGATTGCACCACGCCTATTGGTCAGTGCGAGTAGACTGCTTCAGTCTTATTGGCTACTATGTGAGGGATGGGTTATCGCATCGAGGAACCCAATATTGCAACACGCCAGAACGTAACTTTGCATAATTTCGCCTTTGTTAGTTAAGAAGCATCCAAAATTAGATAATCGCTGGATTTTTTGCCTTGTTAATAATCATTCACCTTCAATTTTTACAATACATACTGACAGAACGTTGTGCCACTTCTTAAACCTTCCGTTGAATGGTAGGGAGTAGTGTAACCTAAGGGAAAACCACCTCTAACATAGGGGCTTTATATTAGAGCATGAATTAATGGTGGTACTAAATGGGTATGGAGTTTAGGCAAGCTCATCACGAATGAACAGCGATGCCAACTTCTCCCGTTGGAAATCACGCCTTATCTGAGAACATGAAAATTAATTCCATCATAAGTGTGTTAAATAAAATGATCTCACAGAAGGTACTGGCTGTGGAACATCATCAAGCCTTTGATAAGAGGCCTGTACTTTCCTGGTGCAATCATGAATGGGATAGATGGAATTGGTGCAATAGATGCGGAGCGCTTCGGATGTCCGCCGGACTAACCAAAACTCTCAGAACGGAGACCTTACACACGGCTTGTCAGAATGCATACTTCGTTAGGGCTTAATTTCCCTAATTCTAGGGTTAGCTACGAGTGTTATCAAAACTTCCTCCAGTTTACGGGTTGGAGCTAATCTTTTTAGAAGTTGGAACATGAAAAACTTGTTTACAATTAACGCGCAGAAGGGTTGCAAGATTATGGCCAATCTAGTATGACTAGATAGGCCGCGTAGTTAAGCCTAGAAGGATACAAAATCCAAGGCACCGAGCTTCCTCTGTTTTTCCGCGTCACCACACAGCGCCCCCTCCCCGCTACACTTAGGCTTACCAGAACTGAGGCAGATTTAGTTAGTAACGCACAGAAAGGTAAGGAGGGTGCAACCATGATCCCTGGGCTATAGGCAGAGAACTCGACTACAATAAAACAGCTATCAAGTCAAATTACTCAGTGTTGTAAGCCTGTACCTTTGTTCAATCTGATCTTGCGGTCCTAAAGGAGACAGAGGGGAACTGTAGGACTCCACAGTGAGGAGTATTCAAAATCGAATAAAAAATACTCGAGGGAGAGGGATAGAGCTCTGAAGAAGTGATTTTTGCACATAGCTAAGAAGGTAGTTGTCTTGTCCCAAAAACACCACACAATATGCATCTTTCATACCTACCGAACCACTTTTAAATTGTCCCGGATTGGGCAAACATGTGGTATACACTTCAATTTATAAATGTGTGATGAAGTCTGTTGCTTCTTTCCTCTTTTTAGCAAAAAACCGGCCTGGCAGTTTGGTGACTCACTTCTTGGCAGGATCCAAAATGTGTTAGTAAATATGGTTGCTAAATACTAACTACTAATAAATTGTAGTTAAAGGTAATTTTTCAATGTCCAAAGTGTTTAAAATATTTCAAAATGCTAATATTCCATTCAAATACATTTCATTTTCTGGAACAAGAACATTAATACAAGTTGATGTTCTGCTGTAGCAGCTACGTCAAATCACATACAGATCAATATAAATGTCAACGGCTTCTCCCACTGTGTTATAAAAATTTTGTGTCGACCAGCCAGTAAGCGGCGTCAACTGGGTTACGCCAGGTTCATTGTTTGTTTGAAGAAAGCCACATAAAATGCATGCACCTCTGCGCACTTGGACAATAGATTAGGCGCCGATAACCACACACCATGAAAGAGTTTTAATGAGAGAAGATCTTTGAAAATGTGAAATTTTCCTTCAATTAGACTCACGCAGTTCCCATGTTCCAGCGGGATACGCCACATGCCACTTCCATATTCACCGAAAGAGGAGAAAAACACGCCTCTTGTCTCTTCTACTCCACCCCTAAAGGTTGCAAATTCGATGATGTGACCAAGTTTTGACAGCTTTTATCTAAATGGACTCATATGTCAAGACACATCCATGAAGCGTCGTGCTTTACACTTTAACACTCCCCCAAGTGTGGATCAGCGGCGGTCACCTTAGTCTGCAGCAAACCTATACATAGAGAACACTCCGTAATTACATCGCGCACTACTCTCTTATCTACTTTAACACACTTCATCGCATTACATTCACTCCTGTTTTTTAAATACTCTAGCCTACATGACCTTTGGTAGTCGGCTAACAAAGATGCAACCAACGCCTCCACTCAAGGTCTCTCACATTACATCAGTCTGCGTAATCAAGGTGACCCTGTAAACTTAAGATTGATTCAGTTAGCCCTGTTCACCTCGGAAAACCTACATCTCGTCTCCATTCATCTCACTCAACTTATTGGACTTTCTGGTACCAATCTTTTCTTCTCCTCTCCCTCACACTCCCCATCTACCTTACTTCACTATTTGGTTGAATTTTATTCCTAATTGCCTCACTTTAAACCTATCCTAACTTCCTCCACAACCGCTCTCTACTGAATGATGCATTTCAGTAGCAAGAGTCACTGCCAATTCCTTCACAATTTAATGCATTTGAAGATTAGGAAGAGCGATTGCATCAATACTTAACGCCAGTGCCACACGATCCCATAACCACAATGCAGTCTCATGCAACATCACTTGACCGCCAAGTAGTGCATCTTTAAAGGTGCCTACCTGCTCCGCTAAGCAAGGGCACTTCCTTGCACATTCCTTGGTACAGGGCTTTACGCCAATCGGCAAACTCCTCAGTCCACCATGTGATGTGACGTGACATGTAGTGAGTTGGTCCTATATCCCGCCCTTCTTATTTGGCCTGACCCACTTGCATCTCATCCAATGTCGACTCATTATGGCGTTCTACGTGATTTCGACTTGTCTGCCCTACACAAGGTCGTCTACCCACTTGGTGTCGTAGCCACGGCCATGCCCTGTCTACTGTCGCCTGCATTGTGTGGGTTAGGGTGAGAGGTGAGCTACGAAGCATGAGGCAGCAGAGCATATCATTCAAGGGTGAATGCATCTTCTTCATTAATGATGGGTCACCGCCAGTTTACAGATCAAATGGAGACTTGAAACGTGAACTCATGCAGTACAGATAATATGAATGGGTTTCTAACACTACTAATGAACCCCTTCTAGACCTCTTTTTCACTTTTTGCTTGATTGCTGACTGGTTGGCCGACCGTCGTCTGGCAGTCATTTTTCAAACGATCCAACCACCACATCTCACCCCACCCCTCAGGTATGTCCACCTGCTGTAGATCAAGAATAGAAGACTAGAGAGTCTCAACGCCTCTCAAGAATCACTGTTCTGATTCAGCAGAAAGAAGTCTTTGAATACCGCTTTGCTTGTATGGAAGTTGTTTCTTCTACAGAAAAACGCAAAGTAGGTCCTCAACAGTGAGGTACTGCCTCTTATTCACTTTCACCCCTCCTCCCAACTGGTCATTCTCCAAGGGGGCTTGCGATGAGTTCCCAGAACTGCTTCACCCAAACGTAAAAGAGTTGGCGTTTGGAAAAGGAAGGAAAGCGTTTTCTTTGCAAATGTCCTCTTAGTACAAGGGACAAAAAATCAACTAAAAATTCTGCAGAATTCCCACCCAATGTAAAAGGCTTGGGTTGGTTCTGTACCTTCTCACATTTCTACCAAATGTACCCAAACAGAAAAAACAAAAAAAAACAAAAAAATCGCTAAGAAATTACACAATTGTCTCCAATTTCGCCAACTTGCCAAATGCGCAGATTTGGCACCAGTGTCACCGGACATGCATATCAAATCACCCACCTCTCACAACCTCCCTTCCTGCCTTTTATGTCACGACAAAAAGACAAGTAAAAAAAATAATTTTTTGCTCAAATTTAATAAAGAAGTGTAACGGAGATATTTCCTCCGTGCTTTTATGGCCAAAATTGCCGACCCAAAGTGACAACTTGGCATAAGTATTCATTTGAATCCGAATGGGGAGTGTCAACCTCCTTCCCAAACCTGTTTTTTAGAGAAGACTCAGACTAAGGTAAAGAGGAAGAGAATGATGTGATTGGTGTGGCTAAGACTGTGGGTGACATCCACTTATTTACCTTGTTGGTGCGAAGGAGGTGCGTCATATGTCAAGCGTCCATCCCATCTGTCAACTGGCCATGGTCCACCGCCCCTTAGTAATAAAAAAATAGAGGCTTTTCCAATGAAGAAGATGCATTCACCCTTGAATGATATGCTCTGCTGCCTCATGCTTCGTAGCTCACCTCTCACCCTAACCCACACAATGCAGGCGACAGTAGACAGGGCATGGCCGTGGCTACGACACCAAGTGGGTAGACGACCTTGTGTAGGGCAGACAAGTCGAAATCACGTAGAACGCCATAATGAGTCGACATTGGATGAGATGCAAGTGGGTCAGGCCAAATAAGAAGGGCGGGATATAGGACCAACTCACTACATGTCACGTCACATCACATGGTGGACTGAGGAGTTTGCCGATTGGCGTAAAGCCCTGTACCAAGGAATGTGCAAGGAAGTGCCCTTGCTTAGCGGAGCAGGTAGGCACCTTTAAAGATGCACTACTTGGCGGTCAAGTGATGTTGCATGAGACTGCATTGTGGTTATGGGATCGTGTGGCACTGGCGTTAAGTATTGATGCAATCGCTCTTCCTAATCTTCAAATGCATTAAATTGTGAAGGAATTGGCAGTGACTCTTGCTACTGAAATGCATCATTCAGTAGAGAGCGGTTGTGGAGGGAGTTGGGGCAGGATTAAGGTGAGGCCAATGAGGTGGGTGAGGTGAGAATAAATGAGACATAGGTTGTCAGGCCCACCTTGATCAGGCAAAATGAGTGTGATGATGGAGGCGGTGAGTGGAGGAGTTGGCATTTACGTTATGTTACCTTGGAGTGCAGCAGGTGGTTGTTTCGTTGTAAACCAACTAATCCATTATCACGGGTCATGTAACTTGGTGTAAATGGACCTATTGAATAGACTGGAACCGACATCAACGCCAAAGAACATAAACAGGAGTTGTACATGATGCATTATGGAAGTGTCTTGCTATACTGCGTATCAGTTTGTGTGTATCTTGTGACATGTGACTTCTGCACCACCGAAGAGCTGATCACACATGGGTAGATTCCATCACACTTTGGCAGCATCGTCAATCACAGCGGCTTTGTATGAGAAGGAGCCGAGTTTCTTTCGCTTCTCTGTGGGATTATATTCGTTTCCACTTCCTCCTCTTCCCCTTCGCTTAAATCGCATAGACGGAGTAATTATTAATACAGAAATGCTCTTTCATGGGTGGTTTTATTGTTTATCAATTTAACCACCTTTAAACACTTTCCTTTTTTCCTTGTGGCTCTCTCATCAGGCGTAAACCTAACATGGTCATAAACAATCCTTTGGTGTCGTTCAAATTTGTTTATTTACTATTTATGACACTCCATCTGCCATACTGCCACGAAATGCAGTCAATTTATCTGTTTTTTACTTTCTCCATTGACTGTTTTTCGCTCTTTAGATGTCAGATTTAGGTGACATTGGGGCCTTACCTCGTAAAGCAAAAGAGATATCGAGTCTCTTTCCCTTTAAATTTAAAGCATTTTAATTCTGCAATCGCTCTCCACTTTTAATTATGACACCAAACAAATTGTTGATTGGACAGACCCTTCATCGCACGGCTCATCGAATTTCTGGTGAAGTTTTAGTTCACCCACTAAAAAATCAACATTCTCCCCTCCCCCTTCACCAAACTATTTACGATGGCATTAGTGACAGGATAGGACAAAATACCTCAGGATTTTCATGCATTTTACTACTCCAAACTCTTTAATCTTTTTTTCTCACGTGTTCATTAACAATAACAACTGCTTCTGTGTGCTCCGCTCACCCCATATGTGGCGCTTTTGGCGACGTACCAGTTAGGGTAACCGCACAAACCACCCCTTCCACGCCATTATTTCTAATTCATTAAACTGTCTCACATCTCGGGCCTCTAACTCCACAGTTGGTTTAATTTTGCAGTGTGTACCCCATTCGAAGGAAAAGAGGTAGCAGAGCCGTAAGATGTGCAGGTCACTCCCGCATTAGTCACGCTCTTCGGCGTAGCGGCGTTCCTCCCATGAATCATCATTGTGGCGTTAACAAAGACTGGTGAAAGAATGGATGCGAGAGTAGAGGAGTTGAGGCTAACGCTCTCAGCGCGCGTCATGATGCCACGTCGCGGACGTCTGACGATGCCTGACCTCGGATGCACTCTCTTGCATGAGATGACAACAAGTTGGCGAGGTCTCTGCCCCATCAGTGTGCAGTTGGGCCGTAAGAACCAATCAACTACGGGGAGTGTATGCACGCACGCACATGAGTAACTAGCATGCGCGATGCGTCATGCACTCTCACTGCACAAACGACCTTCGTCATCGCTTTTGCACGTCCCTTTGGAATTTGAAGGCGGTTTTGGGAATCTTTTGTTTATTTTCCACAAATTTTACCTGCAAAGGCCACATTTTAAGAACCTTTTCCGTTTCTTCTCTCGAAGGGGGTGGATGGAGTGACAATGCATATAGCATTAGTGATTATGCAAAACGTCCCTCGAGAGCCCCCATACATGCTTATATCACAGGCGGTAATTCGAGAATTTGTTTATTTGAACACAAGGTGGTGCGATCGCCGTTGTTGAGTGACCGCCCAGTTTGGTAATTAATGAGCGTCAATCTGTTCCCTGTGTTACTTCATTCGGTGCCTTTCTGTTCCTCTGCCTAAGGATTGCAACCTCGAAGTCTGTGACTGGGCCGATCCGATTCTGTCAAAGTGGAAAACTGAGGATCCGCGCCGCATGATACGTACAACCCTGAATCACAGATAGGTGGAGTGCTGCTCTGGCAAGCATCGCCAGCGCCTCCGCAGGTTGGTGCCTATGCTAAGGGGGCGACTCGTGCCTTGGGTAGAGAAATTGCTATAGCTTCACGTGATTAACCCACTTTTCGGCAGGAATGACGATGTCAGGCCCCAACCGAGTGATACATGGCGCCGGCGAAGACAGATTAGATCGGTTAAGTTCTTCCTTCCACAAGAACCCTCTAACAAGAAGTGCTACCTATTTCCCGTAAAAGCCTCCATGCCATAGAGTGCTCAAATGATTCCCCCCTAATGACCCAATGTTTTCCCAGAAGAGAGAATGGAAATTCCAAAGTCACTACTAAAACCGATATGATTGGGTGTGCACTTAAACAGGTCTTTGTTGTTGTTGATGTCCGGTTATTAAAAATAGCATAGAAATCATCCTCCACCCCCTCAACATCATCATGATCAGTGACAATGGGTCACTTCGAAACTGGCAACTCCGAGGGACAGGAGTGGAGATAGTCATCAGTCGAACGCAGCGCCTTCATTGGAATATCCAAGCCTTTGTTCTCGCGATAGTGCATCAGAATGTCCCTGTCCAAGGGGCAGGTGACAGTGAAGGCTGTGGTCTCGTACATGCTTTGAACGTAGCGCCAGGTGTAGGTTAATTCCAGTGGAATGTCCCATTGCTTACAGGCACGCAGTAGAACTCGCATCACCTGCAGTTTTGGCATCAACATACAATCGGCGAATGTTAGCTTATCTCCCAGGAGGTATCGCGTCTTCTGAGTTTGTAGATAATCCTCCAGCCGTTTCAAGGCGTTCAGCAGTGGACTCTCCATATTATTTCGAATGAAATTAAGCACATTCTTATAGACATCGATAAAGGCATGAGTCGCCTCCAACACCTCCTTCGACTCAAAGGGCAGGGTGAGCTGGGGGCATTGAAACTTGGCGAGGAGGGCCTCTAATTCGTCTGGTGTGGAAGCAGCGAGTTGAAAATCGGGTAGAAAGGCGGCGGGAAGGCGTTTGGAACAGTGAAGACTTTTGTAGTCCTCAGGTTCGTTGTCGTAGGAGATGGGCACCACCTCAAGACGAACCAGATCCATCTCCACCATGTAGCGAAAGACCATTAGCCATTGATGACAAATGAGGCAAGCACCAATGTTATTCCGATCAGTGATTGAGGCACGAACAAAGAGACGAACCTCCGGCTGACCCTGAAGTTCGCGAAGACATTTTTGAAATTCAGCCGTCTACAAGGAGGGAAAATACCTCAAAGTAGGGTCACTAGCCGCCTACTACGGAGGTGTAAACAGCCTGAAACGCCAAAACCAGTGTTTGGGGCCGGTGAAAGGTTTGACGATACCACGACGTTCCGAGACTCAACATATGTTAAAAAGACGCACGAAACCGTCACGACTGACCGAATCGTGTCATCTGTTTGCCAGTTCAAATCCAATCGTAAAAAGAAGGGTAATCCTTTAGTTCTAAGCAGCATCTCACAATATAGTGACGCCCAAATCTCATAAACGATTGAATTGAAGGTGCTTTGAGATAAAAAAACGATTCATTTAGGTTACTTTGCGAATAACCAAATGGATTTCTACCCTTCCATTGCCAATAGTAAGAGGCGGGAATTTCCTCCCCCAAGAGGAAATACAAAGCTTGGAAAAGGATTCAAAAACGAGAAGAAAATGGCTATCCAGGCCACGCAGCATGCTGAATTGTGAAGATGAGAAAATGGGCGACACTCGACTGTGCTTTAGATCAATCCGAGTGGATTGGATCAAGGAAAGGATTACATTACTTGAAGCAACCCGAGTAAAAGCAGTATCGCAGTGAAAAGTACCAACAAGAACTACACCCAAGTGGGAGAAGTTAATAATGCCCAAGGGAAGGAGTTCTTTTCCCGTCAGGGTAAAAAAGAAAGCCGACATGAAAGGTGAAGACCAAAAGACACTCGTCATGAAGCATTTCATGGTATGAGACTTTCCGTTCCTTTAACACGTGAAAATTTAAGGAATTACTTAAAGATGGGAGGGCACCGTGACGTTATGAAAAAAAACTTGTCTGATAACAATGAATCTGATGAAATAGGGAAGGAAAACATCACATTCGCAGCTCAACTACTAAAAAGCCACTTTGAATGCTGTAAAAGTGTGGATTTTCCTAAAAGAGAAGTGGAGCAAAGAGAGTTCAGACGAAAAGTCCGAAAAGAAACAGGAACACACTTTGAACAAAAAGGGTTGGAACTTTAAACCCCAAAGTCCCCATTCAGGTCTCATTCACAACGCAATATAGCAAAGTCAAAATAGGTATCAACACAAAAAACAGTGGGTCTAACGGTTAAAAACGAGGCCGAAATATAATGAAGAATAAGGTCCAGCTGAAAGAAACTAAGACGAATATTAGAATAAAAAAGAAGTCAGAGTTGAGAAGTGAATTAAAATAACACAAAGACCAAATAAAACCTAGAATTTATATTTAACTAATTAACGAATCAAATACAAATGGGGAGGACATAATAGAAATCCGGGGGCCAGAAATGCAAGGAAATGTAAAAATAAACATATATGAATTTAATGTATATTAACCACAAAGAAAGGGGTAGTAAGTTGGTCTGAACGCAAATATGGGAAGAAATAAGCAGAACATGTAACCCCACTATTTACATGGTTTAGCCAGCATTCATTTGACAAAGATCTGCTCCATTTGCTTTGATAACTACAGAAAATGGGTTCAGGAAAAGAAGGATGCATCAAATTCAAAGATGACAGAACCTACCGTGACCGACATTGCAGGTCAGCAAACGAGAATCGCAGGAAATAACCGCCGTACGAATCTGGTAACCTTGCTATGTATGCGGTGCTTTAAAAGCATGAAATTACTATAACAACAAAGGAAACTAAAAGAATTTAGATGTAGGCATCTTCTACCGTATAATAAAAAGGAAAAGCTTTTATAGTTCGAATTATTAGCATGAGGCATACTCAATTGCTCCAAAAAAATTATATTTCCAGGACAACAATACATCCAATTGCAAATGAAAAAATCGCCTTTAAATACACTAATACCTTGCCTATTTATTGCTTTCATTAGCCATCCAGCCAGAAAGCGCCTTTTTGTGGTACGCGTTTGCATTTCACCCAATTTTTTTAAACGTAGGCTTGAACAAAGCGAATTTTTTGGACTGAATTAAATTACAATGGTAATAATCTATAATATCGAAGTCAAAAACATGGAAACTGTGCTTTTCCATGGCGTAATTTGCTTATGCATTAGGTATTGTGTAATTAGAAGAAATCCAAGGCTTGCATTAATGTAGCTCCTTTTGTCAGTGACTAATCTGCGTTACCTCTGGACGAATTTTGATTTTTTGAAGTGTTGACCCTTACCAACTTTCCAAATGTTTTATTTTGAATAGTCCCATGATCTTTAGATGATGATGTCAATAGCTAGGACTATCTTTTACTCAGTTAAAGCTCCAGTTCGAGGCGTGAAAGACGAAAATTCGGTGTTGGGCATGCGCTCAGAATTTTGCGCTCTCTATGGCAACGCGCTAAGTCATACTGTTTGCACTGGCAATAAATTGGCTTTTTCAGTTCAGCACATGATCACGTAATCTTGGCGCTCCTATTTCATCAATTGTTTTATTCATCTAGGCACTGGCATCCACCTTTATCCCCGAGTGATCAAATGCTCAGTGTGTTAATCAATCCTGCCACCTAATTGACCAATTGGTCCCTCAATTCAACCATTGATTCGTTCACTAAACCACTAAGTGATTCACTCATTTGCTCCTTTCTCCTCTCATTCCTTTCGTTCGATCTTACCGCCTTATTCTCCTCACTCATTTCCTTTTTTTCCTGAGCAGTTAGTTGCTCATTTTTTCCATTAACTAGTTTGCTTTTTTGTTCAAAAACCCAATTAACATGCATAGCTCAAAGCAATGTTTTGAACGAGATCAATATAAAAGGAGAAGGGGCCCAAAAATGCCTCCTTCCTTAGCAAGTCTTCAATGCTTATCAAAGGCCTCGAATTGATTTTGTCACTTCATTAGGACCGCTAAAAGCGAGGGCTAACGAGCGCGACTTGTGACCGTCACGGCTTGGCATGTCAATCGCTCTTGCTGATTAGCACACTGGAGTTGTTACCCTTGAGTTATGGTGGCTGCAGCGCTTTTGATGATGGGCAGGAAGTGTTTCTGCCTGTGCAACGCCAGTCCACTACCTTTTTTGATGCCACGTGTTCGATCGCCACCGCGCGGAGGTCTGTCGACTCCTCCGATTATGGCAGATACGGACCTGAGAGTGAAGACAAATGGACACACGTGTATGGGTGTGCGTGTTTGGTCAAGAGTAGAGGCTCTATACTTGCAGGGGCGTCCTCTCCAAGGTCGTTACTTTAACGACAGTACCCAGTCATGTAGACATGTGTGGTGAGCTAACCAGGTGTTCAATGGAGTCCACACATTTTTACAGTACGAGGTTGATGTCGGTGAGTCTGAAAGATGACCAACTAAACACTAATATTTACGTAGATGTTAGTGACTCGTTACGACGCCATAACCGGTGTCTGCAGGCCACACCAGGTGATCTAAACGTTCTTTGCACTTTGCAGTAACAGCACCACCGATTTTAGCGTCCAACTTTGTTTGGTGAGACGACGGTGTAGCTAATTAACTCAGAAGATGTCAGCTGATCTTTTGAAAAGAACACTCTATTACAGGAAACGGCTTAAATCATTGAAAGTAGTGTATTAGTCAGGAAGGTTAATTATATTATCTAGTCTACTAAGTAATGGCGTTTGGCCTAACTTGCCGCTACTGCTTTGGCCACTCCCGACCCAGTCCCTCCTTGGGACATACATTGGAGTTGAGTTGGTTGACACTCATTAAAAGAAGGGCATCCGCAATGGGTAGCCGGAGGACCAAGAAACTCACGTCAACCTAAAACGCCTCGCGTTCCAGACAGGAAGTTGTGTTTTTTACTCACTTTTTAGAGGATCCTTAAGTCACCAGCCTTCTGAAGTAGAAACACACCACTTTCAAATTCTCCCTTAAAAGGAAGGCAATAATTCACATAAGAAGGGCAGAGGTTTTCCAATCAATGATGACCTTACAACCAATCAGGTGAAAGAAATACTTTATTTGCACAGTCGTGATTGGCCGATGGAAAATGTGTTAATCAATACCTCCATATAACTAGCCTGGTAGAATTTAAAATTTGATGCTAGAAACCAAACGAAGTTCATTCCGAAGTCTTTTTCCTTGTAAAACCTTATTTTACGGTGCAGAATCCTCCTCTACGTTGAATTTTCACTTATTAACCATGGTCATACATACTACTGATAATTAGTGCGACAGGCGATCTGGCATTAAGGTCACAGAACATTTTGGAGGGGAGATCTCTTGCTGCTGACCAATCAACGACTGCCGCTAGTTAACCGCATCAAGTCCCGCGTTGAAGCTACCCGCAACTAAGCGTCTAACGTTGGCCTGACGTGGACGTGTTCGAACTGGAAGCCTCCAGGTCAGAATTGGTACTTTTGCGGGCTTAAACAAAACATCGCTGATTTTGCACCGTGAAGGTCTGTGATGGTAGCATGTGCGTGGATTGGAAGGGTCAGCCACCGTCTTCTCCGCCTTGATGTTTGCTTGTTTTTCCCGATGAAGACGGTCACAATGTAATGGCGTGATATGGCAACTTGCACGTCAGTCCGACCCCTTCTAGGTGGGGGCGTGTGGGAGGGAGGAGAAGAAATAGTGTGTGCCCATTGTTACCGCTAAATTTATGTCAGTGAAACACACATGTAATCATTGGCTCGGTATGTTTAGCACCGTCATTACAAAAAGCCTCAGAAGAGCACATGAGACACGTTATTTGGGTCTAACAGGGCACTGACACACCATTCGGTTAATTTTAAACTGGATGCTATCACTTGTTAAGCTACAAATCCAACAAAACGTGTTACCACATGTCACCTAGCCTAAAGTCTGGGCTCTGGAGCTCTGGTGAGGCTATTGCGGCTTCACGTGGTTCCTATCGAAAGGAGGCGATAGAGGTGAGGTAAGCGTGTTTTGTTGACCTTTGGAGCAGCCATTACCACACCGTGGAGAGTAGATGTGGGTGACATTAATGGGGGATCATGACCCTCTTGCACTTTCATACCTACCCAACGGATGATAGCAGAGGGGCGTAGTCGATACTGGATCGCCTATTTTTTGCTGTCTCAGCTCTAGGCCTCCGGCCAGTAGCTACCATCAGCCAACGCGTGCATATCCTTGTGGTCAAGTTGTTTACCTCCACCATTAGTGCACAATTGAAGCAGGAGGGGGGGGGAGGTAATAAGCACCGCCTCCTCCCCCTCCTCCTCCTCCACCAACTTGATAAGACAAACAAAGCGTGGGCGACACTAACTACTGGCTTCTCCAGGGGGACTCAGGACCCAGACACAAAAAAAGAGATAGTAGATTTATTTGAAAAAAGGGTGACGGAACGACAATACTGATGACTTGATTGTCACTTCGTCTATATCACCAAGACGATCTAACAAGATCGCCTTTTCTGCGTGCGACATGACACGGTTTATGCTAATCAGGAAAACATAAAACGGGATCAATGGATGTGTGTATGTGTACATGACTGTGCATGGGTGTGAACGCTTGGATTAGTGGGAAAGTGTTCCAACAAGCCTCACTTAGAGGGCTCTTGAGAAACTGTAAGTAGGAGACCGATGCTTCCGAGATTGCGAAAGTACAGGTGTCCAATGCGCACTTCCCGTCTTGTGGTGAGTATCATTTCATTCGGATACTTGGATGAAGGCCACAATAGACCCGCAGACACAGAGAAGGTCAAGGACAACGCCCTGATAAGAGGGGTTCACCATAGGCGAACCTGCTAGTAGCCCAGCCAATTTACACATTGAGCGCCATCACTCGGAGCATTCTCCAGTCGTGTTCCATTGTTTGCCTGCATCCAATGTCGCTTGAATTTGAAGGATGCGATTCCATGTCACATTTTGATAAGCAAGTTTAACCCCCATTCCAAAGCGGTAGAGACTGTCTCCTTGAAAACCATTTAGAGGAGTTCCAGTGCGTGGTGCCAGAACGCACAAACCGGGCCCAAGGATGGATGCGTCAGGATAATAGAAACTCGCTCTGAATTAGGGTGTGACAATGCTGACAACTACACCAACACTGCGTCTAAAGGGAGAGTCGTGGTGAAAGCCGAGCTTACAAGCACAACATCTCGAAGACACGCACCACCTCATTGCCCAACAAGATCACATGTGTGCTAGACACATTCACTCACTACCTAACGGTTAACCACGGCTGAATCTGAGATCCACCTACTCGATGCAATGAGGTAGAACACGCAGATTTACCAGAAGGCATCGAAATAAAGACAGTTCTATCATCATAATGCCAAAACTTATATGTGAGACGGGGTGCATTCCAGGAGATAGGAGGGAGCACCGTCTCATCTTGGCCTCCACAACTTCCCCCATCCCCACCAATGGCATTCCTTCAGCGCCTGGCCTCCACGTCATGACGGTGACCGTGTCGTGACCCCAATGACCAAGCTCAGCTATCCCTCAATTCACGAGCAGTCGCCAAAAAAAGAAAGGCCCAACAAAACAGAACAAAGAAGACAACAACTGGAAGAAAAAAACAGCATTTCCAGGCACTTTTTTTGTACGAGTAAAACACAAGGCACTCAATTTATTCCAATTGAGCAAAGACCTCTGAAAGACTTCGAAGCAGAAGACGACGAGGGAGAAGACAAATCACCAACATCGAAGTCTTAGGAATGGATAGACGGAAGGGAGGGGAGGGGAGGGGCGGGGACACCACTTTGTACAGTATGATTACCAACCCAATCAGATGGAAGAGCTAAGGCAGAGTCTAGGACTTCTGCTGTTGTTGCTCTTTTAGATGTTGCCTCGCATGCCAAGCACAGGCGTATTTGCAAGTGAACGGTTTCTCACAGACCGCACATTGGAACCTCAAACCGGTGTGTGAGTTCATGTGTCGACGCACTTGGTAGGCGGAGAAGAATTCCTTGTGACAGATGTCGCATTTGAAGAATCGCTGACCCGTATGCACATAGTAATGTCGGGTGAGATTGCCTAACCACTTGAAGGGTTTACTGCACACTGGACAGAAATAGGTAAGTTGACCGTCAACCAGTTGGGTGGGCACATCGCCCTTCTTCCAGACATCCTTCCGTCGAAGGCAGATGTGATGATGCAGGCTGTACTCATTCCCATAGTACTTGCCACACTCCTCACAGCGAAGCATCTTCCGCGAGGTGGTTAACTGACGTCGATAGCATGATGAAACAGGCACGGAGGTGGAGGGTAAGGAACTGTCATAGACAAGGAATGACTTTCGTGGAACTGTGGCAAGGGAGATGGGTTTGGAGGAGTACAAGGAATGTGTGGCAGTGGAATTGGCAAGAGAGCCCCTAGCTTGCATGTCAGCCAGTGGACAGGAGAGCCAATCGTAGTGAGTGTCCCCATCGGGATAGGTAAATCGTCGGACATAGTCACAAGAGGAGGGAGGCGAGGTGGAGCAGGAGGCGGTGATGTTCGAGGCAGAAGTAGTAGAGGGAATGGTCGAGGCGGTGTAATGCTGCAATTGGGAGACATCCACACCAGCTGCCATTGCAGCGAGACGGGAGATACGTGTGCCCACTTTCGGTGACGATGTTGCATTAATCGCAAGGGGAGTTGTCGCGGTAGCTTCTGAATTTTCCACACTTAAAAAGAAGGCGAAAAAAGACAAGTGAAAAGTTAGAGAGAACAACCTTCTTGGTGCGATTGCAATCGTGTCAAATGTGGTGACATCCATGCACGAGTGAACGGAATAAGGTCACCATTTCGGTCAAAGCGATTACCAAAGACATTCAACAGGCGGTAACGACTAATCGGAGTGGAGAAATATTGACTGAAATGGGATGGCTCCCGACTCCAGAGATGCTGCTGGTCTCCTACTCCCTTCACACGAGTGGTGGTGCCGCAAATCCAATCGCGACTTGACCAATCTGGACGTCGATAACGACATAGATACGTTTGATACATGACACCACGCATGGCTCGAAGAAGGCTTTACTTTATGGACAAAGATCGACTGAAAGGCGAGGAATCAACAAGTCGACAGAAGCCAGAATTTCACAACTCGGTGAGTAACTGAGCGTGACCTGTATTAAATGAGTTTAAATCGCCCATAAAACTCGTAGGACCACAAAACTTCACGCGGGTTTTTACGACAACACCTCGAGGGAGTCACATGCAGTTGCAGGTTATCGGACCCTACAAAGTGTGCGCGATTGTTTACTTCTGGTAAATTAGGCACCCATGCGTCAACCTATCGGTGCGGTTCACTTTACAAGCCTCGCATCTTGTGATTCACCAAATTAACATCAAATTTCGAATGAATTTGACGGGTATGATTCCACCTTCAGGCTGCCTTCTCAAAGACCATTTAAGAGAGGCATTGTATGTGCGGTGCCAGAACCTACCAACCAGGCTCCGATGGTAATGGTGAGGGATGGCTTAAGGACAGATACAGCAGAGCGATGGAGACCTCCTCTTCCTGCTTAAGAGGGATAGGATGGGTGCATGAGTCGCCACTAACGAAGTGAAAGTGTCGACATCTACGCTAAGATAACTTGAAAGGAGGAAGTCTGAGTGAAAGCCAAGCGAACAAGCTAGCTTCACTTGATAAAGCAATTTGAAAACCCTTGCCATCACCCGCCACTCATCATCACTCCATCTCCTATAAGACCACGTGTGGTAGACAGTAGACGTTCTTTTAATATCTGAAGACTACGTACCAACTGGGACCGATATCAACTTATTCGATATATCCCGCGCATGTCCAGCCGGAAGAAAGATGGGTCTATTCACACGCCCCAAAACATCCGTGAGATGATGCGTAATTCGGGAGATGGGGAACGAGGGGGAGAAGACAAAACAGTGCATCACCTCATCCCCCCGCCTGCTACTTTGGTAATGCACGCGACTCCATGGCCAGATGGGCAAGGGGAGAAGAATAGTTATGTGCCATTGATGCGAAAAGGTCAAGTGACACTTAAAACCAAGGGGAGCAGGCGCTCCCAGATGATTACAACGCTAATGACCAACTTCTTAACCTACCAACGTCTCTTTCCTTCCACCTTGCGTAAATCAACCTTCAACGTTGAAGAAGGTGTTAACGGCTTTCGAGGCATTTAGTGCTTTATTAAGGCATTAGAGATAACTGGAGCCCTGTTAATGATGAGTGGAGGGCATTAGAGCTACCCTCATCGACTCACCCCTGTAAACACACACACACACCCTGCACACACGCGTGTGAGTTTGTGCGCGCGCCGCCATACTATCAGACTCACCTGAGTAACCACGGCAACCCCCTACTTACCTACCTACCCACTTACCAGTCTATCTCTCTACGCGTGCACACACACTTGTGTGTTAGTATGTGCGTGTATGGTGCTATACTGTGCTGTGTCGTGCCGCGTGCGCTGTGCATAATGGAATTTTATGCTCTTAAAGGATCGATGGAAGGACAGGCACCCATGCCCCCTTGGCACACACGTACACGCAGTAACAAATTAAGTAGGAAATGCGCATCTACTCACCTTGCGTCCTCATTACGACAAGTAGGAGGGGGTGGTTTGTTGTTTCGGCTAAACGTGACCACCAGGTAACCCTCGCAACTGTCAAAATCACCCGAATTGGACGAGGTTGACAAAGAGGAGGCAGCTGAGGAGGACGAGGAGGAGGAGGGAAGAGGAGAGTCCACGAGAGTACCCTCACTTATTGCGCTAACTGCTGCCATGTTTGGTTTCTTCCCGTGTTCAGTTCTTTCGTCCCACTGAAATACGTATGGAGAGGCGGTCAAGAGGGTGAGAGGCGATAAGGGCATCAGACGCGACCTCACAACTCAGCGCACATACATGAGTCACTCCCGACTGCAGGAGTTATGACACAGGGGTGCAGACAAGGGGAAATGAAATCCAATAAACAGCATCCAAAAATGGCAGATAGGGGTCACAGTGACATGACCGACCGCATACAGCCATCAACCTAATAAACATACTGAAGTTACTGTGATTTTGTGAAATAAAAATAAGGCCAAAAAATCGGTTCACGTGTTCTCGTTTCTACTGAGAGCAGGACGGAGGGCGAAAAAGTGCACGACGAGATTCACTGTTTACACACCTAACGGTGATGTAAAACACCGGTAAAATGTGTCCTTATTATTGATTACGACGCGCGGCAGAACAATCTGCGCTACCAACAAACTCTACCAAGTGCGAATCGCCCCATTTTGCGTTGATATAATATCCATATTCGACAGTCCGAAGGCCTAAAAACACTGTTCATGTATGTGAAAGCACAGAATAAAGAAAGTGAATAAAAGCGCAGGAATAATGATGACCTCAAAGACCAGCATCAAATCCAGGTAAAAGTAAAACAAACGTATTGATAGGAGGCAAAAGTAATACAAAATATGACCAAAACTTGGTTATAGGGCATGGGAAACATGAAAACAAATCTGGCAAAAAACATTATAGCGGAATGTTTGAAAAAAGAGGCTTGATTAATGATAAGAAGGGAATATTTGCAAATCGTATTTAGACGAAACGCCAGAATACTATCATGGATAGCTGCACCAAATTTGAACGCGATAGGAAAAAAGAGGATGCCATATTATAGATTTCAATTTGACGGAAAACGAAACAAAAAACCCTTAACAAAATCCAGTACAAGAAATTTAGAGCAAAGGATCAGAAACAATACCATTTCAACGATAACCAACAAGAGACAAAACAAAAAACCAAAGGAAATTTAGCAGGAGCAGAAGGCAAAATAAAAAAATAAAACAAAACAGATGTTAGAGAGAACAAAGTACCACAAACTATAATTCGGTACAATACAGAAAATAAAAGGACAACTCGAACCCACCCGTGGAACACCGTGAAAACGATGAACTTCCCAAGTACGAATGATGAACGTGGGTCGAGGGTAGGGGCAACTAGAAAATACAAACAAATAAAATCGCACTAAGCATCTGGTGTCTAAAAAGCACTAAAATGAAAAAAAATAATGCAAATGAACTTTGACAAAAACTTAGCCAAAAACTACACGTTTAGTGAGTCTGAAAAAGTAAGAAAACGGTACGTTCAAACAACAAAACTTACAATAAAATCTGAACCAAACAATTAAAAGCAATGTAAAGCGTATTTACAAATAGTTTTGAGGAGACACATTGTGCCGAAACACATAAACTAGGTAAATTTAAGGTCGTTATAATGTATAGCAGATCGAAAACCACACTCATCTGTGGGGTCTTGAGACACTCGTGAATATAAAAGAAGGTCCGGAGGTCAGCCTATTTAGCACAGGCAATACGGACACCCAAGTAACCGTAACCATAAACGGCATTCAAACAAACGAAGCTTCATAGAACCTGTTGCAGCGTTTCGAGACTTCCTTTAAGGCAAAAGAAGGCATGGCTCTAGGGCAGAATACATATATTCTAAAATAAGAGGGATTGGGGGCTGCTGGCATGGCCCGTTGGACTGCCAACCGGCAAGTACAACATGGCCACCCAAGTGACCGAAAGCAGGAGTTCGAAAAAAAGCATTATACCTTTATAAAAACCTATCACCCAATTAAAAGATTCAAAGGTTGGAAAGGTGTCCCATTCAAGGAAACCGCAAAAAATCGATGATTTTTCCAGGTTTGAAGTCGACACAAAATTGTGAAGTGTGCCCTTGACAGCAGGACACTTTGCAATTTTTACTCGTCCTTCCCTGAGGCAGATGCATTACGGTAATCACTCTTTTATTTTGTGTCACACTTGACAATCCCACGTCCTCCTACCACCTATACATGAAGGTTAAAAGGGAAAGAATCCCAGAGAATGTCTAGTCCACCCAATTCAAGAGTTTTATGCAATGTAGTGCTAATAGTTTTACTTAACTCTAACTTTGATAAGTTAATTTTTTGAGACAATCTAACTACTATCGACAGATTCTATTAATAGCTCGCAATTTGACGCTTAGTAAAAAAGTAACGTTCCATCAAATCTTGTTGCCTCTTTGCTATTTCTGGGTTGTAAAATCGACATTTGTTTGGTTTGTCGAACTGCTTTGTGACTGTTTTAAATGGTCTTTGCGTCGAAGATGTTGAACGCATTTTACAGGCGTATTTTGAGAAGACCTTCAGTCATGTTTACAACCGCCGTTATTTCTGCCTTCGTATTTGAGCGGGTTATTGACAAAGGGGTTGATAATCTCTTTCTGTACATTAATAGAGGGGTAAGTCAAAATTTGCTCTTATTCATGACACCTCACAGAAACTTTTTGAGGACATTCGTCCTGATAAAGATGTATGATCGTAAATACTGATGTATTCGTCAGACACGTTTGAGCCAAGTTGTACCAACCTGGAACCTTTCTTCCAACGCTAACTTGTTAACGACGACTTTAAGTAAATTTTTCTTTGCCTGCTAGTGGTGCTATTTTGGGGAGATCTTAACGCTATGAGACTTTGCCTTTGAAAATGTCTTTCTATGCTCGCAACACTTTAGACTGTTCTCCGCCGGTGTTTTGTATGCTAAGCTCCCGTAGGTGACGCGCTTGACTGAGTGGGAGGGTTGGAGGGCATCACTCTCGAGCTGTGATGCTGTGAGCCTGTTTGCGTCTTGCGCACTATTTGAGTGGGAAAACCGGGTGTTCTGTACCATCCTCACTCCTAGTTGTCATTTCAACATCCATTCGTTTATTCCCACTATTTTCAACCCTATGGAGGGATTAAGGACCCTGATTTACTCACTCACAAAAATTCACTGGTTTACATCATCGGTCAGATTTTGACTTGTTCTCAGCGCCATTCTTACTCTCTTCACAGATTCAGTCATTTGCTTTGTAATAATGTGAAAACGAGCATAGGTGTGAATCACTTCGATGGAACGCCACATGAATTGAGTCATGCGCAGAAGTCGTCGGGTGTGTCCAAGAGGCGCTAGTACTGGTATAAGCATATCACTACCAAGGACGTATAAGCCGTGGACCCTTACACTTGATGGTCCCAGCGATTACACATCTGCTTTAGCCACATGACGGGAAGATATTCAGTTCCATTGCCCTTGAAGCCTCTTGCCAAAGGTTCCGTATCCCGCCTCTGGGTACAACATTGGAGGGGGAAAGGAGTATCACTGCCTTAAGACCGCAAGATGCACCAGCTCAAGAGCCGATGCCTTCAGAATTTCATAATCTACTTCCATCTTCCTTTGCTAACCAACCCATAATATGCTCACCGGTCAACCATGAGAATGGCTGAGAATGAGGGCAGTTGGTTTTATAGGAGTGGATCAGTCATCATCCAACATCAGAATGAAGAATTCCCATGAATTCAACTACACAGCCTCTTTTATAGCACAAAGGATTAGCAGTTAATTTAAGGCGCTAGTTCAATTGTCCAGTTGGATGGGGAAGGTTTTTGACATGCTTTACAGTCTGAAATCATCTTGACAGTGAGTGCTTCTAGTGCGGTTCTCCAAGCCTTTACTAGTGGCCGTAATAGGCCAATAGTAGAGTGAAGAAGAATGAAAGACTGTAGACAAGCAGCCATGAGTGAAGCAATGCATACTGAAGGAAATCTACCATCGATAACGCGCTGGTCAAATCAACGCAAACTCCTTCTGAGTCCCGTCAATGGTACTTGCAGGCGTCAACAGTCTGCCTCGACCTTGATGAACTCCTGTGTTAGTGCTATTAACCGCGAGGCGGAATCGGGAGTTGTAGACCCAATTCGCCCGTTGGAGAATTTGGAACATCGTGTTCTCTAAAAGAACAACTGCACCGAGGAAGGATCCATTCGGAACATAAGAGCAAACAATGAGTGGTAATTTGGGACCAAAATAATGCTCATGACAGTCTTATGATGCTGCAGCAAGGGAAAGGAGAGACGCCATGACTCATAACGAGAACTACCACAGGCGAAAAATCCACTGGAAAAGTTAATTCTTCCAATTATACCCTGTCACTTGTACTGATGAAATGCTGAGAGTACGTCTCCGATCTCAGGCGCGCATAACTTTGGCATTTAAGTAGGATCCAATGATAGGAAAAGTGTTGAATCACTCGATATTGAACTTTAAAAAAGCCGAATGGTTGAACATACAGTGAATTGGAAGTTAACCAGCAATAGTTTTAGCAGAAAAAATGGAAGCCGCGAAATGGAGATAGAGAAGAGATGAAAGGTCGTTTACTTTATGAGTGCCAAATGCTAGACAGAAGAATTCGCGTTGCCGGTATCAGATGCGACTGTAGTGGTCTCGGAAGCCTCACTACCACCCGCACTCCCACCGTCGACTATATTAACCTCCTCAATGTCTGCTCCGGGCATGGGAACTAGAAGGTTCTGCTTATTCATCAGATTGTACTTCAGCACAAATACAGTAAAGCGCTGACAGAGAGCAGTCTTCTCCTGGGATAAAAAACTACATATTAGTAAAAAAAACTAGGAGTGGTGAAAGTGCGGTGAGGAACTCACTTCAAACTGATCGAAAAGGCTGCGGTGATGGTAGTATGCATGTGAGAAGATCCGATACACTCTACGACAAACGGAACTCAATTTGGCCAGTGAAGAGTCCCTTATCGTGACTCGGCTGGGAAAATATTTACTACTATTTAGCAAGCAAGCTGCACCATCCAAAGTATGACGAGTGTAATTGATGGCTGGACACTGTTGAAAAAATGGGAAAATTAAAACACAAAATCCATAGCAGAACCTACCTCCTTTGGGGTCTTGTGAGCGGCACACAAGAAAATCCACTGTTCCGTAGCTGTCATTTGAGCACATGTTTCAGGAGTGCAGTGGTCTTGAAGGAGAACAGCTAAACCGTTTAACTCCATGCAAAATTGTCGTAGGTGTTCGTACTTCCACACACCAAGATCTTGACTCTGTGGCTCGGTTAAAATGGCATCAACATTTCGGAAGTCTTTTCGAATCATTTGCTGGATAATCTAACGAAAAAACACGTGAGAGCTTGGAAATAAGGAGTACTTGTTGGACAGCAAGAACAGTGTCGACTTCATCAAAGACCTCGTCAGGCCATTGACACCACTCCTAAAAAAATTGTTCCAGACTATAACAAAGCTACCTCTCTCTTTGTACCCGGACGATTGCGTCGAATAATTCCTGTACCTGAAGACATCGCTACAACCAGGCTCCAGAATCAAGGCTGATGGCTAATTTTGAAAAGGCTCCGCGGTGCCTGCCACAATTACCACGAACTCCGCAAAAATGATGGAGCGACCCCGAAATTTTGTTCCTTTGGGGCATAAACTGATCAAAATCGACAATAAAAACAATGCTTACTGGACTTGCTTCTTCACTTTTCATGTTACTCACTGTTTGAGGCACTGATAGGAAATCTGCATTTTTTAAAAACTATTCGCGCTAGCGGAAAAAGTGTGTATTGCTGAGCATTTTTATAGGAGCACTGTCCTTACACATTTAGAGTTAAAATAAGGAAATAAGCCTAACTCGCATAACCCTTAATTTGTTTTTGGGTAGTATTTTGTGTAGCAAAATCTCATATCTCACATTGTTTTTAAATTACCAGCCTCATCTCAGTGAAATGAAGTGTAGATGGTGTGTTTACTTGTTTTCTTTATAATATTCCGAACAAGCTAATGTAAGATTTTCCTCGTAGGTGCCCTCAGCTTTAGCTCTAAATTCGGTATTAAATTTGTTAATTAGTGTACACGCTTTATGGGTGTGCAGACACCTTGTTCAGGACTCTTACGTATTCGACCGTTTGAAGTCCCCACTTAAATCTCTTCATCGTTGGTGGTAAGAGCCACACATTCGGCTTTGAAGATGGTGGCCCTCACAGCTGGAGCCATAGATGTAGATTTGTTCTTTCTGTGCTTACTGTTGTATTTAGCGAATAAATGCCGGCGACAGTATAAAAGACCCGATTCTTAAAGTTGTGGTAAGCTGTCTTTGAGTAGTATTATGTCAGGGTTATAAAAATGTCCCCGGTAGTAACGCTGGACAAAATCGGTATCGTCTATTGCTTAGCGATGGCGTAAAGTCTCATTCATGTAGGCTTTTGAAGTAGAATTTATGCTTTTTAGTTGCTATGCTTGCCACACAATTGAACCACCTCGTTGAAACTGGGAAGCTCTTAAATGGCAGCATTATTTGCTTGAAGAAATTTGTATGCAATAATGTTCAGAAGGACAAGTAGGTGCAAGCTGTATTAGAATATTTCCTAGGTATGTCGTTATCGTTCTTGATGTAGACATAGTCGGGTTTGAACAACCAACATCTGCACAAGGTGAGGTGTTGCTGCGGTGCTTAATACATAATACCAAATTAGGTCGCCAGCCCCTGAATCAAGCTGAGGATAATTCATCCTTGCAGCTGAGCGTCTTGTCTTTGCCAGATCGGAATGTTGCGAGTACTCCACCGCGGTCTGTTAGTGGACCCTTTACATCCGCTAGCCCTGGCACTCCTGGAGGTCGTGTTTTTGGCATTCAGAGCCTCAATCCCTATCAGAGTCGTTGGACGATTCGTGCACGTGTCTCTCAAAAAGGCACTATTCGCACTTGGCAGAAGAATGGTCGGGAAGGCAAGCTTTTCAGTTTTACTCTTCTCGATTCCACTGGAGAGATCAGAGCGACTGCTTTCAACGCCGAAGTGGACAAATTCTATGACCTAGTTGAGGTTAATAAAGTCTACTATGTCAGTAAGGCCTCACTGAAACCTGCCAATAAACAATTCAATACCACAGACAATGACTATGAAATGGCCCTCAACAGTGATACTCAAATTGTGGCTTGTGAAGACGGTGAAGACGTCTCCGTACCTTCCTTCTCTTTCAACTTCGTTCCTATTGGGAAGCTGGATGGTTATCAACCGGGTGATTTTGTTGACGTAGTCGGAGTGGTCCACGAGTCTGGTGATGTCTCTACGATCACTGTTAGGTCATCCCAACGAGAAGTCCAGAAACGGGATGTGGGCCTGGTGGACGATTCTGGGTGTCTTGTGCGTCTCACCCTCTGGGGTCAAGAGGCAATCGGTTTCGATGGATCGAATCACCCTGCGTTGGTGGTTAAATCAGCAAAACTCAGTGACTTCAACGGCAGATCGTTGAGCACTACGACACAGTCGTCTGTGATGGTTGCTCCAACGAGTATTCCCGAGGCGAATCGGTTGAAAGGTTGGTATGAGAATGGCGGAGGCAGTACTTTCAACTTCGAGACGTATCGCGGAGAGATGATGGGTGGGGCTGGTGGCGAGGGGTTCATTGGTACACTGGGCTCGAGGGACTGGAACCTCCTGTCTGATCTTGAAGCGCCCGGGGTGGGTGGTCAGGCTAAGGCGGATTTTTTCACCTGCAAGGTGGGCCATATTGGTTATTTAAATGCTTTGATCATTAAGTATATTGGTAAGCATTCTCGATAATCTTCAGCCATTGATGCTCTTGTTTTTACATAGGTTACGTGCGGACCCAGACGGCAAGGTTTGATGCCTAACTTATTTCTGTCGAATGTTAATGAGCCAAATATTTGTTGCACTTAGCGTTTTGACAATATTTGACTGCTGGAGTTGATTCGCTAAGGCTGGATTAGACAAATCTGGGCCGGACATTTCGTCCCCACTAGTACAAATTGGGGCATTTTTTTCTGTTTCGCTTAACCTTACCGTAGGCGACGGTGACATTTCTGAAGAAGGAGAACTTCATGTACCAGTCGTGCACCACTGAGGGCTGTCAGAAGAAGGTTTTGGACTTAGGCAATGGACTGTATCGCTGTGAGAAGTGCAACCGTGAGACGTCCACCTACAAGTGGCGACTCATGCTGTCGGTGAGTGATCTCGTTGCTAAACCCAATCCGTCTCTGAGTCGTGACACCTATGATGGACGTTTGCCGATTTTTGTCGGTTGTTATAATCAGAAATGGGCAATAGGCTGTGGCCTAGCCGCAGAATACGCCGATAGTGGTCATAGCATTTGCTTTGTGAATCGCTTCCCACAACCATACGCTGCGACTCTTCCCCCATCTATACTACTTCGCTGGGTTTTTGATTGCGACTTCTTTCGCAAATTTTCGGCCCTTTTCATGTCGACGTTGTAATTTTAATGCTTTTGACTAATTCCATGACTACCGTGAATCGGTTTAGGCAGATCCACCACTGGCATTAAACATTCCTGTCGACCTCATTAATTACCGATCTTTCCTCTCTACCACCTTCCATGGACGTAGCTGTTGCTGGTCAGACTTTCGGAGTTCACTCCGTCTATATTTTGAGTTCCGCTGCAACTGAGAGGCTGAATCTATTGGTAGGCATTACGCATGATATGTCCCGTTGGCGATTGAACTTTTATTTCCGGGGTGAGAACCAGTACTATTTGCAGCTACTAGTTTGTGCTTCTCGATACCTCGTAACCCTTGTTTGTCCAAATAGGGATCCAGGGTCCATATTTTGCTCACTCCAACTTCAAGTACATTTTTCTCGTTAATGCACACTCTGAATTTCACAACAATTTCTTTAAGAAGGAATAATTTTCTGGCGGCTAATGTTTGGCTGCGTCTAGCCAACCATATTCAAGAGGAAAGAGACTCCTCCGATGTACTCGCTCGTTTAATCCATCTGACACACCAAAGATGTTTGTTTTTCAAATGCCTCCCTCTCCATTAAGGTGAAAATCTCCGATATGACAGGTGAACATTGGATTACGTGTTTCCAAAATACGGCTGAAGTCATCCTTGGTCGAAGCGCCGAAGAACTGGGCGCTATTAAGGAGTCTAAGGTAACTAATTCTCGTCTACTCTAACATCTGTGGTCAGGATGAGAATCAAATGGACAATGTCTTTGTCGACGCCATCTTCAAATCCTGGATCTTTCGACTCCGCGCCAAAGTGGACACCTTCAACGTGAGTGGAGTGCCTCTATGTTGTCGAGTTATTTCCCTTTTTTGTGAAGAAAAGGCTATATTTGGTGATTTGTGATTGACTTTGCTTTAGGATGAGTCGAGGTTACGAGTTGTGGCTATTGAAGCGAGGGCGGTATCATTTGCGGACTACGGGAGGCAGCTGCAGAAGCAGATTGATGCCATCATCCCAACTCTTCCTGCTGAGTTGACAATGGATGATGCAACGGATTGATTGTAAAGGTTAAAATTTGTTTATGTGTGAATTTGAACTTTTTGAAACGGTAGCAAAAAACACGGAACATGGCGTAAATTAAATATTTTTACACAAAGAACTTTTTGATGTTGTGGATAGATAGCTGGGGTATTACTTGGGTGGCGTAGAAAGTTAACTCAGTCTTATATCCAAGTAGAAGAGGCGGACTTTTTCTGCGTCTTCGTTGTAGCAATTGGCGACCTCCAAGCTTCTTGTCTTGCATCTCCTGAGGAGGGGGTGGTTATTTACACCTGACCAATTAGGGCTCCTACCTCTAGGTCGCGTTTCAGCACAGCGGAATGGAGGATTTTCATTCTGAGTTCGGCGCAAGTGGCCTTCATCTCGGTTTCTTTTAAATAATTGATTCGGTAGCCAGAGTTGACGGCTTTCGCCAGCTGGAGGTTTCTTGCACTAAAAAAGGAAGAAGACGGCATGTCAAACCAGTCATTCTTGAGGGGCCTACTTCTCTTCGCTCGTCTTTGAGGCCGACTGGGTAACGAGGTCATCCACGACTTTGAAAACTGTATGGATTTCACGAAGTTTCGTCTCCTTTTTGGTGACAGCAGAGAGGAGGCGGTTTTCTTCCCTCAAGAGCTGATCCAGACTTGGATCGGTGCCTTGGAGGAGGTGCAGACGACTGGTCGAATTTTCACCCATTGGATCGTCAGCCGAGTCTTCCAGATGGAGCAGTCTCTCCCGAGCCGCTGAAATCTGGTAAAGGCAAGACAAGGTGGTAAGCCCAACCGATCCGACACATCGGAGGCGAGCGCCGTCCACATAACAAACCTGGGCGTTAACGTGGGCTAGCTCTTTTCTAACCGTCCCCTCCTCCGTCACTTTCGACCGAAGAACCTTCACCGTCCGTGCCTCGGCCTGACCTTCGTGAAAAAGTAGCGCAAATTCACGATTCTTTGCCGATAAGGCGTCCCGTGATTTCTTCCCATTTTCTTCCAACTCATTAAGGTTTTTCTAGACATTTAGAGAGAAAATGCGTAGACACACTTACTTTAGTTTGCTCCACTTTTACTAGAGCATCCTCCAACTGGCGCTTGACATCGTCGCGCTTTTGGATGGCGGCTTTACACTCACCTTGGAGGCGACCCATTTGCGCCTTTTTTTCATCTAGGTCCCGATTCAGCCTCTGCAGGTTTGCGCCAAACCACTTTTTGTTGGCCTCAATTTCTCGATTCACCTGAATCTAAAGGGATGTTCGGAGCAGCTAGCTGCTTTCAAGGATTTACCTGCTTTGAGAGCTCATTCCGAATCGCAATTCTCGACTTTTTCAGACTTTCCATGCGTCTCCTGACCTCATCCATTTGATCCTGCTTATTTGACAGGCTGGATTGGAGAATGGTCATTTCATTGGTGTAGAAGTAGCACTTCTCCTCAATCATCAGCTTCTTTTGTTGAGCCAGATTAATCATGGTGAGACATTCATTTCTTTCCACGCTTACACCTTTATAGAGCTTTCCCAAGTTTTTTAGCTGTCGCTGAAATGGCATTTAAGTAGGTGGTTTGAGGATTAATTCCTGTCAGTCATACGCCATGAACAACACATCAATCAAACCTGAAGTGAGACCAGAACCTTCTGATAACCAATGAGATAAAATTGTTGGAGTTTGAGATCCCTTTTCACTTGTGCGTAGTGAAGTTGAGCCTTTTGAAGGTAACGCTTCTTCTGGGAGGCCTCAAATGACTTCACCTCAACTAGGCGGTGGAGGTCTGTCAAACTTCGCTTCTGTTTATCTATTTCAGCCAGACATTTAGCTGCCTCTCTCATAATGACTCGAATTTCCTCTCTCTCGTGGTCTGTGAAATCGCTCTAGCAAGGAAAAGGCAGGTGGATATCTGAGTGAGATACTAAATCCGGGGACACAATAATTGGCAAATTACCTGAGCAAGACGAGCTTCCGTCATCTGAGAGATCTGAGTCCTCAATCGTTTACTTTCTTTCGTATCCATCTTTGAAGCCCTTTTTTGCATTAACTCCAGGTCTGCTGCTTGTACCTTCCTTGTCTCTTCAAGGTACCTTATTGTCTCCTCGAGGTGTCGCAATTTCTTCTCTCCTCGCCTTATTAGCTTCTGTGTGATGGCCCCACTTTTTACCGCCTGATTGGTTGACACAAGGTACCGCTTCTTCTCCTCTCCCATATGACTTAGATCCACATTCATTTTGGAGCTAGGCAAGGTAGAAGTTATGAAAGGCCATAAATTTCCTCCTACATTGCTCCATTAAGCTGAATCGCTTCATTGTTGAGCTCCTGATATTGATGTTTCACAGTGAATAGCTTCTCAGTGATGCTGCAAAGATGATTTTTAAGCTTTTTGTTTCTTCTAGGAGACAAAAATGTTCAACCAAAACCGACTTACGTAGTTAGATCCTCTGTTTCGGCCTCAATATCCTCCTTTGATTGCTCCAACTTTGATTGAGTTTCTGCTAATTCCTTAATCTCGTCTTCTGATCTGCTAAGAACATCCTTTAGGTCTCTGGAAATGAAGAAGACCAGATTCAAGGGACAAAATGTACGGAGGTCTTACGACAAATCGCTTTCCAGTCGAGTGGTTTCCTGCACAACTTCTTGAGACTTTGATTGAGCGGCGTTGAACTCGATCTAGATACAAAAAACGGGTCTCAAGCCTAGAGAAGGGAAAGAAAAAACTTTTCAGTGCCAACCAACCGTCAGGGAGTCGATAGATTTTTGGCACTCAGCCAAATCGTTGGCTAGCTGTTCTCTACGTTCAAAGACATCGTTGAGCTGGCGATGGAGGCGACGCGATTCAAGCAAGTGCTTTTTGCGCTCCACTGTTTCTATGTCAATCGCGCGGTCCAACTTTTTACAGCGTGATTTCAGGGTCTGAAAGTTGGTAATCAGGAGGAAGGACAGACCTCGGCGGTTGGATGCATAGCGGCTTCTCTGGCCAGCAGCTTCATCTCCTCCTCTAGTACAGCGATTTGGTTCGTCAATGACTCAGCATTGTGATTCGAATCCATGACGTCGTTGGAGGATCGAAGAATTTGCTTGCGCAAGTTATCCGCCTCCGAGTCGAAACCATCTGGAAACTCATTGCGACGGCGAAAAGCGCTGGCAATGCGCTTTCCTGATTCTGTCAGTCTTACAAACATGTCTTCCAAGTTGAGGGCGTTCATCTGAGTTCTATAAAAGAAAATGTTGGCAAAGTTATATTTATGCAAAAAATACCTTTTAGCAAGATCCGCGAGGCGTTTGCTTTTCCGTTTCAAATCTAATGCTTCCAGAAGTCGGATTTCCTTTTTAATGAGCAAGTCGTCTAAACACTGCAAAGCTCTCGAGGCCAATTCACCCAAATAAATGTCAATTTCTTCAGGTTTAAATTTCAAAAAAGTTCCACACAATAAATCCGCTGGCTCGGCAATGAGCACGACTTTCTCGTCCATTGGTCATTCTTTTGAAATTAATTAAATTTTTGCTAAGTATTTGCTGCTAAGTCGTCGCAAATACAATACAAGGGTAGATCTAATCCATGGTTTACGATTAAAAAATAATGACATAAATCAACCCAAAACTTCGCTTAGTAAAACCGTTAATCAATAGGAATTATAAAAATCGCAAATCAATTTAAAGATGATGAAGAGATCAGGAGTATGCGCCACAAAAGCAGCGAATCTTGCTCGCAGACTGAAACAAACTGCTAGAACAATCATCACAATGGAACTTAGCTTATAATTTAAGGAAAACTACGAGCGTATTCGAGTTTTTCAAAATGTCTCAGTTTCGAAATTGGGACAAACAAATGTGGCCCTTGAAATGCTTAAAACAAAAAATGGGAACTTAAAAATAAAGAAAGCCACGTCATCTTACGCCAAAGTGTAAAAATATTTAGCGGCCCTTTGATAACCATGCTCGGAAAAATCACTTAAAACTTGTCAGCAGCTAGTGCTTAGCTAATCAAGCGACATTTGTTTCCTCTGCATGCATGCCTTAAAATTTAATGTGCGCAATAAATCTGTTACTGGTTCTAAATTTTCTTTGTTCTTATGTGTTCTTATTTGTATTAGCTGGGCCACACCTTGCGTGTTTATAGTACCAGTGGGTGCGTTTGGTGTCGCTAATATTTTGCAATCGTGTTTGTTTCTTCCTGTTACTTCTGTTGTTTTTGCCCCTTGTAGCGCTTTCACTCGGTAAACGCTGCTGCTCCGCTTTTTTATCGTGTGATTCTCGTCTTCGATTGCCACTCATTAGTCTGTTTGACTTGACATATATTCAAAAGTTAAATAACTTTCCTCCTTTACTTATTTTATGCCTTTTTTCACCTTTTTGCTACTAAAATTGCCATTTTGCTGCTTATGTGAGACTTCGAGTGGACACCATCCCTAGTTTACTTTATTCTGCTTCAGTTTACATTGGCTCTACTACCACGTAACCATTTTTATTACAGATAACTGAAGCCCGAGGTTCTCCATCCTAAAGCTGCACCATGAACTTTTTAAAACACATTCGCAAATTGTTTTTTCCCCTCGCAATGGATTATCGTTGCTTAATGTCTAGTGCAGTGTCTGCGTCCAGGCAATTCGAGCGCGATTGCTGGAGCTGCCTCAAACGTATTAGCTGTCAGACATTCTTCTGTGAGTGTGGTAAAGTTCAGTCTTTCAGTCCCACCTGGAACTACTTCGATTACTTTGGTTTCTCTAAACCCTCCATGCGTATTGACCCAAGCGAGCTTTCTCGGATGAAGCGCAAACTCCAAATGGCCTTCCACCCTGACAAATTTGCTCGCTCCACTAAGGTCTGTTCTCACTTCCACCCCTCTGTAAAATCGTTCTAATTTTATACTCGCCGACCAAATTTTTTTCAGGAGGAGCAAGAGATTGCGACCACCGTGTCCGCACAGATCAACGATGCGTTCACAGTCCTCTCCAATCCGATCACACGCGCTGAGTACATCCTAACGCTTAACGGGAACCCCTGCTCCTCGGATGATCTCGCTGTCACCGATACCGCCTTCCTTGCCGACGTGTTAGAGGTAAACGAACACGTGGACGATTTGGCTGAGATGGTGAAGACGGAGGAGTGTAAGCAGACGTTGGAACGGGTCCTGGCTGCACTTTACGCCATCGTAATGACAAGATGGGGTAGGGAGATGGATCAGTTAACCCGATTCATCGAAGTGGCCAACTGGGAGGCCGCGCATCAAGCCATCTCACGTCTTCGTTATTATGAGCGGCTGAAGAAGCGTCTGCTGGAGCTGGGACCCGATTTTGCGATGAGAGGCATCAGGACCCCCTTCGATGGTAGGGGAGCTGACTGTGATTCGTCCCTGGGGTAGATACCTAGAATGGTAGGACGCTGTACAATAAACCCACCTCCTCATCCAGACTTGGTTTTCTTTTTTGCCTCGGTTAAGTAAAAAAAATCGAATTTAGGTGTCTACATCTTTGACACAAGCATTCACAATGAAATTAGAGGTAAAAAAGTCAAAAACAAGAAAGAGCAGTAGCCTGTACGGGGCTATTCCGTAAATTTCGGTGGGGAGGATTGATCCGAGGCGGAAGTCGGATCGATGTTATGGTCATTGTGGTTTGAGCCTCCATCCATCGATTTGGAGTGAAATAAAGGATTACAGGATTCTGTGCGCATTTCCTCCCCCTCGGAAGAGGAGACGGGTTCTGCCTCATCTGCTTCATATTGGCAGGGGTAATCTTGGAGAGTGTCATCCATCTCCATCTGAACTTGGTCACCAATTCTACCTAACACCGATTCGTGGCCGCTAAGGTTGTCACTGGAACTGGATTCCACTGCCATAGAAACGTCAAACACTTCGCGGATCTCAATCGCACGGGGAGTGGCCTCAACTCCTGCAGTTCCCACTTCAGAAGGAAATGTTGGTGCAATTGGGTGGTTCGAAGACTCCAACGAAATGGGATCATTAGGAGGAGAGCCATCTACCTTGTGGTGATCCGCAGCCCTGTATTTGAAAGACTCAGCGCTCTTGTAATCTACGGGTTTCCCAACTTCAAGAGGACTTTCTTCATTGTGCACGATGTTTTTCGATTCATCTTGTGGAGGATTTTGTTCCAATGGTGTAGGAATATCCATAACTTTTTCACGAAGAAGCTGTACTGAAAGATGAGCTTCCAAAGACGGTGAGACGTCAGAAATGTTAAAACCATTGTTCAGGGGCCCTTCAATAAGCTTAGGATCTGTGCAGTCGGTCAATTTGCTAATGGATATTTCCAATAGGTTCACTGAACCTTCCACGTCATCGGAGGTTTGTAATGGACTCTTGCCTGATGACTCAACCTCTGTTTCAATCCTATCGAGTGGAATTACGCTAGAAACCTGGACTAAAACTCGCTCCAAGGATTTACCAGTCCTTGATGCAGATTCTAACGGTTCCCCAAATATCGGAAGTCCCGATTCCTTGCCAACTGGCAAATCCGTCTCCTCAAATATTCGCTGATTAGCCTCATCACTTAAATGCGGGGTGACTTCCGTTGAGTCTGATGCTTGAAGAGGACCTTCCTTTAACAATTCCTTATTCATAGATCTTCTAACCACGTCTATAACTTCAGATGGGGGAGATATTCGAGGTCCTTCTACTTTCCTATCATTGGAATCTGAATAAGCTTCAACAACGCAAGACTGAGTTTCGTTTGATGAAATTTCAAGCGACTCTTCGATGGAAGTTCGGCTGCCCATTTCCAGTGCAGAGGTTCGTGAGACTTCTTCCACGTTCTCACTAAGACAGGGAAGACCCTCAACAGCACAAAATCCCATGCCAATGTCTGATTGCACCGGGTTCTGGAAAGGTTCCATTGAATCTGGTGCTTCCAAGGGACCCCCTTCCAATATGGGCTTTTCACTTTCGTCAAAGCTCATTCCTTCTGACGTCTCTTGAACTAAGGGTTCTGGGGACTCTTGAATGACTTGAGCATTCGACCTCATACCACGAGACCTTCGAAGGTCTTCCGGTGTTTCATCACTGAAAGTCGAATTAACTTCAACAGCTGAACCCTGGAGAGACTCCAATGAAACTGGTACTTCATCCGCGTCCATTTGTAACAAGGGTTCCGCAAACTCGTCGATAGGAGTCAACTCTGGTTTCCTGACACTCAGAACATCTGTATCAGTGAGGTGTAGTCGATGAGCACCTTCCATTGTTGTGACATTGTAATGGCGACGGACCTCAGACGACTCTACATCCATTTCCGATGACGCGGAAATGTCAGAAGGTTGCACCAAAGCTGGCTTTTGAAAACAACTTTCTTTTAAAGGTGTCAAATTCGAGGACGATGTCTTAGCCGCATTTGTGTCCAGCTTTGATGAGAAATCGCCTTCTGAGGCTTTCAAAAATGCTTTATCGACATGAAACTCCGGTTTATCAGTGACTGAAGCATGCATTTCTGCCTTAGTAGATACTGGCAAATCTGCCACCACATCAATAAACGTTTCATTGGCTTCAAAAGAAACTTTTAATGGCGCAGAATCCTGGAAAGCCTCTGTTGGAATCAGAGCTTGGAGGGGACCTTCCTTTGAAGTCTCCTGACTTGGTAACTCTGCCACAACTTCTAGGAGGCTGCTTTCACTTTCGCCTCCAGAAGCCTCTTTTCCCTCAATTGAACCTTTACGAGGACCTCCTTCCGAGGCAGAATCCTTTGGAGACTCCTCTGAACTAGGTTCCAGATCCAATTCTATTGGTAGCGATTCACCCAAAATTGCATCATCTCCCTCGATCTTTTGATCAACCACCAGGAGGGTAGATGAGGAGCAACCACCTTCGCCAGTCACTGAAGCTGGAAGTCCGATGCATGTGGCTGAAAGGGTAGGCAGAGTTTGGATGGGGCTGATGGCCGCTGTCAGCGCTGAGATCTGTGCAATGTCATTCACCGACGCAGCGAGTGGATTCGCGGCTATTGTCGGATTGCCGGAGGCTTCAAGAACTGCGGATGTAGCACCGCTTTCCATCATGCAGTAGGTGGTGAGCACGTACTGCTGCTGTTGTGGTTGTTGGGGGATCTGTTCTGATGTTGCCGGAGTCACCGAGGCGTCCAGGGCTGCTGAGAGGATGTCAAAAGTCTCTCCATCTTCTTCTTCTTCTTCTTCCTCATCTTCGCTTTCTTTTTCCGCCTCCGTTGTGGAAGTTTCCAGTGTGTTGGAGGTGATGGACTTATCGTCCGAGGAAGTGCAGGAAGGAGAGACTAGACGCTGAAGGGGTTGGACAGTGGCCATCTGCTTCACCGTGGTGTTAGTCGTGGACGTGTTAGAGGGCATTTTTGCCATGGACATGTGACCACTACCAGTGGAGTCCACTTCCAGCGTCTGGAAATCAGTGGAGATTGATGAAGGAAGATGTTCCGTTGTGTTGGCCTGAAAGAACAAAAAGTTGACTCCAAATTGATAGTAAAGGAAATCGCATCAAATATCGACTCACCTGAGCCTGTGATGGTTCAGGCTCGATTCCCAATTCTTCATTGGCATTTTCTGCTTTAAATTCCTCCACAACATTGGGATCCATCTAGAATGGAAGAGTAAAACGATCTAATTTCAGTCCACCGAAGTTAAAACCACATCACTACACGGCGTTACAACTACATCTCACCGTCAATCCAGCCCTTTTCATCCAATTACTAGCGTGAAATTCCGAGGTGGGATCAGCGAAAGCGAGGAGCATTTTACCGTGGTAACCATCAGTAGCACTGTCCAGACGTCGATGCGCCCACAGTCTTGCCCACTCACCTAGGGGTTCTACAAAGGTGAGGAGGGAGAGGGCACTCTCCATTGTCATCACGTCACCACCGTATGCATCGCAGAGCTGTGCCAATTCATCCTTCCTGAGTTGTTGAAAAAGTGCTGTAGTGGAGCCATTAGAGAGCCAAATGGCAACAAGTGAACCCTAACTCACTCAAAGATGGCCAAGGGTCCATGAATCCCCATACCAACTGGTTCAGCGGGATCATAGCGCAGCTTAGAGAGAGCATGCAGGGTGGCAACCTGTTGAGAGGTCATCTGCTCCACCAGTCCATGGTAGACGCCTTGACCAGTGGACTGTGGTTTAGGGGTCAGAAGTTGCCTCAAGGCGAGAGGATAATCCACAAGTTTTCGCTGGTTTTTTTTGGTCTCCCCTTCTTCCTCATTTTGGGTCCAGGCGCTGTCACCACAAGGCTTTGCATAGATTTTACCCGGCTCATTGGTCTATAGGAATAAGTAGTACTTAATCAGGCAGGCCTCGAATCCCTTGATAGTGAACCCGAAGGCCGACCTTGTAGGTAAGCCCGCTGTAAATCAACGCCCTGGACTTCATCAGATGAATCAACGACTCCTGCTATGAATGCATACATCTGAGACGAACCACAGAAAGGCCCCGACACTCAAATTACAAAAGGGCTTTTGAAACCGCATCAACTGGCCCTTCTGACTCCACTTCTACTGCTCCCGATTTCTATGGTCAGATAATATTTGCTGTGGATAGTTGATGCCATTCAGCGCTTATCTAGACGTAGGATTGCATAACTTCCACATTTTTGACATTCTCCACAAACTTTTTACTCACATCAAGATAGACGATAGTCTGATGGCCCGATCGGCCATAACGAGTCAGGTATTTGGCTCTAGCTGCCCGAGCTGCATGTTTAACCTGAGCCACGATCTGTGCCGGGCTACTTCGATCAGTGAAACAGTCCGGAAAGGTCCATGTATCCTCGCTATAAACACGGTCGGGAAGCGGGCTAGTGGAGGGTCTATAACCATTCTTTCGACGTAACCTCGACGATCCCAGTGGTCGTGGCGGTGGTGTCGGAACGGAGGCCTTTATCGCTACGCCGCGACGTTTGGATTTGCGAGAACCACCGCGAAGAGTAGAGGAGGAGATAGTGGAGGAGGCAGGGGAGAGGGTGAGAGAGGCCTCCGCTAAGTCAATCTCGGTGGCTTCCAAATCGATCGTCACGACGTCTACAGAGTTGAGGGAGAAAGGGAAGCCTGAATGAAAGAGGAATAAGGGTAGTTAAGGAAGTGAAGAAATTCACTTACCGCTGTCGTTGCGACCGCAGGTCGATTGGGTCTTAAAGGAACAAAATAATGTCTTGATGGGGTTTTTTTTCAAATGGTGTTGAACGATTCCCCTACCTACCGGCATTCGCCGCGTTTGCGACACTTTTTTTTACCAGATTGGTTGACCTCAAAGTGATCGCATGAATGAACAAGGTCATTGCCCTAGGAATAACCATATTTTTTCCATGCTGAAAATACTCTGACGACTTGAAACCATTCAGCCCAGACGTACCAAAGGGCTGTCCATTCGTCCAACGGAATCCTCCACTTCCGGAATTAGGAGTGGTGGACTGCTGGAGTAGCGTGGCAACTTGCTAGCGGAGGAAATCGAGGCGGATGAGGGTCGACGTTTTCGAACTGACATTACCGGGGAGGGTGAAGATTCCGTCGCTCCCCTCTCTCTGTCCTCCTCTTCATCCTCCAATAGTTCCACCTCTTCTATTTCTTCTTCCTCCTGCAGCTTGGGCGGAGTAAAGATGCTCCCTGTTGAGGTTATGGAATATCGAGTGGTGGAAGCGCTGGGTAAGAAAAACAGTCGAAATGAGCGGATCTGTGCCGGGTGTAGCGTAAGGGATTACTTTTTTCGGCAAGATTACGAATCCCAATGTCAAGACAGAGGTAAAATTTGAGGTCTTTAGAATGTGATCGATGTGGCTTATCGATGGGCAACTGAGCATACCATTAACACACAGCTATGTGTTTTAAGTCTTCGAGCTTGAGTAAAGCGCCATAGATTTGAGTCTTATGCAGAGGTACTGTCCACATGTAACTTCTTTTCATCATCCTCTACACCCCGTTGCATGTAGAAACTTATCAGCAGCTTTTTTCTGCAATTTAAGCATGGTAGTGCCCCTTATAACAGTTCGCGCTGAGCCCCTTCCGGCAAGTCACTACTCATTATAGATGATACTAGGTACGATTTAATTATTCAGTTTAACAGGAGGGACATAAACGGAAATCCAAGATTAGGCTGATGGGAGAGAAGAGAGAACGACAATCATGAGGACAAAGTTAAGGCAAAAAGCAAAAAATGTCTTTTTTTCAGGTAGACCACGCACCTGGCTTGAGCATAATGTTGATTTTGACTGTCCTGGCGGAGGCGGTTGACTTGCTGTTGCTGCTGTTGATGATGGTGGTGGTGGTGATGATGGTGATAGTAGCCCCCGAATCGTCCTCCGATCTCATCATCAGTCAGGGGACGACTCATTTTGAGGAGTTCAGTGGAGAGTTTGCGAAGACTGTGAGGCGTCATCTGCTTCTCCACGAAGGCAAGCAACTGTTATAAAAAGCAGGACATTTTTATGCATTGAGAAATGCAAGAATGGCTTACTAAGGCGGAGACAAAATTTGAATAAAATTATTTTGCTAAAACCGTAGGTAAACATGATTTTCAAAACTACCAGTTAGTCTAAAGAATCAAATGCATGGAATCCGGAATCTATCTGAGCAGCTACGCTAGAAAATGGTTGAAATGGAACATATTTCACCAACGTAATTAGCAGCTATCATATGCATAATTGCATTGAGTGTAGTAGAGGAGGAACACATCAAGCGTAAATGAATCCCATGCTTTAAAAATAGCCAGTTAGCCCATTAGGAGACATTATAAATGGATGGAGAAATGCAGGGCATGCAAAAGCATTGAGGAACCTCAGCAATTCAACCAACCTTACGGGCCTTCTGATAGTAAATTGTGTCAGGTGGGTTATAGCACATCGCATTTTCGCACATTAGCCGAACATCCGACAAAAACTGACCCGCAGTTGAGTAATAGTTACGCGATTCTAATTGGGAGTATATTGTACCTAAATCCATCGGATGGGATATAATCTAAGAAAAATTTAAAATCAATTAGAATAGAAGTCGCTTTCAAGACGAAGGAGAAAAAAGGTTGCTTTTCAAGACCTTACTGAAAAATAGTCCGGAGCAATATCTTCAGTAACAGGCTTGGCAAAAATACCCTTATGATCGCGTTTTACACAAAGACGATAAATTTCACTTAAAACCACATAAAGTGAATAACTCGTCCTGAACGGTGGGTCACTTGAAGCGCCTAAACGAAGACCCAAAACATTACTTAAATGGATAGGTGCAATACAATCGTGACCAAACAGAAGGCTTACTTTCTGGTTCCTCATGTTCCATCTCCTGTTTCGAGAGTGAAATTTTAAACCGCAAAGAACCTGAGGAATGTTCGGACCGAAAATCACGATGCTAACGAGACAGGATTATTGGTAAAAAGGAAACTAACTTCAGGGAACGGCATTCCGAGTGAAAACACCTAAAAAGAAGACATACCAAAAGATGTCAGTTAAAAAGCCAGGAAAAAAGAAACCGAATTGCCTTAAGCACCAATTCAACACCAAAAGAACAAGCCTTATTAAAATAGTAGACGCAAGGAAGGAGCCGATTATGGCTGAGGGGGTAAAGTTTTTCAATAAATTTCAAGAGGCCAAAGAGGATCCAATGCTTAAAAAAGTCAGTAAGATGTGTCCAATTAAAACACAGGCGACTTGCGCAATTGTCTGAAATGATAGACTTGAGACACACGCAGAGTGAGAACCATTTAGGCTATATCGGCACAAGTCAATGGTCCATCAGCAGCATCAGAACAGAATTGAAAAATGGTATGCGTTCTTTTATTTAAATTGTTAATTTGCAATCGTACAACTAATAGCTGCTTTAATTGCAACGTTAGTGCAAGCAGAAACCATAAAATTTTGAATTTGAATAAACTGCAGTATTTGCGTGTAATACGTCTAGTAGTATTATGTTCATCTTAAGAATGCAAACGACTTAAATTTAATCCTGCTTCCCTTCTCACTTCTACTACTTAATGTGCCAGACCTAACTCTATTGGATGGTCGTTTAAGTTGTGTGCATTGGCACTCAAGACGCAATATGGTTAAAGTTCCCTAATCCGGATTAATTAGCTATCGAGTCCAATACCTTAAATCACCTTTGCGTGCAAATCCGTCAACCCATCTTTAATCGCAGTCAATAGCATCACCGAAAGTTAACTGTTCATTGGCTCTGGACCACATTTAGTTCTTTTCGTCAGCTGCAAGTATCCTCCACACTCGGACTGCGAATGAACACGGGAACAATTTCCCCCATTGACTATAACTCTTCCCTGGTGAAGATTTGCAGCACACTCCAGGCTGCCAACCTTGCAGACGTGTGGAGACTGGAGTCTTTCACCACCTCCCCCTACCTTGAACTCGTCTGCTACCGCGACTGCCAGATCTCGTCCGTCCCTGCACGTCTCGAATACCGCACCACCTATAGCGAAGCCTTCGCCGTACCAACATTTTTATTCCGGGGCTCCCTAAATGACGGTAGCCAGGTACCACTCTCATATTTTTGGCAGCGTTTCTCCCAAGCATCTGATCACCCTCAAGGCGATCTTTGGTCCGTCATCAGCCAAACCGAGCATAAAGCCACTGGAGTTCCCTATTTCTTTCTCCATCCCTGCAAAACTCGTTCTCTAATGCTTGACATCAATCCACCAACCGCTACCTCCTATCTTACCTTCTGGCTCTCCTTTATGGCTCGATGCTTCGATATCTTTATTCCTCCATCAATAACTTTTGTCCAGTATTAAAGTCGCTCTATTTATATCCACCTCAATGAAGGGAACCGATAAAAAATTACTTCCTCGGGACCTTTTTAGGCCTTCGACCCATTCCATAGTGGATGGGTGTGTCATCCGTTAACGACACGATATTCAATCCTGACAGTGTCATTCCAGAGAGAGTAGACTAAAAGGCGTGAGTGAAGATTCAGCGAATACCACTCGATTGGAACCGATTCCACGCATCTTCACTCGTACGTCCTTTATGCCCAACTTCTGCGCCTTCAGGCCGATAGAGATACCAACAGTCTGCGCGGCAACGGTGGTTTGTTTCCTAGCATTATGAAAGCCCTCGCAACCGCAGCTGGTAGTACACAGGCTACGACCATTACAGTCCGTGAGGGTGACCTTCGTGTTGTTTCGAGCAGTTGTGAGGTGTACAATGGGGAGTTCGTGATAGGCGCGGTCCCCATACATGGTATGTAGATCCGCCTCGTAGGGGATTCTATGTCCAAGACTAGAGGGAATATATATAGGAATGGGGAGTGCTCACACAGACAGGTCACGACGCTTCTCGCCTGCCTGATCTTCAGTGATAACCTCTGAGGGTAACTTGGAAACGGTTGAGGTGACCAAGGTTGAATCACATGCTTTCAAGATACGCTGCAAGAAAAAGTGAAAACAACGTAAGGAAAAAGAGGAAAGCGCGGGAGGGAGAGCATTCAGGGACGAGCATATCAAGGCGGATCTCGAATGTCCGCTCAAATATCGCTTCAATCTCATCATGATGCCCTTCGGTCTGGGATGAATATAAAAACTACAACGTATTGACTTGTGACTCACAACTGTAAAATCGCTGAAAATACGGAAATAAGCTGCAGAGCACACATCCTTCTCTATGCACCAGCCGTACCTTTTTAAAACACCTGAACTAAAATCGATTTATTCACAGTAAATGTTCAAATTTGACACAGATCACCTAAAATCTGGTTGTGAATAAAAATAAAGCTTGAACCTTGCGATCAATACTGTTAGCACAAATAACAGCATAGTCTATGATCCAAGGTTTTATGCACGGCTGAGAATACTCATGAAAAAGCATATCAAATTCTAGGGAAAAAGGCATCTCCTGACCAAGGTAACCCCTCGACCACGCAAGCCCCACATCAGATTTGGCAGCCGCGACATTCGGAGCGCGCGGGTAGTGAGGAGACTTTAAGAAGTTTGGATTATCAGACTACATCTTAAATAAAAGCAAATAACATCCTAATAGCTTTAAGACCGTTGCGCAAAAGGCTCTTCCTTAGTAAAGGTACCCAATTGTCTTCAAAAGGTCTAAAGACCTTTCATTTGATTCTAATATCGAACTTGCATGTTTAATAATAATCCAGGATCTTTTAAACGACAACTCACTTGCCTCTAGTGTTACCAGAAGTAGAAAGAAGTCGTTATACGAAAGCAGGAAATGCACTTCCAATGCACCTGAGGGGTCTGGCCTTACCGACACCTACTCAGTAACCATTCCGTCCAGTAGAAGTGCAAACGCGATGTCTTGAGTCCCAGTTCGGCCAAGTCAGAGAGTAGAGCGTACCAGAAAACCATCACACACCCTCCACCACTTGTTGTGTGTGATGACCTACAAACTCAGACACCGTGCCAACGAGCACCATCTGCTACGCCCCATCTCACCCCAGATACACCACGACCCAAGAGTTGGAGAAAAACCCCGAGAAGTGCGAGCTTTACGTACTAACTGAATTGAAAATCACCAAAACAGAAGAAGAATCTCCACGAGACAACAAAAACAATAAGACCAGATATTGCACTAAAGTATTCGCCCTGTTTCATTCCTAGTCATTAGTTGCAAAGACGACAACTCCACCCCCGCCACCGCCACCACCAGCACCGGCACCGACAGCTACTCGATGCTTCTTTGACTGCTTTTTCTTTGTTGTGGAGTTCGCAAACAATTCTCGGTAGATATCGGATCGCAAAAATCTGCAATATGATGCCGATTTCATTAGCTGGAATATCTGATCCTCTGCCTCCTCAAAGCAGTAACGGTCCGCGTGAGAGGCTCCGGCACCAACTACCACTGGAGCCGAGGTAGCAGCAGCGTTGAGTGAAGATGGCTCCAGCATAGTCCCTTCCATCAGAGATTCCATTCCTGCTGTCTCCTGATTCAAGGGGGGGAGGAGACGAAGTAGGCCCAAGCGTCGAAACACGGCCTCTCGAACTTTGCTATCAACATTCACGGGTTCTGGGGCTGTCAGGGAGAGATAGTGAGAGTATATCGACTGAATCCTTTGAGGAAGTTCCCTTAAGGGTGCGCTCTTTAGGTCCTACAGCACAAAGGAGAGGTGGTTAAGTTAACAGCTAAAAATTGGATGTCCCTACCTGGCACTCTTGCCAGAACATGAGGTTCTCCGCTGCGAACTCCTTCTCCAACCAGCATTGGAATTTCGCACGGCCAAGGGGATCTTTGAGAAGTTCCTGGAAAGAGAAGGACCACCGTTTGACGCGTGGTATTGAGAGTTCGCCGAGTTGGACAGCATTGCCGAGACCGCTACTACCAACGCCAACGGCGATACTGGAGCCCCAGTAGTTCTCGGCTGCCGCTGTAACGTTGTCGGACAACCAAGGATTGCTTTGGCCCACGAAGTCCACTTGAGTATCGCCTATATGTTGGAAGAAGGTAATCGAGCAACTGATCTCATTGGGATACTTCAAAATCGCCTGAACTCATGGATCTTCAGACCTGTCTTTTCACTCAATCACTCAGCCATCAAAATAACCGTCGTTTACCAGAAGGTCCAGCTACTGAAGAAGCCGGTGGTGGCCCCAGAATGAGATTCACCACAGCACCATGTGTAACATTCAAGCCCGCGCTGGTTTTTCGAGGCAACAGCAGATGATGTGCAGTCGATACTGCAGATGCAGCAGCCACAGCTCCAGCCATGTCTACACCGCCAGTAGTGGCCAAGGCCTTGGAAGAACTTCCAGCACCGCCACCACTTCCCCCGCCACCTCCATCATAGCCACTACCAGATGTCGATGTCGTAGCACAGTAGAGCAGCATATCGAAGTCGAAGTACTGGTCGCAGTAATTCTAATTGACAGCAGGTATCTGTGCTTGATTATTCTTTTCTCAGCAAAAGAAAGCCATACAACATCTCTTACCTGAAGATTTTCAATGGCTTTTGAAGCCTTAATTCGCTTGTGCTCCGAAGCACGAAGTTTTGTGACCTTCTCTGCAGGCGAGAGGCCTTCCAATACGGAAAAAAGAAGATTCCCTGCACTGCCACTGGCAACAGGAATTGGAAAAGTGACGGGATGTAGCCGACCAGCAGCCAAACCCGTCTTTTTCGGGCGTTTAGCGCGGCAGAGTTTACGCATATCCACCTCTGTAGTGTTAACACACCCCGGTGCGGGTCGATGAACGTTCCAGAAAGCTGCCTCTTGAGATTCCAGCACCACACGCTCCAGTTTGTCGCGTTTTTTGTCAACTTTCATCTCAGCTTCAGCCTGCGGAGGGTAATGCCATGTGGATGATGTTAAGAGCCCCACTCAGGAACAGAATGCAAGTTAACTCTGCTGAATCAATCCACCACGGCACTAGAGGACATGCTACTTATATGAGCAAGTGCCGATTCAGTAGACACAGAATCTTGTGAGTCTTAAAAAGCACATTCAGATAGCACAAGAGCTCCACCGTCGCCCTGAGAAACAGGTATCTAAGTTGCTTACGCCTCAACCAAATTAGAGGAAGTTCCGGTGACCATATGAAAAACGGATCACAGAAGGCTCCCAAGGCGACTATTTGTTATTTTTCACGTCTTTTACGCACGCATCGTACAATTTAGATCCTTTATCAACTGATTCCAGGGTTGTTCTCGAAGGAAGAAGTAGGTAGTCAGTCATTGAGGAAAACACTCTCGTTCATATCAATCGCATCTTCACTGAACATTCCTAAATTCTGAGTAACACCCCTTCTTGATATGACCTCATATGAAATGGATGCGCTCTAGTGACCCTTTTGCCCCTAGCCACACTAATAAGCTCACATCTTGTCAAAACATTTAGACACGTTTCTTGGGAGATGTCAAAACCACCTTTTACTTTTTGAGCACACTTCGCAACGTCTTTAATGGTTGAACAGGCATTTCTGCAAGCATAAGGTAAGAGACTAATGAATGAATTTTAGTGCATCGCACCTGCATGTAAATGAACTCCCACTTGTGATAGTATAAACTCTGCAAACTAGCCAATCTCTCCGCCTCGAAATCTGCCAACTCAAGACGATGCTTATTCTGCATTGTGCGTTTGCACAGATAGACCGCGTAATCGACGGTGTCCGCCTCTGGACAGCGTGAGGGATAGAGACAGGGCGCTTGAAAGCGGTAGTAGGTGTGACTATCATTCTTCACCGTCATCGCGTGGTCATCGATGGGGAAGAGGTACCCCATTGCAGCGGTACGGCTAGCTAGATGCACAGCCTCGGCCACGTCATCAGCGCCGGCATGCACCATGAACCAGAGCACTATATCGCTACCTACAAAATGGGAAGGAGAAATGAAGGTGATCGTTAATGAGGCATCCGCAAGAGGTGTTAGAAAACGTATTCTGTTCTCCAATGCCTATCACTCAACCTTGTTGCGGATTGCGTAAGTTTCTATTTTCGCACCTACCCATTAAGCGCTTTGAAGCTCGTACTCGCACAATTTTCCAGGTTGACCAACGCCATATACAGCCGGACTATAAATGCGGAGTCATGGGCAATAAAAGTACCATCAAAATATCCGAAACCGGAACGTTTGAGTAAACGCGTACGCGCCCACTCTTCCTCAAGCATAGGTAAATCAGTCGAAGGAACAAAACTCCACATTGAGGATCTCAACTTTTTAAGCGGCCCATTGGGGAATTGACAAGATCCTTCCCCAAAACACATGCATACGCACACAGGAGCTATTCCTCTGCTTTTGAAAATGCCGTATCTATGAGAGTCAGACGATACAAGTCCTATACAACTTTGCCCTTATCTCACCTTTATTCTTCAACCGCCTGGTTTAAATAAGGTCACGTGATTGTCAAGGAAAGGTGATGATCGGAACAGAGAAGGGAAACAATTGAAAAAGGTCAAAGTAATTCCTCCCAATTCTGAGGTTCTCTATCGGTGGCCATCTCACGAATAGGACTTGTGACAGGTAAGCTCAAGTAGGATTGTAAAAAAAAACAAGAAGGTTCTCTCAGAACAATTAACCAGTCAATTTTGAATTTGGTGAAGAGGCTTCCTTAGTACTCCTCCCTGTTGCACCGCATCGATGAAGTGGCTCCTAGATGTGACTGCTCGGAAATCAGGGTACAACGATTCCCAAACACACGCGCAAAGCTAAACTAATCATCTTCAGGAGTGAGATTATGCGTACCTTCTCAGAAGATTTGCACAAGCTGCGTTTGGTTTGCATGGGGACAAGTGGCACGCCTAATAACTTCCCCTTTCTCATCTCAAAGCAGTCGGCCAGTTAACGAATGATCTGTTTTCATATCGGATGGCAGGTGATACCCATTAATCCAGTGGAATTAACTGTTGCTTTTATGTTCCCGACGGGACAGACTTCAAATCTTTGTCACACCATACAGATTAAGCGCATTAAAATGCTCACTTGACACGTATAGCAATGCGTATTTAGCAATACCTGAATCATTTGTAATACAATACAGAGGCCTCCACAACGGGAGGCAGCCTTTGTTTTGGGGATCATCATTACAGCTAATCCCCTCAGTTATAGGTCTTGTGGATGATGAGCTCCACTGCAGTACATCTGGCCTTCTTCAAATACCATCCAACAGAGGCGGGTGAACACGATTTCAAAATCTAGCAAATTTCAGCCACATCCGGATGCTTTAATTGAGACTTCAAGAGTGTTCAAAAGCAGAGGAAAATGTAGGGTCGAAAAGGAAAGGCTACTACTCCGATCAGTGGACGCCTGCATATGCTTTATAATTCATGGGTACAGACAGTTTCACGTAGATGGATTCTCTAAAAGGTGGTAGAATTGCCGAGGGCCATACAACAAAACGTACGAACATTTACAGCAGATTGGAGCTAAAAAAATCAGACTGACTAAATTCTAGAGCCACCCATTTGATAGGGAAATTTAAAAAAAACAATAAGAAACATGAAAACACCGTTAGAATCTGACGAAAAACTAAGACCAGATTGATTTAAGTAACCATCATTACCAATATAAGAATCTTAGAATCAAAAGTAGCCATCACCGCAAGGCATGAAAAACTAAAAGTAATAAACCAAACAAATGGTAGTAACCGGCTGCGCTTGCCTGAGAAGACACTAGGTATTACTGACATAAAATTTTTGACATTTCTTATGGGAATCCCTTGATCCTCTGAAACCATGCACTCGACAAGCGCCTCCAACCGACGCCACAGATATTCGTTCGGGGAATCTCGTAATTCTATAGAAGTAACTAGTAAATAAACGCATTTACCAAGCATTTAGTAGATGAAATAGAACACCATTAATCCAGGCAAGTAGGGTTGCAAAACAAAGCATAGTACATGAACAATCAAGACATTAAAATAGCCTTCCCGTGCACAAAAACAAACGATTTCCTGCTTAAAAGGAAACAACCTCTGTCAGCCTATCTCCTCGCAACACCCAATGGGTTCAAAAAGGCCGGACTGCAACAAACAACCTAAAACAAAATTTTTGCATAGTTATAGGTACGTGACCTTCCATCAATTCGCAATAATAAAAACTATAGAGTTAGTAATATATTTTTCCAATAGACCAAGATTGATGAGAAATTCATTAATTTCTTAGACTTTAGAGCGCAACAAAAGATCGTGGCTAGAAGCAGAGGTTAGAAATCTTGGGTAACTAGACTTATAAATAAATACGCCTCGAACCAAAAAAGAGCCTTTTTTCCACGTGAATCTTTCCCGCCCTGATCACTCTCCTGGTCAATTTTCTACCTCAAATAGAATGTCATGGTTGAGTAAGTTGCCGAATGCATTACAACGTTAAAACTAATCTAGTGGACTTGCATCTTTAAAACACATTTTGTGTGCAGCGTTATGTGCGTTAGGCATTACTGCCTTTATTGAGAATTTCTTCAACTATAAAGGAACACGATAATAAAGGATGGGTTAATCAACATGGCAGTCATTGACACAGAATATTACTGTGGTATTTTAAGACTTCCTCGAAGACCAAAGAAGGCATAATACTAGTGTAGAATATATATATATATATTATGTGAACAGAGGTATTGGGCTTTACATGCTAACACATTTCTTATTTATATCGAAAAAATTATAGCATGTTTTTCAATTTTTTATTTGAGAGTATCGTATTCCTCTTATACCAAGTCGTAGAAACTCAAATTTCTTTCCTTCTTTCTTATTTCGTCTAGTTGTGCCAAAACAAAACGCGAGATAGTGAAGGCGCTTGATTAACGCGAGTGCTGTGCTGTGTTATATGGTGGCATTCGAAGTAGATTTCAAGTCCTCACCAATGATGTCATCTGCCGGAATCAGTGCTTCTGAAGTATAGGCAGGGTGTGACTACCTAGCTAGTTGGATTTCAAGGGTGTGGCTACCATCATTCAAGGGTATCGTATGTGTTGCGTAAGCCATATGATCGTGGGATCTTGGCGACCATTGCTGACTTATCCATCTGTTATTTGGTTAGGGAAGGGATCTTGAATAAATCAGAAGATGTAGTCTAGGTTTTAATTTTGCAGTGCAGTGAAACATGCTATATGGTAAAGTACGGGCCTTCATTGGTTCATGAATTGTGAGTTTGGAGACTTCAAAGCTTCACGGCTGGACTTCTCTTAAATTAGTAGTATGGCATTTGGCGAATGCTTTGCATCTGCCCTAGTAGTGTTACCAATTAAGCGCCACATGGACAACAGGTAGCTGATGTACATCGAGAACAGCATTCTGGTTCTTCCCCAAAGGTATATATGCCTATCTGGGCGCAAAAATATGCTCAAAGTTACCCCTTGTCTACTTGGTGTTTCTCTGTGTCGTGCCTACACGTCACCTTGAGATAGGCCATCCGAAGTATTGAGGTCTTGCATGTGCTAGGTGAACGTCTCTACAAGAGACTGCTTTTGGTGTCCGCTGGGACTCAGTTATAGCAATCCTTCGAGACAGAAATGAACTACTGGCTATGGGCTAATCTTCATCTTAGATGTCTGAGTGGGAGAATGAATACTTGGCCCACAAAAAGGCGCACCGTGTCAGCCAGTAGACGATTAAAACGGCGTGAACAAGCTAGATCTAATCACATTCCCCCCAACCGAGTGAAATGGTTATCTTTAAGACCAGGTTCTTTCTTCAGAGTTGTTTTATCATCGCATTATGCGGTGATAAAGTGAAGTAAAGTAAAACAAAAATAATGAAGCAAAAAACTTTCCTAAGTGCCGTTCACGCCACTCTTAATGACTTATTAACACACACTGGGTGTGTTTAAATGTCAACTGACAGCCGCAGCTACTTTTCCCCTGATTGGCGAGGGCCTTTTATTGCTTCACTTAAGTACTTCTGAAATGAGAAAGGTAAATATCTCCGCCACTCACAGTTAGTTCGCAGCACAAACTTAAGTTGGGTCACGTTTCAGAAATTATGGAAGGCAGCATTAAATTATGAGTAATTTGTGATGGGATTTTCAAGCCTTGGCTACTAAAGCCACTTCGGTAGCATATTTCGCCTGCCTGAAAAAGGCCCAGGGATCGCAGTGCCGCCCGTTGCACTGTTGCCCGGTATTTCCACAAATAAGTGCAAGTGTGAAGACTAAAGGAAGAATAATTGCCAATCCAGGTGCTAGCTGACCTCATGATGTGAAGCTGTTCTATGCTAGCGTCAACGTCTCTCATCAAGCACACTACTTCTCGCCAAATAAATGTCACCGAAATTTGTAAAATTATGTTCAAAGGAGCATATTTCACCTCAAAATCTCATAGGTTCCTGGGTGGAAATATAACATAATTTGAAGTGAAATTTGATGGCAAAACTACAGACACAAAATTACAGTCTTTTATAATCTTTTGGGTATCTAAACTGAGCGAGGAAAAGGTTAAGCCGATCAAGGAGTCCACTATTGCCTATGGTTCAATCACAGTTTTTAAAACCAGATTGGCAAAAATGATGCATTTTCAGGCGGCAAGAGGAGCTCCGTTCTACGAGAGGTGGATGATCCCCTCAATAGCCTTGTCTTGTCCAATAAAATGGTCGTCATCTGAACGCCTGGTTGCATTGTTTTGCCAGAATGAGGAGGCATATTCTAACATCTTAAAACATCTTATTTGGTGTAAAAAAAGAGGTGATGGATGCGATGGGTTGGGGTGAGGTACTCAAACCACAATTTAAAGATCTCTCTTTCGCCTGAATTCCATGAATTCCTTGAGATTAACGAACTTTGGCAGAGCACAAAAACAGCCACACCCAAAACTGTGCTCTCAAGAGGGCGCTGTATCACGAGTCAGAAGGGTGTGCCTGTTGACTCGTGAACGCCTTCACCAGCCCCCAACACCATCAGCCTCGTATTTTTTCTCCCCGATGCAAAATACTATTCCCCGTGTGATCATCTCATGTAAAGTGTTGCAGTTAAAAAGGCAGCTAATTGAGAGCAGCCTCGCCATGATCAGCTTTCCTTCTTATGATAATCTAAACCATTGGCTGTCACGTCGATTTTTGCCAATTCGGCTTTAATCGTTGGAATAGCTCAACAATGGGTTCCCTTATGGGAACCTGTCCTCCTCTTAAAACTGATTGACCTCCTGTCAGTAGAAGTCCTCTCACCGCTTAAATCATTCAAAGTGACGTTTTTACTCCATTTTTGCATTTGTAAGAATTTTTCTTGATTCAAATTACCTCTCGATCCCTCTTTGACAAGGTAGATTAATTTCACTTGAATTACTTGCCGAAGTATTCCAATACATAACAATTGTTTTGAACCCGTCAAAATTTGTTAAACCTACGAATTATGGTGATGAGAGAATTGTTTTCTTTGAGTGAAAAAATTCATCCGAGCTTCACTTTAGGCTGCACGAGTTCCCTTTAATCCATTTTCGACGAGACACTTCAATTTTCTTGAACACCTGGTCTCAATTTCATATGAAAAGTTGTCATAAATGAAATCTGTGGTTGAAAAGGTGATTGCGTGATTTTCAGACTTCTTTCTTACCTGAAAAAAACAAATCTCATTTTAAAGTTAGTCTGGCGATCACATGCATAAACATGGCGGCTGTGGTTAGGAGGGAAAAATCGGAGGAGAGAAGGGAAAATGTCATCGCCCTCCTCACGATGTAGTCCATACAGCCTTGAGAGGTGATTATAGTCCCTGCTACCTCTTCCATTTCATCTCCCCCGCATCAACACAACGCATCAGTACAGGCTTAAAGGTAGAGTGGGGGGTAGGTTCGACGCCGATCCATAGGAGTTTGGAGTCATTGGAGTGGAAATTTTTTGAATTACGAGTCCACTTGCTTGGTGACGTGCGATCAGTGCACACCCACCCATAGAGGGAGAAAGAGAAGAAGATCATAGTGCATCACACTACAAAAAATTTGATAAGAACATCAATGAAGGTTCTATGCGTCAAAATAAATTTTACGGGCAACTGCGTCTTCAAAGGCAATTAACACGACCGTAAATCTTCTACTCCTCCTCTGCGGTGGGACCTTTTAGGTCCGATTGCAAAGGGCACCGCAGCGGTGCTTTTGCTATGGTCGAGAATTCGGTAAAAGGGAGGAATTTTCTCCCTTCTTCCCCCCTCTCCCCCCTCATTGAGGAATTCGAAATGGCAATCTCTTACACCCGTCAAGTGATTATAGTAGAGGTGGAGGGCATGAAACAAAAGCGTCTTCTTTTCTCTTTTATCTAATAAATTTCATGATATTCCAAACCTCTCCAGAGGGCTTGCGTAAGAGACAAAAAACGGTCTTTTTGATTACATTAAGAAATTTACAAAGCCAGGGCCTCTTTTAGACCGCTTAGTGGTCCTCGATTCCCCCTTTTCCCGTCCCTCACTCGTGGATTAAGGGAACTGATAAAGGGTATAGCAAAGGAATGTTTATTTGTGAGTTATAGGGAATAGAAAATAGACAACGCCATGACTCCCTCTTCTTCTGTAGCATGACTTTTTACGCAAAGAAGGCCCATGTGAAGATGGTAATAATGACAGCAGTACAGAGGCCTATGTTGACAATGAGCCTTTGTTTGGGATCCTCATCAATGCTCGTCTCGCGTTTCTTCAATTCAATCAACTCCTCGGCCTCTTCCTCAGTGAAGACAGGTTCACGTCGATCTTGCATGTCCTCAACACCACACATCCAATTGATCGCTTTCTTATAGCAGGGTAGCTTCGGCTTCAACTCCTCACCCTCAGCTATCCACTCTGCCTTCTCTTCCTCACTCACAATGGTCACCTTTGGAGCATCCAATTCGGGATCGAAGGGGGTATGACGGTCAGAGAAGATAAGTCGTCGAGTCTAGAAGAACGAGAGGTGCATTAGCAGTCCGATTGCCGGTGAGGTATGCTTAAAGAAGCATTAGGGACTTACGTAGCTTGGAGGAAGTGGAGGCGTAACTAAGGTAGCTACAACGATAATCACTGAGGAGATGAAGAAAAGGAGAATGGAGAAGTGCAAATAATGCATTGTGACGAGGAAATAGGGTGGGTTTGTTAGCACTTCGCCGCATGGAGTAGCACCGTAGGAGATCTCCCAAGCGAATCGAGTCACACCGATTATGAGACCGATGATCAGAGCGCAGAATACACCCTAAACAAAACCATTTCCCAAAAGAAAGGAGATTAATTAAGTGAATGGGTCAGAGGTGGGAAGAGGGGGATGGAGCTCCAAGAAACTAACGATTTCATTAGTGCGATGCCAAAAGACGGCGAAGACATAGGTAGCGCAAATGGGAGGGGCCAAGTAACCTGTGACCGACTGGATGTAGTCGAATAGCTCATCGCTCAGCTGAACAATTGGGATCCAAGCCAAGCTGATAGCGACTAGAATGAGAACCACCACACTGCAAAAGAGACAAGCAAGGATTGGCGACTTCTTTCCCACGCCAATACAAAAGAGAGAATGTATTCAATCAACTCACCGTCCAACAATCATAATCTCAGCATCCTTGCAGTGGGGTCGGATAAGTCTCCAAATATCCACGGTGAAAATTGTGGAGGAGGAATTGAAGATGGACGTCAAACTGGAGACCAACGAGGCCATCATGACAGAAAGCATGAGGCCTCGAGCACCAGAAGGTAGCAAATTCAACACCAATGATGGATAAGCAATGTCTGTGCATCCGGAAACCTTACTGCAGATTTTTTGGCAAAGATTAGCGTCTCCACAGGCCACGGTATCTAAAAATAAGAATATTCAGTTAAAAAAGAAGCCCAAATAAGGGTGTAAAAAGGGCTGGTTAGGCAAAAATTCACCAGCAAAGAGGATTCGAGCGGCCATTCCAGGAATAACCATGAGCCAAAGTGGCAACATCTTGATAAACATGGCAAGGACAATTCCGGCCTTGGCATGAATCATGTTCTTGGCAGCAAGGCAACGCTGGACAATGACTTGATCGGTACACCAATACCAGGTAGCATTGATGGTCAGACCGAATATGGCGCCAACCCATGGCAAATCCGTACTGTTAATAGACTTGAAAAATTGTAATGCGTCCGATGGAGGAATACTGCACTCAGCAAAGACACCAAGAGATTGACCCGGTGGATTTGCAGCCATGAGAACTATGTTACGGTCAGTGTCTGTGCCGTAGAGATCAGGCGAATACCCGCTGACGGAGTTTGACGTGGAGAACATGGTACTTCTGTAGGCCCTCGTTGTGTTTGGAATGGCATTAAAATAGTTCACTACCAAACTGTCGAATCCACCAGTCACCTGGAAGCCTGAAAAATTAAGAAGGAAAAATAACTTTATTCGCGCATCCAAAATGACATTCCTACTGTAGGGGCAAGGCTTACTTCGGATTGAGAGGTACAAGGCACCAGCAATCATAATCAGGACTTGGGCAAAATCTGTCCAAATGACAGCCGTCAAACCTCCTAGAGAAGTAAAAAGATGTCAAAAACTTGCTTAAACCATAAATAGAGGAAGGCATGCAATTTGAGTTAGAACCTACCCATAATGGTGAAGAGGGCGGCCACGGCTAGGAGAATGATGGCAGCAGGGTAAATAGAAATTTCCATAGCCTGTTGGATAAACACAGCACCAGCGTACAGATCAGCTGAAATTTTTGTAAAGATATAGAGGAGAAGAGCAATGACAGCCAGGTAGACACGAATACGTTGGCCACCGAAACGATGCCGCAGGTACTCAGGCATTGTCAAAATCTAATGGGAAGTGTTAACAAATATGATAGACATACTCCAGAGACAACGTAAACAGGCAAAAATAACCACCCCAAAAAACCCAATGTGAAAGCGGCATTGTACTCAAACACGGCTATAGCAATGCCAGAAGAAGCTCCCGACCCGGCAAGACCAATGAAGTGACCAGAACCAATGTTACTGGCAAACAAAGAGGCACCAACTGGGATCCATGTCATAGAGCGGCCAGCCAAAAAGTAACCGCCAACAGAGCCACGATTTCGCAATGAAGACTAAACATATTGTGGCATGGATTAGGAACAAATTATCGGCAAACATACCCAAATACCGACAGCAAACACAACAACAAAATAGGCCACAATTACACCAATGTCGGCACCATCAAGATATCCTATAATTGGGCTCATGTTTTGCCTTATTGCTACTATGAATCCAACAAATCCGTAAACCCTTTTATCTGTGTACTTATACAAAGTGCGTGAGCAGCTCCCTGATTATGCAAATCTACTCATTAAAACAAGCCTAGGTCATTTCTAGAATAATAGTTTGATATGAAAAGCAGTTTTACAAAGTTAAACAATGCCTATTATTTTAACAAACCAAAATTAAGGCACAAACGGTCTTTTTAAACCATTTAATATTAGGGTCTTTTAGCGGGTTTTTACATCCTGATGGCAAAGTTAGCAACAGGGCCACATGAAAATTTTTAGCCACGAGACGTCAGAAGTTCAGCGAAAGAATCGCAAAGTGCCTTTAATCAACAGAATTGGTCTAGCTCCAACATATATACCATTTTCTTCTTTAACCTATAAAGTGATGCTATTTTTTGTCTAACTTAAAACTTTGACTGGTGATTTGACTTTTATTTTGGCGAAATTATTTAATTTTAGTGTAAATTTGTAAGTTTTTGGCTTATGACCTGAGGTCTTTCCTGAAGTTTGGGCAAATTTAAGTTTAGCGAATGCTGTGACGGTTTGGAAATCCTAGTGGCCACAAAGTGGAAGGAAAGCCTGCATAGGCTCGACTTCCTGTTGAAATATTAAAAATATCGAACTGCGTGGTAAGTCAATGAAGCATTTTGAATGAGCTTTGATCTTTCTGGGTATTTATCGAAACCCCTTGCTTCGAGGAACCGGGAGGGAATTTTTTCACTTGATCACAATAACGGTTTGTTTTGGAGGTGGTAGGTGTAGTGTCTCGAGACCTTCTTTAAGGTGATAGAAGGAACAGTACTATGGCAAAATACATATATTCCGGAAGCAGAGGGATTGAGGGCTGCTGGCAAGGCCTGGAGGCCAGCCAATCGACTCATACAATACGGCCACCCAAGTGACCGAAACCAGCAGGCCAAACAAGCAAAATACTACAGCAGGCATTGTTAAAAGTTCGTAACAGATGGATTAAAATGCTACAAAACATAGAGACTCCCTCTCTTAGTCTAACGGCCCATTGTGCTTTGATTTTCTCTGCACTTTCCACCGCAATGCCACTTGCAAGGCCAGATGGTAGACAAAGAGATGATGAACAATTAGTGTGCTGAATCACCATACCTATTTCGACTGCATGGTGCAGTGAATTCCTCGCCTAGTTAGGTGAAGACATAAATAAAAGGCCGTGGATTAAATCCTCCCACTTCGTGAGGTACAACTTCGAAGGTGTGCAAGTAGACTATCCTATTAAGGGAGATAAAGGCTAGTTATGTGGGGCGCAAAAAATTTTGCCTTACTAAAACAGAGATGAGGTGTTGTTAATCTCTTGTAACCTAAATCAGATTTTTCGAACCCAAAGTGGACAATTTGGAACGGTGGAGGGGGAAGGAAGGAAGGAAAGGTGAAAAGTGTGTGTGCTAGGTGCACACATATGCGATTTAAGTGACTCCCTTCTTGACTGCAAATGCACATGACGAACTCACAGACTCAGCCTCTTGCAGTCTCCGCTGTAGAATCACACGTTGTTAGGTAAAGGCGGAGTATTTATCTGCTATGCATGTAGATAAGAGGATACGGAGGCCCAGAAAACCCCACTCATCTCACTTTCTACGAGTTTTGCTTTATGGCGAACAGTACGACAAAACTAAGAGGCATTGTGTGCCTAGAAAAGTGCCAAACTCTGTTAACTGCGCTTAAAGCAAGTAGCTGTTCGGGTCCCCTCCTATCGTTTATTATCACTTTATTCATTTTGTACCTTCGAATCCAAATTCATCTCCACAGAGTGTGGGAGCACTCACGGCGTACGTGCGTAACTCAGTCCTTCTACAGAGGTGGAAACAGGTGTGTGCGTATGTACAGGCGCAAATCACGTGCGAATCAGAGCCAGTCTTCTACTGGGGTACGTTGCAAACCCAGCACGCCGGCGTAGCGATCTCTGATGCGGCGGTGACTGTGAGTCCGCATCATTGACTTTCCGAAGACGCTGACCGTTGGAGTTGTCACAGTATTTCCCAATGATGACCACGTATCAGCGCCAAAAGGTGATCAAATGGACCGACAATTGACTTTAGTTCTTTGCTGGAGATAAGGCGTTTCGCATCATTACTCTACATCAATAAAGAACAAGGGGAACAAAGGTCAGCTTTCGCCTCAGGTAAGGTAAGAGGGCCATTCTTGTATTCTACACGGCTTCAAGCCATTCAAATGAATGTATATTCGTAACTTAATTTATTGTACTAAATTGTAGTCCTAAAATGGAGAGTTCAGTAGGTGTTGGTCTGACGCAGTGGGTGAACCTAGGCGAGGGGGAGAAAGGCGTCGCTGCCACCTGAATGAGCCAATAGCTTAGCCAACGAAAAGTTGATGATTAAGGAGGAAATTTTGCCTAGTATTCCCACCTAGTTAATGTGCTTGGACAAAACGCACACAATTAGTCAAACTTGATGAATTCCTATCTAAGTCCAATGCGTGACTAAAAGGAGGACCTGAATAACTTAGCACATGAAGTTAAATGAATGCCTGAAAGCAAAATAACAATCTCCACTTTTTGCACTTTTTTTGCTAAAGCACACAGTCAATTAATACCTATCCAGCAGACACAAATTGAAGACTTTTTCTGAGTATAATTTTTTTCATCAGTTGAGAAAAGCCACATGCCCCCACCTCCGTTCTTACTTCTCTTTCCTATCCCGACTGTCAATCCCGCTTAGGACCACATGCCTGTGAGGTTAGTGGTGGCAACTCATCGATAGGCGAATTGCTGTAAGGATTGTAATATTTCAGTGACTCTCCACCATCTTAGAGTTCACTACAAGTCCTATTATCACGGGGAAATTATTTTTTGCATTTGTAGGAACGAAATTACCCCCCCTTCCCCTGCTTTTCACTTATTTAGAGAGCCTGTTGAAGAGCATCCTTCTTTCACACTGCAGAGAATGTTTTTGTTGCATGGAGAAATTATTATGATCTCTTACCAGCCTTTTACAATTAAACCCTACGCTTACGGATGGCTTACTATTTAGCAGTAAAGTGTAGGACCTGTTTATGTGACGGTTATGATATGTGACATCCTTATGCATGTTAATTTTGACGATTTAAGCTCTTTCTACTCGCTGCTGTCTATTTTCCACTTACATGATCAACCTTTGAAATGCTGCTTGATTGACACTCTGCTTTCAGTTAATTAATGCTTTTAAATACGTATGCTTTAAATAGTTGTGTTCATTTGACAAGTTTTTGTATGACATGAGTTGTAGCTGGAGTGTGAAGAGCTCTGAAGAAAGAGGAGCATTGTCTTAAGAAATATATCTGAATTATTTCAGAATTTTTACAAGTAAACTTGAAGTCAAGCGTCCGAGGATACCTCTTTTCCATTCCACGGAAGGGGAGCGCGTTTGCTGCCCCACATGCAGGCTTGAGGTCACCTGCAGTCGCACCCACTTGGTTGGGGGGCAGCAGCCCATTGGCCAAGCAAAACCTCTTGAGCCATGTGACCGCTGCAGGAGAGAGAGAGAGAGAGAGAGAGAGCGCACCTCTTTTTCTACGAAATTTGCGGCATAGTAGTTGGTCTCAGGTAATTAAACTTTTCTTTCGTCTGATAAGAAGTTAAAGTAATAGCTTCCCAAAGAGCAAAAGAAATAACTAAACTTGACGCAATTCTTGGCTAAATAAAAGCTTGAGTGGTGGAGCACGAGAGACGATTTCTCAACTAACTACAAAAGCAAGACGTCACTGAGTTGGGTACTTTAAAAGGGAGGCCAGAACTCGGTAAAAAACCTAAGGAAAAGGCTTAAAAAGGCCTTTTTTTAGGCAAATTTTGCTCTTGTTAGATGTTACTAGAAAACTCGAAGCAGTGTTACGCCTGCCCTTTTCATACAGTCAATTAGCTAACAAAGTAATTGAAGTCTACTTATTACTGCTGCAAAGCACTATTTTGGGGAAAAAATTTCATTCCTTGATAAGAAAATGAAATTGTAATAGACAGCATGGCACCTAATCATTTCAATTAAATAATTTTTTTTCTCCATAAAGTAAAAGCGATTGTAGAAAGCATAATAGATTGGAAGACTTGGTAGAAAAAAAATGCTAAGGTTTCTCAAACACGATCCAAACAGTTCTGATGAAAGGAGCTAAGGCACAAGCTTCCTATGCCTGCATTTTGTTCTCTCCCCACCTTTGACTCAGCAATATGCTCAAATGTCAATCAAGGGCGGTTGCGATGGCGGTGGAGACCAAGAGATGACGCACAACGAAATAGGCTTTCTTGAATGATCATGTGAAACTGTTACAGCGCGAATGACGCGGTTGGTGACAGGTCAATGCCCGTTGCTAAGACTGAATGTGACGGATAAAGCGTCATTTTGACGCGAACTTAATGTCACCCTAAAGGTGGCTAAAGGTATCAGGTAGGGAAGAAGCGCATTGATGGAGACAAGGCCATCGAGCTTTTCCACTCATGCCATCTAAAACGTTTTCTTCACTACGACACCCACTGGCAGTGACAGTGAAACAGTAAATGCTCACTGAGCAATGCATATTAAGGTTTGCCTAAAAGCACCTCTTTTCGAGATGCTTTCACCAGTAATTGGCATTTGTTACAGGAAATACATGGAAAAAGGATAAAAACTGCTTTTTCAAGGTCTGTGGTGTAGGAAAAAATGTGTTGAAACCTTTCTACAAGTTGACTGTAGGCGAGCTCAATCAGACAGGTAGATTAGGTTAGTTGGTGTAACATTGTCAAAATTTCCCCTGCTGATTGGCATCGGATTGGGCTCAACTAAGCGCCAAGTAGCGCGTCAAACCAGGCAGTGCCACGTGTTTGGCTACCAAGTGCACTTAAGTATTTGGAAGCAGTAAATTTTCCCCTCTGGGGCATAGGTTCCAAGCCTTTCCAATAGTTGCTTCCCCTCCATAATGCATTGGCTTATCACAAATACAGTAAAAACACAAAACGCCACATTAGTGAGAGCTACAATCAAATCAGCTCTTCCGGACAGCTATCCTGGCTTCCACAGCTGCAAACTACATAACAAGTTGTTCTCTTTCGTAAACGGATGTATCAGCGAAGTCTGCCGAGTGAAGGTTTGGAAATGTCACCTGCCCCTGACAGACACCTCAAAATCCATGTCTTTAAGAGAGCTAATAACAAATGAAGGAATGCTGGACTTAAACCGTTTGGAATCGTTTACTATGAAGCTGTCTGTCGCATATGTATAAAGATGTCAATCATTCGATCAGACGATGCTTCCTCCACGTCTTCACCTGTTGGGTGGAATACGTGGCTAGCTGGGCAGCATATTTTGATGCGACAAAGCCTTGAACACTCAAGGCTTTATTAAATACTGCCTTTAATTAAACAACTCTGACTTTTGACCACCATACCTGGATCGGGAAATTAGCTATATCATAGTGACTCTTCTGACTTCAAAAAAATATGGAGACAGTATATTTTCTTTTTCCTATGTTAGTTTAACTTTGAGGCAACCCAAATGCATAGCCTGTGCTTCCCGAAATTCAATAATTATTTTATTTTCAAGTGTTTAAACATGAGAGAAAATTCAACGATTAGTATTGATAGTTAGAGGGTTATACAAAATTACGGGATACATTGAGAAATTTGGTGCAAAAATGGCTAAGGCAGGCATTGGATTTAGCAATCAAAGAAAAAATAAATGCATAGAAATTTAACATTCGGTTTAACCTGTAATGCTTCGTATGTTCGAACTGCCAGTTTCGGTCACTTGGGTGGCCATATTAAACTAGCCGGTTGGCCGGCCTCCGAGCCGTGCCAACAGCCCTCAAGCCCTCTGTTTCCAGAATGTATATATTCCTTCCTAGTACTGTGCCTTCTTTTACATCAAAGGAAGTCTCGGGACGCTACAAACCTTATGTTTATTTGCACGGGCACTTCAATCTCTGGAGATGGTACACCCAAAAATAATATAGCTTTTGTGGAATGGTAGCGGAATTAAAACTAGCCCTACTATACATAGAAGGAGTCACGTTTTCTCTTACAATACTTTTGCTTACTACGACCCTGGGAAGGATCGCGTTTTGATAATTGGGGATATAAGGCCCCTTTATCATTCCCCACCAGTGGAACAACTGCGCAATGAAGGTAAATGGTATCCCTCCCCTAATATTGCTTGTAACTGCATTTAATTTACAAGAAAAATACCTGTTATAATAAAATGTGAAGTCATAAAATGGGTTTGTTACTAGAAATGTTTGCCGCGTTTTATACAACTTACACGCCTTTATTTTAAACCCAGAAAATTTCACCCCAAAAAATAGTTTAACAATGTAGTGTTGTCATTTTGGTTATTAGTAATTGAGAAATCTAATGTTTTGTAGTTTTAATAATCGCCACATTAAATCCTTGAAACAATTTTAGGGCTGATATGCGAGCGTTTTTAACAGCTATTACATTTCCTAATAAATTGTTGTTTAGATTTTGATTCTGTAAAATTTTAACATTGAGAGGCAAATTAGTAATAAGGCTCCTGTCTCTTTGTAATAGTTGATTCGCTCTTTGAGAGGCGGATAAGGGGTGGTCGCGGCACCCGCCTTCTTCAATTTCGTCAGTATGCTGTACTGTCCCCCAAATGAGACTCTTCCCTATCCATGGCGTAGCGGAGGGTTGAGTCGGTGTTTCATTTGGACTCTTTCTACTTCTTTATCAATTGGCCTTTCTTTTGCCGCCCTAATAACCTACGCAACCTGTCTCTGCCGCAATTCACGACGATCTGAGAACGGTCCAAAATCATTGGGATATAGGTTCCAAGTTACTTTCTCAGTTCTACTCATACTTATAACACTGGCACATGCATTCATTTACATAAACACTAAGCTGCCTTCTGGGTTCGTTATTTTATATGCTGTTGGCATGCCCATTTCTTGGAGTATTGCTATGTCACTTCTCATAACTGAACATCGGCGTATTTGTCCAAGACTGTATGGAATGAGGCACGGGTTTCCACTGCTTTTATTTTGGACTGTTAGCTTTGCTCTCGTTAATCTTCCACTTACATCCACTGGCAATAGTTCGTGGTGGTGGAAACTTGAAGAGTAACTTTGCTTTGCACAGCTCATAACTCTCCTTTTTTTAGTGACTCAGATAAAATAGAGCTGGCAGTTTGGATTGCTGAATATATTTGCACTCTCCTTCTCTTCTTACTTGGCATTATGGCACCCGGAACCCCAAACTATGCCATGCTTTATCACCAATTACTAGACGAAAATGCTGCAGCGCAAAGTGTTCCTGCTACTGGTCGTTGGACTGTGTTTAAACGTCGTGCATTGCTGCTGTTGCCCTTTATTTGGCCTAGGTCGAAATACCATTTGCAGCTGAATATCATCCTCTGTGTTCTTCTCCTAGCCATTGCTCGGGTTGTCAATCTCTACGTCCCCATATTTTACAAAAATATCGGTAGGTTTCTGTTTCATTCACTTATTTTTTCCCTCCAGTCAACAGTTTAACGCCCAATGTGACTGCCAATCACAGCATGGGTACTGTTGTGCAGCAGATGAGGTCGGGTGATTTCAGCTACATATACATGACAATCGCTGGACCAAATGGACTTGTGTTTAGATGGGATCTGATTCTCTACTACATCGGGATTCGTGCTGTTCAGGGAGTTGGATCGCCTAGCTCGGGGCTTCTGGGTGCTATACAGGCACAACTCTGGATATCCATAGATCAGAATTCTGCCCGAATGTTAGGAGTTCATCTATTCAGGCATCTGCATGCGTAAGTCGCCTTTTAACAATTAGTTATGACCTCTCCAACATTTTTCACCTCCGATGGCAAAAGAGGATGGCTAGGTGAGGTGGTTGTGATTGGTCGTGTCTAGTCATGTCATTCAACTTGTTTCCTGTCATTATTCTCTCTTGCTTTGGGGTGAAGACAGCTTCCAGGTAAGTGCCGGAATTGCCATCCTCAATCGCTTATTTTGTTTGCTTAAGGTAACTTAGAGGTTTAGAAGTCGTTGTTGAGATCTACCTAAGTAGTGTGGTAAAATATTCGAGTAACAGTTAGTGAGGCTACACTAACGTTAAATGCTTACCTTGACTACGAAATTCGAAGAAGGAGTGGTAATTCGTCTGGTAGCAGCGTATGCGTCTTGAAGCTGCACTGGATAACTCGAACAGGTGTGTGCGTCAGTCGTAGACTTTTTTTCGGCATGTATGTATGCGCATTTGAACCTCTGTTTATCCTCTCTACTCAGCTCATCATCCCTACCTTTTTCCTCAGTCTTTTGAAAAAGCCTTTTGTGTTTGAGTTACACAGGTCAGTAATATAAACACATGCACACACCAGTAGTTTGTTACAACGGTCGCCGAGGTATGGTCGATTGTACCGCCTTGATCTGCAGGTCAGGCTAAGGGTGGAATCGGTTTGTTGTGCTGTGCATTTGTCCGGTAGCCATACTAGCCCCTCATCTTTGTGGCCATAGGATAGGTAGCCAAGATTATTTCTGACTTTGCCATCCACCTTCGTCAATGACTAGGGTGTGTCCTTTGGCCCAGCTCCCCTTTTTCTTCTGACACGTGGTATAATCTCCGCGTAAAACCACACCTGACATTTGTTTGTGCGTGATCCGAGCTCCTTGCTGCTGTCGTTGAGATCCGGGCGCGAGGGAGTGTACACTCTATCACATGGCTATTTCTCCTCTCTACAACTTCCTTGCGTTTTAAGTGTTGACTTGGCCGTTGCGACAGTCCTGGGGTAAAGTAAAACGGCATCGCACATCTCGTCAATTTTAATGAGCCATCTCATCGCATTCTCTATTTGCTGCCTCATCCTGCTTGAAGAGTCTCCACATCAATCACACTGTGCTTGCAAATTTGGTGTTCCGGGAGAAAATTAATTCAATATCCCGTATAGTTTGCTTCATTTCCAGTCATAAAGATGAGGGCAAATAAGTGGAGGCGGTCGCCAAGTAAATAATTAAATTGGGCTTCCCATTTTGAATTCCCGCGAGTTCAATTCTCCACAGGGTAGTGGCTTAATTTATTGGGCAAATTTTGTCTTTGAAGCATTTACAAAAGAAGTTTGTCATTTGAATCGACGAATCTACTATCTTGATGACAGAAAACTGGGAGCTCGTTTCAACGCTCTCTCTGAAGCTCCTTGTGTCACCTTTTGTGGGACAGAACGTCTTCTGGGTGCTTTGGTTTAAAACTACTCCTTCAGTATATGTTAGATCACCTCGAATGGTATTTCGGAGTCCAATTCATCTTCCTTTTTCCTTTGCCTCATTTTAGACAATCAATGAGTTGGCACCTGTCACGAAAGACGGGTGCAATGCTGCGTATTGTGGATCGTGGAACCTCAAGTGTTTCCAGTGTGTTGAATTACCTCTTCTTTAGTATTGTGCCTACAATTGTGGATATCTTCGTCGGTATTTTCTACTTCATCACCGCTTTCAACTTCTGGTATGGTCTCATCGTTTTTGCCACCATGCTGGGCTACATTGGTGAGTGAAAAGTCTGCGTAAATTAACGCTATCTCACCAAACATAGTCAAAAACAGACATTCAAGTTCATTTTGTCCTCATGAAGTCCCAAAGCTTACTAGGTGAATGTCAGCTAGATGTAACTGGTTCAATTTGATTCCGGTAACTAGATGAACGGGCATTGTCCCCGCTGGTATCGTGGACCGGCCCTCATTTTATCAAGAGTCAAATGAGCCCAGTGGACACGATTGAAGATTGTTCTGTGATCTGCTTCCAAAGGGGTTATAAAATTACGAGTACTTCTCGTTGAAGTTATTGCTCCAGTCCCTAGGGTAGGTGGCAAAGTAGAGGGCAGCAAAATTCACCACCTTGGTGTCGATAAATGCCTCTTTGTTAAGGAACCCTCTTAACAATTGGCAAGTGGTGCGCTAAAAAGAACTGTCATTGTTGTTTATTCTATCTGGAAGAGAAAAATCGTCAAATACCCTTCACATGCGTTATCTGACGATGCGTAAGCCATTTGAAGTTACCGCGAGACTGAGCGAGTGTATTTTCTTCCATGCCACTTATTTGATTCATTTAAGTAGCAACAGCCCAAACAATTTTCATTACCAGCTGGACTCTGATATGCCCTCCAGTTTTACTCATCTGACGTAAGCGTCGCAAACACTGCTATGTGCCCCCCTTGTCACCTTGTCAGAGGGGCCGTCGTATCGTCGTGGAAAGGTTGACTGCATCTGTTTCTCCTTGTTTATTTTCCGAAGTTAGGCTGAATTGTTTACTTCAGTGGTACGAGTGTTGTTGATGCCACCTAGCGGAATACTAAGGTATCTTGGGTGGCTCTGGTGTGGTGGCTTTTTTTTCTACGACAGGAAGAACAACTTCGGAAGGCACCGTCCATTTTTTCTGCAAGCAGAAGGAAATTATGTTGAAATTAGATTGAGATAGCAAATTCAATGCCTGTAGTGAATTTAGAAGTAATATTCGTCTTTTTCAGGGAACCCAAGTTATGAATGCATTCTACTTGGGACATGAACAGTAGTTTAATAGTCACTCCGGGACCATTGACCAACACACGTAGCACGAAGTACACATACTACTTAATCAAGGCTCCAATCAGAGCATTAGTGCATTTAGTAATGATTGAATCCCTTTTTTAACCAAAAAATATCCCCCACAAGGAAGGAAAATAGTCCATATTTGATTCTATAAGTGGTGGGTTTTCGAGGAGGAAGTTTTGTCAGGAAATCTTGGGAGTACATACTACCCACTACTCGGGTAGATTTGCGGACATGATTCAGCAGAGGCTGCCATCCCGTATTGGGGGGGGGGGGAATTTTGATCACTACAGTCACTTATCTGCTTTATAGCAGCTCTAGCTTTGGTATTTCCGCACTCACTATCAGACGAGTCGACTTTCGCACAACGATTTGTTGTTTCAGCCTCTCAACCAACCCGTATGATTTGGTGCATCCAGTTTTCTCGCATCACTTGTGACGCCAATTGGGGGTGGGAAAAGTGGCGTAAACAATTTAACCCCAGGAATTGAATATCTGTCAAAAGTCCTCTTACTCGATTTTCTAGAAGTTTTTTTTTCATTGTCGCGGCTACTCTTCCGAACATTCCAGAGATCGCGCTTCTACTCGGTACCTTCTGCATGGACTGAGATCACGTCTGCTTGGTCAAAGGTCAATTAATTGTCACAAATATCCGTGATTAAGGGGTCCGCATTACATATTGCTCTGGTGGTCTCAACTAGCTAATCAGCCCACTGGCTTAGCGACAGGATCTGCTCACTCATGCGTAGACCCCGAACCAAGTGCTGGAGCACATGTGGCTCTAGACAACCTTCTCGTCCGGTTTTTCTAAGAGTTCCCACTTTTGCGGCTTGTCCTTGAACATTGAAGAGAGTAGTCTTCTCACTCAGTCCCTCCCTGATTGATTGGCCGCGATCGCGTCAAAGGTGAATCGGTTGGTTTAATCTAGGCATGCCTATAACAGGTGGGTTAGCGTTCCAGCTCAGTTTGTTAGGGGCCTCCCTCGGTTGATCTTGCAGGACATGTAGGGGTAAGCGAAAGAAGTAAATAACGGGTACCGTCCACGTCCCTCGGCTGCTAACCCGTGGGGGTTGAGTCACTTAGTTACTTAGCCGCGATTAGCCTTTATCCTGATCTCAGCCAATCAAGAAAGCCTGAGGGAGAACGCGATTGGGGATACTTAGACGTGGAACTGGGGAATCCCAGCAATTCGGATGAGAGGCTGACTGGGTTCGCAGCTTCCCCTCGTACTCAACACTTCCGTTGATAAACTGTTTCAAATTGCGCGTTTTTGTTGTGTTTCTAGATTTACTTCGTTGTTTTCCTTGGTCTTCCCTCCATCCTTTTTTAGTCGTCACAGTTTTGATCACTGAGTGGCGCAATAAACTGCGTCGTATTATGAACGACATGGACAATGCCAAGAGCGCTGTTGCAGTGGATTCTCTAATGAATTTCGAAACCGTGAGTCTTAACAATTGTCTTTCTTTTGCCAGTTCGTACAAACAAAAGGGTTGTAGTAGTTTGGCTGCTCGTCTTTAGGTGGTCGAGTAAGTAGTGGTCGTTTCGAACGTGGAGCTTTGAATTAAAAGCAAGGTGTTTTGTGATTCTTGTTGGTGCTTAGAAATGATTGGTTTGAAATGTTAGAACTGTGTTGCGATAGGTCAACTTCTCTTCCGCATTTGCCATTGGCCTACCTCCAACTAATGACTGTTGCATTTTAAGTTTGCATTGACCTATGAAGTGTGAGAAGAATTTGGGGTTCTTTTTTTAAAAACATAAAGCTATATCAAGCTAATGTTTTTTTGGATATCAGGTGTTTAAGTTTCGCAGATCAATAAAAATTGAGTTGAGATTCCTGGAAGTAATCCCTCGAGAGGCGTTGCTTAAATTTTGTGTTTCGTCTCAAATTGGGTGGTGATGTACTTTGTTGAACTTTTTAATGTACTTTTGTAGCCTTTTAATCTTGCCAATATCCTAAATTTTGATCCTCTTAAGGTGCGCCCTCTGAAGACTCGCGTCACTTTATCACTGTGGTCCTCTATTTTTTTTTCATTTGTTTTGATCTCCATGTCATTTAAAGTGCTGAATTGATCGATCTGAGGTGATGTGTGTTATTCCTTACTAGGTAATTATACTTGTTTTGTAAGTTCGTTGCATAGCTTTTGATAGAGATGCGGAATCTGGTGCCATAATGCATCACTGAACGTGCCCTGTCAATGTCGGTTCGCAAGATGAATCAGCCACGAATACTTGCATTACGGTCAGTCGTACTCCCAATTCGGTTGAGAAAATCATGATTTGTGTCAAGTCAAGTGTTGATAATATGGATCGAGTTTTGATGAGAAAGGATCCTAGTATCGCAATGTTAAGTGACTGATCATAGATATAGATATGTGGGCTTGGCTACTGAATACTTGATGATTTGCGAGGAGGGGACTCTCATGAGGAGCAGCCATCGCTGTTCAGTGAGTTTATTGGAAGAAAGCTTTCTTAATCTCCCAAGGCGACGCAAGACCTCATTATCACCTCCTGGGTATGGGAGAGGGGAGGGAGCAATCTGTCTTCTTTTAACCCTTCTCATTCGCATGACTCAGGTAATGGTTCCCCAGCGAAAACTTTTTCGCTACCGGTCAATCAGTCCATTTAGTATCTGAATCCTTTGGAAACGGCCAGAACAAGGAAGAAAGCCTATTCTTCCCCATAAAAGACAACCTAAGACTCCGTACCGCGTACCTCGATTTTCGGTAAAAAAGTGTGCTTCAAGATGGTAGGGAGATGCTACCCCATATTTATTCCTATTCTGATGACATCAGCCTAAGTGCTGCGTACCGGAGTCGTCTGTGGCAGACGCCCTGTGGTTGTGTATTTCATCGGCGTCTGAAGTGATGCGTGATATGGCAGGGGGCGCCACCCACCATTCCTGTGCAGTAGCGCTATTACACCATCCTCATTTTCAAAAGTCCCAATGTGACTTGAACGCCATTTTCTCTAACTTCTACTTCAAGGTGAAATACTACACCGCGGAGGACTTTGAAATTGAGCGCTATAATAAGGCGATTGTTGAATATCAGAGAGCAAATTGGACTAACCAGACGTCTCTCTCCATCCTCAACGTCACCCAGTCAGGAATAATTACAGCGGGCCTGTTAGTTGGAACCCTACTTTGCGCTCGCGATGTCGTTATCGGTGCTTTGACCGTGGGTGATTTTGTGCTTTTCTGCACGTACATCCTCCAACTCTACATGCCACTTAATTTCTTTGGCACCTACTATCGGTAAGTAAAGGAGGGATGGGGCCTCGAAATCCCCGTCACGTATGTGTGACGTCCTAAATGCATAGAACTTGAGTTATGATTGAAAAGTTATGGTAAACTCTCGGATTCATGACAGTAAAGTGAATCAGTCCACCGCGGTCTTGGCCTGTGAAATGGTAGTTACACTACTGCAAAAACTTTTTAAAGGCCCTATTAAACTGACAAAAAAATTAATAACAGGTGATGTCATGATGGAACTCTGAAATACCTAAATACCCGTTTTGGCGGACGTGTTAAGACCTTCCCGGCAAGAATGCTACTGATTTTAGTGTTAGCAGCAAATATGATAAATTCGTTGGGGACCTCGGAGAGGTAATTCTAAAGACCAAATCATTGTAATAGGTGTTGCACCAGTTACTTGGTTGCCTCTAGGTCTCCGTTGCGTGATTGACGATGGGAGGGAACGATATTCTATGGTTGTGTGGGTGTGAGAATGGAGTTTTCGAGATCACAGAACTTCTACACCCTTCAGGAATTAGGTTTGTGAGCTTTCAATGTTATATTTGCTAGATGGATACAGGGGAAAGCCTGTACTTCATTACGTGAATGGTTAAGCAGGTAATCCCCGAAGGCCTGGATTATTTGACACCAGATACCCTTTCTTTCTGGTAAGTAATGGGCTTACGGATTACTACTCCATCATTAAAGAGTGGTTTAAAATAAAGGAATTCAGCAGTTTTTAAATGTCTGAAGCACCTGGATTCTGCTGTTGGCTTGGTTAATGCTTGATTTGCTTTGCCTTTTTTATCATCCAGTATGCTTCAGACCAGCTTTGTGGACATGGAGAACATGTTCGAGTTATTGGAGGACGACACAAGCATTCATGACGCCCCTGATGCGACACGTTTAACTGTCACTGGAGGCAAAATTGAATTTAAAGATGTCAACTTTGCCTATGTCCCCGCGTGAGTTTCCATGTCTACCGACCACTTTGGTTTGAACCTTTGTTGCATCTACGAGGAATGACCGGAATTAGTCAACCCATCAAACCTTTGCTCAGTTGACCTTTCTTGACCTCTTAAAATTGTTTTGCGTTGGTAGTAAGTGCGTAATCTCCTACTCAAAGCAGGTCATGAAGAGGTGTCAAATACATTACCTAAGGTGTCTGATGTTATCCGCTTTATTTAAATTTAGGCGGCCGGTCTTGAAGGACATCTCCTTCACTGTGATGCCGGGCAAAAAACTTGCGTTGGTAAGGGATTGTATTTACTCAAAAGTGCTTGTGGAATGCCATTTTTACTGGTTAAATGGTCATATAGGTTACGACCCTTTTTTTATTTTCCCAAAAGGTGGGTCAAACTGGTAGTGGAAAGTCGACAATCATGCGTCTTCTCTTCCGTTTCTACGACCCTGCGAGTGGAGAGATTTTGATTGATGGACAGAACATCCTCCACGTGACTCAGAAGTCACTTCGTCAGGCTATCGGCGTTGTGCCTCAGGTGAGGAAACAATTCCAGTGCATAGGCTTACCAACTAACTACTTTCCTCCTTCTGGGACAGGATACAGTTCTCTTCAACGACACGATAACCTATAACATTCTCTATGGTCGTCACACCGCACTACCCGAGGAGGTGCAAGCCGCAGCACGAGCCGCAGAGATGCATGACCGGATTCTGGAGTTTCCACAGGCCTACTCCACCGTTGTTGGGGAGCGTGGACTCAAGTTGTCAGGTGGAGAGAAGCAGCGCGTCGCGATCGCTAGAACTTTGCTCAAGGGACCTCAAATCGTCCTCCTCGACGAGGTGCATTACAATTTACTTGAAAGCTTGTACTCTTACAGTTTTTGAGTAGGCATGATTTTTATTTGTGAGTTAGGCTACGTCAGCGTTGGACACGAGCACGGAGAGACTGATTCAGGAGAGCTTGGACAGGATTTGTGAGAACCGGACCACAATCATTGTAGCGCATCGATTGTCGACAATACGGCACGTGGATGAGATCCTGGTTCTGCATCAGGGCGAGATTGTGGAGCGTGGTAGTCATGAGGAGTTGTTAGCCATTCCGAATGGCCGTTACGCCTCGTTGTGGATGGAGCAGAGCTCGAAACAGATCCATGTGTGAGAATGCTGAAAGTGAAGTGTGAAGTGAAAGGAGTATTATGCTGCTTTCTATCAATAAAAGAGGATGGGAATCTTGCTAATTCTACACACCGTGTGATGCTGCCGTTTTCTTTTCGTGATGACATTGCCTTTTGAGACCTTTCGTTTGCATAATTAGAAGTTATTGCCTAATATAAAAGCCAATTAACTGTGGGAAGTATTTTGTCTTGGTAGTTTCGTTGAAATTTGCACACATGTAATTTGGAAGTCGGGCATGCAGTCAGTTTCCTTACGGATGACTTACTAGTCCTTACTTTTACTGTAGGCATTATACCTGCAATGACCCGTCTTTTATCATAGCGGATTTGCTTCATTTCTGAGGGTTCGGTCACCAGAAGGTAGGGGGAGCCGGCTTGCGGCTAGTCACGCTCATAGGGTGGTCATTAAGGCATGGAGAAGTGGGTAGGGGATGACCAAATGTCAAGGGAGGGGGAGCATTTCCATGCCACAGCCTATAAGCCAACAAACCGTCAAGGGAGTACGCTGCATTTTTCTCAAAATAGAGTGGATTTATTGACTAGAATATCGTGCATCGTAATCGCAATCAAATGAGAGTCAATAAATTTTACGGGAGGCTACCTCAATCTTGAGACCTGGTTAGGTCCTGGGAGTAAGCAGATTCCACAAGAGGAAGATAGTGAAATCCGTAAAGCAAATTGTTACGACAGAAAATCAGCATATTTTTATTTCCATGCATGAATGGGAATGAAGATAGTCATTTCATGTTTCCTGACGCGGTTTGAAGAGTCACTCCAACAAGTTGTTTCAAAACGTGTAAACTTTCCAGGCCATCTGCTACTATGAAGGTTTTGTTTAAAAAGGTGTCTATCCTGGCCAGTTAAGAGTGTGCCAGTTTACTACGCGTTGTCGACAGATCTGGGGGTAGTTGTGGTCGTTAAAAACTGCTCAAGGTCATCCGCTAAATTTCTCTAAATACTAAGATTAAAGTGAGCTTAAGATGAATTTTTTAATTTAATAACCATTACAGTTTATATTAGTTGGCATTACTTACTTGCTGAACCACAGATAAGAAGTTTTAAGAGAATTTAAAGCTATTTTTGTTTAAAAAAGTCCAAGCATCGGGCAACTTATTGCTTCAAAAACGTCTTGCGCAATCTAAGTAACTGTTTCTGTGCTTACGGCATAGGTTTTCGAGAAATTCCGCTCCTAAATCATCATCATAGTGCTGTTTGCTGTGCGATTTACGCTCCTCCTTTTAAAGCACCTTCAAACTCACATTATTAAATGTATGATGCCTGTCATTTACATTATGAGACCAGCTGAATTCGGTCCTAAAGATTGCTGAAGGTCCTCAAGATGGTTGTAATTAAGGAACGCATATTTGAAAAAGGGTGCAAGTGAACGACTTGGTGACTTGAATTAAGTGTCCATAGAAGGCACAAAGCTTGAGCAGGATGCACACATATATATTCGACTAAAGAAAAGGAATCAGGGCTGCTTGCATGGCTCAGAGACCAGCCCATCTGTCAAAGCCAATGCGGTTACCCAACTGACCGCAATCGAACCAGCAGGCAGACAACCAAAGTATTAAACCTGTCCACTTTTGAACATCAATACGTGCATCGTACAGGCTCTTGTTGCAACGCCTCCGTAGATAAATCGGGTTCATAGGTTATCAACTGTGTCCCATGTCTCCACTTGAAAGGGCACCATAGACCTCAAAATCTTTTGAAAATATTAAAAATGTACAAATTTCATTGATTTTTTAATAGAGGACTTGATATTTTCATGAAACGAACCTCCCTCATCCTATTCATCGAGTTTCTTGGAAGAATTTTTGTAGACGGGCTTTCCAATGCGCAATCATTAACTTTGCAACTTTTGATTTAATGGGGTAGCCGAAACTGGATTCAGATGCATTGGTAGACTAGCAACAGAGCCAATTCTCACTCACTTCATCACGTCCTCCAGTCTTTCCGTTAACAACTCTGCAAACTGTGCCGGCTAAATTGACCAACCTGAGTAGCTGACGTCAGAAATGGGGCGTTTTGTTGGACCAAATTAGAATCACGAAACGCATACTCTTTCTTGGTCTTTACTATTATCTGTTGAGTGGATCACTTAAGTGGCTCGAACGGTGCTAGGCGACATTGTACCTGTTAGGACCATTACGTAGTCCACAGTCCACCTTTTGGCCCTGTAGCCTTACATTTGAGAAGACTCCGCATGTGTGCGTGCTTACCACTTGTCACGCGTAGCTTAAGGCGCTGCATTTGCATTGGCTTCGGTAAAATTTTCGGGTTAAACTTTTCCTTCATAACGGTGATGCTCACAATCCCTTTGCCGCCCCTTCTCTCTGGTTATAGTAGTACAGTGCTAAAACTCATTTAAACCGAATTTCAGGTTTTCCACTTCGAACGAACCCACTGCGTCAATTTTTTCGGTGGTAGAATCGCGGGAGAGACTGAAGCAGCGCCCACTTTATTACTCGCCAAGACGCTAACAGCTGAAGTGGCTGTTGTGGTGATAATAGAAAAGTGTATGGATAAATTTTCGAAAGAAAGCTTTCATTTTCGACTTTTAAATTAAGTGCTTTAGAGAGGCATCCTATTGACCACCTGCCCTTAGGACCACTTGCGTTAGCACAAATGCGCTTACTGTGGCGACGCCCTATGCAAATTGACTTGACAGACGTTCCCTCATCAAGTTAATCTCTCTCCCTCTCTTACTAAACGATTTAAGTCTACAGATTCCGCTTGTGTCTCTGGTCTGCTCCCCTGCCCCGTCTCCCATCATCCCGTCCCCTTTGAAAGCCAATGAGAAGTCGAGCTGCCGGTTGGAATAGAACCAAATTTTACTGCTCATTATGAAGGCGTGACTGTGACACCAGAAAACAAAATTAGCAGTGAAAACTATATGGTAGGTAAATTGAAAGGCTTGGGTAATGTGACGCTCCGAACGTGATAAGACAACAATAACACAGGAAGAGCAACAAAGGAGAAAAACCAACGACAGTGATGAGTGCTAGATGAGAGAAATAGCAATGAAAGACAAGATACACACGCACACACAAACGACTTATTGATTAAGCAGTGTTTATTACTAGGTAACATTGACAAGTGAATACTTTGTACATTTTCACAGCCGTCGATGCATTAGTAGGGACGCACGATGATATGTTGGGGTTTACTCGGCCCAAGACGATGGATAGATACTGAAGTGGAGAGAACAAAGGAGGGGGCGCAGCTGGAAGGCGCCACTCCTCGGGTATCCGGCGATTGGCATCGCTGAAGACCGGCGAATCCGCTCATCGCCGCGCCTTTTATAGGCGCTGTTGTGTGCATGCATCGCCCTTCGTGATGCGTGCGTGCATGCGTGCGTGCATGTGTGTGCAGACCTCCTGAGTGGCACTCACATGCACACATCAATGTCTCCACGTATACACCGATCGATAGTAGGGGTGCCATTTTGCCTTCTGATTGGTAAGGGCGAGTGTGCACGCTCTAAGAGTGCTCACACTTTTGTAGGGGTAGTTTGACACGTTGGCGGCCGTGGATTGGTGGAAATTTTTAGGCTCACACACACTCACACCCAAGTTCACACATGCGCCTACAGCCATATGGATCCGGTTGACGGTTGGGGTCATGTGAGCTCAAAATTTACTCAAGGCTAAACTATGTTATCAACAGATGTGATGATTTGGGTGTCAAAGAGAGCAAACTTTAGAAAGAGTTCTGTAGAATGAAAAGTGCTAGACGAAACCGTCACATCGATGCGATTTTGCCTCCTCCTCCTCCTTCCTCCTTCCTCCTTCCTTCCACATTCTCGAGTGTTTGCCTTGCCACGGAAAAGCGCATTTGGGATGAGGTCCCATTCTTGTTGAGGCTTTCCCATTTTCGGATTTTGCGGTGATGAGATGCTGCCTTTTGCCCGGCTGACTGAGCAGTCCCGACTCCTACTTTCTTCCAAGTTGCATCTGGGAGGTGAATCCATAGCGAATAGAATTAGCTTCTGTTTGGTTTATTAATAACGTAAGGGGGTTATTATCTGTGACTTCAGGTACTTCAAAGACGTTTTTTCTTTACCATTGACTAAGGCATGAAATAGAAAAGTGTTGGCCACCTACAGCAGATTCCCTTCCTCTAGTAATAACTAACATCAAGGGAGCTGAACAATGTCTAGAATATACTATTTTATTGCCATTAATCTACCCTCTCAACTTATCCACCTAAGTGGGCTAATTAAGCACCCCTTGAAGACTTGACGGTTTAGTTGACAGGAGGCAATCTCGAGAGGCTAAATGTGCATGTCATGTGATATCTTAGGGGTTGTAGCATGTTAACAAAGTGTGACTACGCTCTCCAACGCTTCCCTTCTTCTTAGATCCTAGCAATCGTGTCACACCGCTCAAATCAACGAAACACTGCAAAACTTAAAAATCAGGGCCATCTACTCCCTCCCTTCCCTCTCTCGGAAAGATTTCCACCTCCAATATTAGGGAATTCTCCTCTTGCCCGTACACTGGTTTTCACCAACTTACTTTCAGTTCCCTTTTAAAGAGGAAAAAAAGCGATAAACGAAAGCCAAAATTTATTCACCAGGACCTATCTTTTGAGAGATCAGGTGACTAAGAGAATTTTTGTTCTCTCCGTTCAAACACCTCACATCGCCGTGCAGTGCTTCGGGGCCTCTCCAAAGAGGGAAGAACCCATGTGACCTAAGGGAGGGTCGAAATGTCCGCAGGACGTTTAATACTTAATTAAACTAAGCATAAAATAACCACATTTGAGTTATGTGTGCTGGAGGCTTCTCATTGCATGTAATGAGGGGAAGAAGACATTACTCGAAATTAGCTGTAAATGCCTCAAGGTCAGACGATGTTCCCAAATTGATTGCTACTGCATCATCATGCCAACGAGCTTCCTACTGGGCCTCCTAGAACCCTCTATCCAGTACCCACGCCAACGCCTATAAGAAATACATCACTTCTTCTCGACGGAGGGACCAGAGCTGAGGTCTGCACATCTGATAAGATGCAACACAAAGGCGAACCTTCAAGGTCGGGCATGACTTACCCATGAGGGGCTTATCACATGAGCATTGGAGGTAGAGAGCTTTGCCTTTACGAACAATGCCAATACCTCCATCTTGCCAAGTGGGAGATCTCACATTTCCCTGGCATTAGACATTCCTCATTTTCTTGATTGCCTTTTCCACTTCTGTTTTGGAGCTGCAGTATGGTGCAGTTTCGCACTGGCAGCACACTTCGATCAGGCAAGAGTGGATGAAACGCACGCGAACATGCAAAGACAAGTGCCACGTGTCCTGCTCCAACCTGTCTCCTCTCCACTCTGCTCTACTTTGCAGCTATTTACCATGCCAGAGAACAAGAGCGAGAGCGTGAGAGAGAGAGAACTGGAGGCTAGGCTACTGTGGCTATTGCTTACTCATTCGTTTACTTGGTTTGGTGCCAATAGCCTTGACCCCTCTTCTCGTCCGTTGCGTTATTTTGGCGATGGAAATGGCAACGGCAAGAAAAAAATTAGTCAGTGAATGCGGGTTGCAATGTGTAGACTTTTCTTTGAACCGAAGAGGTCGAAATGCGTGTTTAGTCGCTTTTTTCTCCTTTTTATTCTGATGCACTGGTGACCTGAGCAGCTGAAAGGGGGCCACTCGAGGGTGTCGTGGGGATGCTGAATGGCCTAATAATCAGCAAAATGACGAGTAGATGGATTTTTATTAAACCAAATAGATTTTACTCTCCAGTATTTTCCTAAAGAACAAATTTTCCGCTGCTATATCCTTTACGACTTGATCTCATAAATTATACCTGAAAGCGCAAAAGTGCTACTGCCTTATAACGAGTAGAAATGTATTTACAAGTATTGAAGACAAAGGTATTTTCCAAGTGTGGCGAATTAACAGACATTAACAATGGCGAAAATGGCTCCAAATGCTACTTTTTAGGTAACCCGCCCTCGTAGTAAATTCTCGAACATTCCAGAGCGTTTCGCTTACCCTCTCCTGAGTGTCTTATACGGCTACAGATGCACTTAAAACATGCCAGTAATCCCTCCAAAGTAAAACAAATCAGTTAATATAAGCACCATGGTGGCTAAATCACTCATAGCATTTGGCAATGTCCACTAGCCAGCCTTTGGAAAGGACGCGTTTAAGGATGCTAATGTTTTGTGCATGTAAATCAGATGCCTGCATTGAAGTCTCATTCGCCCATTATCTCGGTTAGAGCTGAAGAGTATCCAAGTTCAGAAAAGAACAAATAAGCAAGCGTTTTCATCTTTTTAAACCAAAAGCAGTATTTTAGACACCGTGTGTTAGAAATTTCATTAGCTATTTAAAAACTAGAGCATAGGTTTCCATAATACAAGAAAAGCTATTGGAGGTTGCTTGTTTAAAAACTATACTTGGGTGATGCATCCGCGACGAGCAAAATTCCAAGTACGGGATTTGGCCCAGCAACAACTATCATTTGACACCAGTGACCAAAATTAGAAGCATGCAAATAAAATAGGGCATTTTATTACTTTACTAGTAAACCCAACAATGTTTCGTAAAAGTGCAAAAATACAACGCTCCTACACTTGTCAGGGGGAGAAGAAAAGATAAATGTAAAAAACCGATTATTAAAGCATGGGGCTTGGCCTGGAATGCTAGAAAACTCCGAGGGAATCACATTTGTCGAAAGCACAATGGCGGGGACTCAAAGCAGCTCAACATATTGTTAGCAAAATAAGTGTAATACTTTGTTTGTTTGAACTACCAGTTTCGGTCACTTGGGTGGCCATCTTGTACTAGCCGGTTGGACGGCCTTTGGGCCGTGCCAACAGCCCCCAAGCCCTCTGTTTCCAGAATATATATTCTGCCCCAATACTATGCCTTCTTTTACCTTAAAGGGAGTCCTAAATACAACTAAAACGCTGTTTTACTAGACATGTAAACGGCAAAGTCTATGCATCCAAATTACAGACAGTTTATGCGGTTTGTTATTTAACACAACTATTCAAACATAAAAGCGGCTAGTAATAAAAGATTAACTTTTAAAAGCTAGGCTTTGCACAGTTATACACATTTTTTACTTATTCACAATTGGTTTCAAAATCAAAAATAATGTTATCATGGTGCTGTTTTGTTCAATCAGCTTAGCACGCGGCTTTGGTTTGCGCGCGTTCACGGTTGCCTGTGTTGGTTGGGGAAAGATTCCGCTCACAGCCACGTTTCGGTTTGGAACTGTGTACATTCTCGTGTCGTGGATGAAGTGCATGTTTAGTTAGCATCGTCACAGAGACTCGTTACACTGTATGTGCACTGCTCTTATAAAGTACATTTTGTGTGTTCTCTTTCATATTATAAGCTGTTTCATACACAATTTTAAATCACTTGTGCCTTGATCTCATGGCAAGTACAAGCTTCGCTACTTTTGAGTTAATTTGAGCTAGACCTGTTGCTTACCGATATAGTAGGGTTTTCGATTTTGTTACGTTTTTCGCGAGTATTCACGAATATGTGTCGAAATATTTGGTTTTGAAAGTCTTTCGCATTATATATTGATGAATTTGAATAGAGAATTTATCACCGTGATGAAGCTTTTGATTGAAATTTGCCATTAGCCTCTCGCTAGTATGCAACAAGTGTCGCCTATCCATACGAATTTCGATATGAAAAAGTACGAAGGTGCTGAAAAATTACTTGAGGTTTGGTTTTTCTACGATGAAGACAGGACTTCACTTTGCTGTAGATGTCCGGATCTTCGTGAGCTGAAAAGGTGGGATTGATTTATTTCAAAAAATTGTCGTTTTTTAGAGCCCAAATCGAGCACCTATTGAAAATGGCTCATTGCGAAATTGTCGCAGAATATCGCAACAAGAGTCAGTTCAGTTTCGTTCTTAGGCAAGTTGAAACTTCTTAAGCATGATTTTCCCCAGTGAAAGCAGTCTTTTCATAACCGAAAATCGCATCATTCTAAAAACGTGCGGTCAAACTCAGATCCTGCAATCGCTGAAACCGCTCATTCAGTACGCCACGCACCTAGGTTTTGCAGAATACGTGGTGCGTTTTCAGTGCTCATCCAGCTTATGGTGACTGAGATGGTGTTTGGCTTGCCTATTTATTCCTTTTCCAGGTGTACTACTCTCGGCGGTCCTTCTTGTTTCCTGAGTTACAGGTCGAACCACATGGGGACTTCAGAAATGAGGTGTAGTTATCTGATCTATATGTGTAGTTGTCACATTATAGTTACAGCACTTTCAAATGATAACAGCAGTGTTTGATTTTTAGATTTCCGTCCTTGACAAATTCTGCAAAAGTGCGTTTCCTTCTTAAAATAACTATTTTTTTTTCCTCTTCCTTATGTTTCCCTTTCAGTGGGGGCCGGCTACACATTCGGCCGTTTGAACGGCGACTGTTGGTGAGTTTGGACGTTTCTCTTAAACTGTCAGCAACCGTTTAAAAGCTCTCCTGGGAGTATCCCTTGCTCTTTTTGCAGGAACTTCTACTGCGGCCAGTCAACCTTGGCGCAGATGAATGAGCCTCCAGGTCAAACACTTGAGGTAGGTAGCTCCAACCACGATCGGTATGCAGTTAGGCTGTTGGTTGAAATATTGGCTTCTACTTTCGCTGCAATTGACATTGCTACTGCATTTGGAGGATGTAACTCACAAGATGGACAAAGCGCTACACCATTTACTGTGGTGTTTTCTGGGGAAGTCTTCGTTGCTAAGGTCGCAATTTTCAATCTAATTTTTAGTTTCTTAGTTTGATTTTGTTACTACAGAGGGAGAATCAATTTATCGGATCCATATTTCATTCCAATTCGTCCCGTTATTCATGCAAGGAAGAGCACTTAATTTCGATACATTTTTTTAATTGATCACTGTACTTCGCGGTCTCCTGTGGTCTTCGTCCTAGAAAGTGTGTGATTGAGCTATTTGTTTAAATCTCCCTGTTCCTCATTTAACGATTCTTCAAAAATACGGATTCGGTGGATTTTTATGTGATGTCTTTTGCCGTTTAGACCGGCGCATAATGTCTAGAAAGAAGGAGTTCTTCTAATAATTGTGGGGATAAATGGGTCTTTGATTTATTCGTTGGTAAATGTGAATATTTTTTCTGAATTTAATGGGCTTCTTTGGCGCACCTCCCTCTCCCTTCTCAAAACTCAACATTTTTTGTATCGTACTTCGCGAAAGGCCTAGTTGATTGTCTTTTGTTAAGATGCTGTGCTGCCTTCGTCACCGAAAATTGAGGTCATTGTGACGACTCAGCCTGAACGAACTTCTCTAAATTGGTTACAAACTGCTGATAAGCGAGTATCCTACTTGCCTCCACCTACTGATCATAGTAGCATCGTGGTTTCTGAAAGGTAAAATCACCACCACCATCGCCACACTCTTCTTTGCTGGTGAAAGTACAGTGTGAGGTCTACCTTTAAAAATATTATTGTTTTCCCTGTACACTTTATAAAAGTGGTGATTTTATTGTTTTTACCTCGTAAATCCTTAAGGAAAGGTGGGTTAGGATGACTCATACAATGTGTTCTGGGCAGCCTCTGTTCGATTTGTTGGTTGAAAGGCGATTCTAGTGCACTTTCTGTAACAGTAACAGTGGATTTGGGGTGTAACATGGCCTGGGAGGAATTTTCTCTCATCTCGCCTTGGTCTTCATTCATCAATCTAATCTCAATTTTTCTAAAAAACTCCCTTTTCTGCACAAGTTAGGTGTTTTTATCTACCCACCTTCCACTCTGTGGAAGCTATGGTCTCCCTTATTAGTGTATTTAAATATTCTTTATCAAGCCCTTTTCGCAGTTGTAATTTGGTCAAAAAGTACCAAAGGGAATGACGCATTCTAGTGCGAGTGATCGGTTGGTCTTGAAATCGCCCTGTTGTATGCGCAGTCCACTCATTTTTCGTGTTGGCTGTTCATTTGTTGCGCTAAAAGCCTTGTCCCCTCTCCTCCTCCTTACAGGCGCTAGAGGTCGTCTGGGGTTGCACCTGTTGGTGGCTCTTAAAGACACTAATTACCCTTTGTTTTATCCCTCTTCCGCCTCCCGTCACACATCCCGTTTTGTTCCGACCGCATTCGGAACCTCTCTCAAGACTTCATCTGGTAGTTGAATGGGAGCATTTCATTTCCGTCCACTCAGCAGCCAGTAAAAAATTAATAATCCAAATGCCAGTGAACAGAGCGTAGAAGCCAAAAGTTTACGCCTGCAAGCCTGATTTTTGTTTACCGTGTAGTTGCTGGGCTATAAAACAAGTGGGTAGGTGATTTATTTCCTCTACTAGTCTGTTATCAGCATCTCTTACTGAATTGCGTGCTGTAAGTAGTACTTTTGTCCATTTCTTTTTGGTTTGCTCTTTGCACATTTTGCCTTACGGCGAAAGGAATTATCGAAATCACTTTGGTTAATGTTAGCCTTTTTAGACAGATTCCGATAGTGAACCTGTTGAATCGAGCTGATTGGTAGTTTTTCAGATTGTTTCACGGTATCAGATGCGATCAGAGGCATTTGGTTTCTGTTTGAACTCCAGAACAGTTAATTCTACTGGCTTTTAAAACTCTGTCTCAATTTAAGCACGCCATAACCCCTTCCTTTCCCCCCCCCCACTGTCTTTATTAGTTGTTTCGTCACTTGTTTGCGCCCTCGGCGTCCACAGGTTTTCGATGCCGTCAGTGAGATGCAAGTCCATTATTCGGTTGTCGTAGTTTTAGGGGCAACCGCTATTGTTCTTGCGTCTTATTCCCCCTTTTACCGTTGAAAGAGATTAATCGTCTTGGAATTCGCTTGTTTATTTTCCTAAAATCAGGCCGGATTTGCTTTTACAAAACCCTTAAAAGTCCACTTAACAGTTTACGCGGTGGTCTTGTAAACCTGATCCCCCTTGTGTCAAAATCTTGCTGATACTTTAAATCCCACCGTTTAGCTAATGATGCGTGGTCTGAATCCAGCCAGAATGGGGGTTTTCTACGCACGCACTTCACACTCTGCTGAGGAGGCTACTAAAGTGAGGTCCATTTGGTCTAGGCTCCCCTCCCTATCTCCCATTCTAACTTCTTTTCCTTTCGGCTTCCAACTGTAGTGCTCAGGCATCGCCAATCTCTTCCCCCATGGGCGGGTATCCTCCTACCTCTTCACTCCATGTGGCTACTCCGCCAATGGGCTCATGAATGAGGTGGGGACTCTTTTTCTTTCTCGCTAACAAGTTTGTTTCGATGTTGCGTAAAGCAAAATTTCCATCCAGTCTAGGTAGGTGGGTAAGCTGACTGACAGCTATGCGTTACACTAGAAGTTCGTTCTCTCTTTTCCCTACTAAGGAAATAATTTTTTGTGCTTAACTTGTCTAATTGGCATGATGATGTCGATTGTTTCGATCTTCTATTGGGCTGCTTGTTAGATAATGCTTTTATTTCTGTAACATGTCAGGCAATGATCCAGTCTTGCATCCCAAAAACGGTTCTTTAAGGAGCACCAAACCTCTAAAAATGGTGCCAAATTGGTGTCTCATACGATCCTATTTAACGAATTAAACGGTAATCCTGAGATGTCAATAACGCCTTTGAGACATGGTGCCACTGATTGTAATGGTGAAGTAAACATTTTCAACAAATGACCTGCGCCTAAGTAGCGGCGTAGACCGCCTTCACGCCTAACCGAACGCAGCCGCGTTGCATTCTAGGTCCATGCGAATTGATGGCTCTTTTGTTTGTGCAGTACTAGACAACGCGGAGATATTCATGCTGAGGTCAAGACTGACAACCCTGAAGAACCCAAACTTACAAACTTCCGAGTGTCTTGGACAACCTAAAAGGAATTTCATAAGGGGCGTATTCGGGACAGGTTGAGTTAGTGATTGCGTGACAGTTTACTGAGAAAACCGTGGGATAAAATGCGTCGCCATGTCGAAGTGCCTTCACTTCGTCTCGGAAAGAGAAAAAAACGATTCTAAAGCAAAGCAAACCTTTGCGTGATTACCTTCCTCCTTCTTTGCGACAATAGTCCTTAGGAATTTAATCAACTTCCTACTTGTCCATCTACCACCGTATTTTTGAGAGATTCAAAGAAGTTATGGTAAAATTGGTACTTATAAAGGATGTTTGATGACCTTCATCATCAGCGGGCCTCTATCACCGGGGAAAGCTGTCATCTTGGAAGTAATGGATCGAGAGCCGCAAATGGGCGCTAGTGTTTGTGACGAATTTGAGGGTACCATGGCATGGACAAATCCGGTGCTCATTTAACTCTTCTCAAACTCTTCGACAGAACTTCTACAGTCTTAAATTTTTGTGGTAATGGCTTTAGTCATATCAGCGAGACTTTACTATAACCGCCAAGAATGGGCGATCCTCCTAATGCCTCTCTTCTCACACGTCACAAGTACGTGAAGTGCGTTCTTCGGCTCATAGCAACCAAGAATACACAAGTCGTGCCTTAAGCAAATCTTTTGAGATTTCGGATATCCAAAGTTGGATGAGCACTCACCACACATGTTCTGTCACCATCACTTACTATATCTCCCACCTCCACAGCTTAAAGTATCCTCTCTCTCGCAGAGGCTGACTTACTAACTATGGCCACCAAGACTTAGACTCACATTTTCTTATAGGACGAATATTTCACTGTTCACGTCACCCCTGAGCCCGAGTTTTCCTATGCCAGCTTCGAGACGAACGTGGGGATGGACAACTACCCTGCTTTCATCTCCCGTATTCTTGACATCTTCCAGCCCGAATCATTTATCTGCACTTTCTTCTCCGACGCGGTAGGTTACTACAACCCACACTAGTGATAGCGCGTCTCCAGCAGCCGAAGGTATTCTAATTTGTTTCTTGGCCTTTGCCCTCTACAGCAATCTTCAACGTACTCAACCCACGCGATCTTGGAGAAGGCGGTGACGCTGTCCAACTACTGTCGCAGCGATCTGCACTCCGCCTGTATGGAGTGTGGACGCAAACTCACCTTCATGAAGTACTTCCGCGTCGATAACCAAATCAAGGGAGCGGATGTTATAATGGTGACAAAGAAGATGGGCCTGGAAGTGGATAGTGTGCCGAGTTAGTGAAACTTCTCGTTTCTTTTTTCCATACACACACATACATACGAACAGACTTCGCTATGCTGTTACAATCACGCATTCCTTAACATGCTGCTCAGATGTGCCTGTAGACGTAAAGCCGAATGGAATATATATTCAATAGGATTTAGGAGCCGGATGAATTTTTCTAAACCAACTTGGGAAAAGAGTTGACCATCATGTATGTGGAGACGTGAGTCCTGGTCTAGATTTGAATTTGAGGCCCACAGGTTTGGAGTGGCCTGAAAGTGACCGTTCTTTTGTTCCCGAACCGGTGGACTGCTCCTCAAATTCTGCCCTTTGAGCGGATTTGCTATTCTTTAAAAAGCAACGCAGATGTGGGTACCACATCCATCACTTGAAGCTTGTACCTGCTGAGGACGGACCTGATTTCCTCGCTGGAATCAGGTGTGAAGGTATGTTTGGATTATATAGCTTCGCTTGATATTTCTCGAAGACGTGAAATGCGTTGGTCGAACCTGGGAATGTTTGGATATGGTGTCGAGTTCAGAATGGCTTTCTAGCCCTGCTAACGATGGGGCGTTGCATGTTGCTCTCGATCAAAGAACACAACCTGCATCAGTTGAGGAGAGGGAATCGAGGAATCTGGTAAATAAATGGAATTCAGTCCCACCCCCTAGGGAATGGAAACAGGCTTCAGATGTAGTTTAACTCTTCATCACTTCTCGTCGAGCGAACGTAAAAGCATACCATGAGTTATTTTCAACCCATGCATCCATTATTCCACTCTACACTGCCAGAGTGGGCGTTGATTCGTCCTCTGAAGGCCATGCTTGGTGTTCAGGCAGAACTGCTTGCTTGCTGAAGACCTGAAGCCCATTCACTCAATAAGGCACTGCTCGAATGTGTTCCGAAAGCTAAAATGCATTCACGATTGACCTATTCAAGAATCTCCAAAAGAGCAGACATCGAGTGTCTGGTTCTCCTCTGCCTCAGAGTCAATGACTTTTGTCTCAGGTGGACATCCGAACCGTCTTGTTGAAGGGAACCATAGTGTGTCAATAAGGTGCTATGTGGAATAACTCCGAAAAAATGTTGCTTTTTTCTAAAATAAAGGACCACTTACATTTACAAGTGAAATGAGAATGTCTTTTTTCGATGTATCTGTTGACATCGAACAGAAAAGAGAGCGGAAGAAGAGGTCAAAATGCAATGCAAATCAAAACAAAGCACGAAGAATGTGTGACCCAGAAGGGGAGTGACTGCTCTTGCTACTTGAGTTCTAAAAGGAGAGAACAGAGAAGATAATGCTGTCTTCCTCTCCCTCCATTTCTCTACTTGCATGGGTATATCACTCACTCTGAGAGGGTTTTCTCACCCTCCTCCTCGGTCGAATCTGATTGTTGGGATTCGTCCCCTCACCGTTTGCCTCCTCAGTTACCTCTGTCGTCTCCTGAAGTTCTTGTGGCGGTGGTGAGGTAATTGTGGTCCTATCCTCCTCACCAGTAGCTCTCATCTCGGTGTCTTCTTTCACCTCTTCAATTGTTGTGGGGGGTTGGGTTTCTTCAACAATATCTTCAGTCACTTGTTTCACCTCCTTGCTATGTTCAGTTTCTTCTACTACTTCTGGTACTGCTTTGGACTTCCCACTTTTGGTATGCGACCCCTCGGCTTTTCCTTTTTTCTTACCCTTTGGTTTCTCTCCCACTTTTTCGTGTTCTTTCTCGGTCTTCTCTTCTTCCTTCTCACGATCTTGTCCCTCTTCTTCCTCTTCTTCTTCCTCTTCGTCCTCTATCTCCTCTTCCTCCGCCTCTTCTAGAGTCTGTCTGGATCGACGCTTTTCACGACACCTTCGACTTCTCTCACAGCGGAACATCCGCTCCTCATATTCCTCCTCGTTTTCGTCCTCCCGTTGCTCTTCATTGCAGAAGTCTAGAAATTTGGGACACGTCATTCTGGTCTTCCACGTCGATGGTGTCACTCTGCCACCACCACCCCCCCTTCAGTAGGCGACTCCTCAAAACTGGCCCCTATTTAATACCTAGGTGGGCAAGGTTATCGGTCGCAACCGTTTTACTTCATTCTAATCCATATAATCGCAAAACGGTTTTTGCGTACAAATCCTACTTCGTTGTACCCTTCATTATTGGTCATCTTGTGTGACTTGGTCAAACCTATTTTACCGCTAGGGATTGGGAATCAGTTTTTCGGTATTTTGCCCAAAATTAAGTTTCTACTTTTATTCTGACTGCCAAAAAGGCATGAATGGTCTTAAGCTGTTCATTTCGCCTTTCCTAGACAGGACGAAACGTCAGATACGGTGACTCGATCGAGACGCACCAGTGGGTTTGCAGGCAAGTGGCAAGCGCTGGCGATTTGGGGGTGAATGGCAGTTGTGAAGGGGGTATCAACAAACCAAACAATTGCTAGAAGATGCCTTGTTTTAGTACCTAACTATGCTCAGTGGTTGTTTAAGTAAGCAAACAAACAAACTAGCAAATTCAAAGTGGTCGAACAAATGTGTGGTTATTAAACTGGCCAAAAAGAACGAGAGGTAACCTCCATTACCCTCACCATCATCGTCGTACTCGTCATATCCATCTTCCTCTTCGAAGCCTTTTTCAAATTTAATAAATTTTAGTCTGCACACTTATAAAAAACGGTCAACTGTCTCGAATACTCGCTTTAAATTTGTTCAGTAAGACGTTGCTGCACTTACAGCTGGTGTCGCTGTCGCGATGCGAACCACTGGAGAATATCAGTCGAATGCTTTTTTTAGCTTCCTCCAAGCTGCTACTCCCATGCACAGCGTTGTCGCGGAAGTTCCTGCCATACGTGGCTCTAAGACTAGGACAATTTCAGTGAAGGAGAAGCATCACAGCTTACCAGACATTCTCCGGCTTGGCACTGTCACAAAAAGGCCATTATTTAGAATGGTTCTTGGGAACCCTCTACGTCTATGGTACATTCAAACTTACTCTGGAGGATAGCTGTCAACTGCGACATCAGGGTCCGTGGGTCCAATTAATTTTTTCCACTTCTTGACAGCGTCTTGAGCCCTCAAAATCAACGCTAACGACGGTCCACTAAAATGAGTTTGGTTAGTATCCCTCCAAATTACGATGTCATATGACGAACTAGATCGTCAAAGTAAGGTTTATCCATCCCCGCGTCGTAGATGGCGCGGACTTCTTCAGGCAGGAGTTGAACCTCCCTTTTGGCAGCGATTTTAAAACCTGCTTGCTTGATATCATCCAGTATTTCGTCCCAAGCTGGTTGACTATCAGGTTTAAGTAAAGCAAAGGTTTCTTCAATGGGAAAGAAGCGCATGATCATATTTTGGGCCTGTGGTTCAGCGGTGGTGCCATCAATCCACGTAAGATCGTCCTCTTTTGGGACCTCTGGAAGAGAAGAGTACTTTCCACGAAGGGTGTCAGGACTGTCTTTTAGGGCCTGAGCATATGATTCGGGACCCAAGATATCCTTCAATGCCCTAAGCCCATCCTGTAAGAAGAAATTGTCTCTTAGACAATTTCAGCAAAGGATATTAAAGTACAAAAGCTCACAGCTTTGCAAGTCATTATTATGAATGACGGTCCAGAAGTCATAAGGGAGATTAGATTTTCAAACAGACTGAGAGAGGCCATATCGGCGTAGTGGTCGCGAGCTTCCTCCTCACTGAAGGTGTAGTCCTTGGTAGAGAGGACTTCAAAGCCGTTTGCCTGCAGATCGGTGACAACTGCATGGCGATAACTTTCGTAGGCCGGCGGTTTGACCAGTACGATAACTCGAGGCGGACCTTGATATTCAGGCACGCCGGAAGAACCCTCACTGGCCTCGGCGTCGATGAGAGAGTCTTTTTTGTCCTCCATGGGATGAACACTCGGTCTTATCTCCTCGGCATCCGGCACGTAGATAATCACTCGACGTGGGATGAATTCTGGGTATAGCATTTTTATCACCCTTTCGATAGAAATATAATGTTTATGGATTTGCAAATATCTCAAATGGTAAAAAGCAATACACTTAAAGTATGTTGTATTTTAATTTAGAATTGATAATTGGGGCTAGCAAAACAAAATAAGCACATATTTTTTAATAAATGGTAATTTCACTTACTTCTCTGCTGTTGCCGCTGTTTTTGGTGCAGTTACACAACTGTTTGGCTTCCCGTCACCAAATTTGTCACGAATACTAGAGGTTGAGCGTTTAAGCTGACAGGTATTTGATAAAGTTAGCAAATGGAAGAGAGCAGTGACAAGTGCAGCATAAATACCTTTCAAAAGTTTCGTCTTCTAGGGGGCCTTCAACACTTTTCGGTCCAATGAATTTAGTAAGCTCATTGAAAACGTCATCAGAACCCCTTGCCAAAATAAGAAGACGTTGAGGATCCTTGATCAATTTGTTGATGCGCGATGCGTAATCAGGGTCATCGATATCATCTGCAAGAAATTCGCTTGCCACATCCGTATCTAATTTGAGGACCTCATCTTGCAAAATCTCATATTTGGCGTCTTTAAACTACAAAATAGGCATATATTATTGAAAAACTATTCACTGTCGCAACGATAGCCTCCATAGTATTTTCGCTGAGATCAGAGTGTAAAACCACGGGACAGCATTCCTCATCGACTTCTACAAGTTTAAAAACAAAGTGAAGAATTTCCATAGGTTAACCTCTTTGAGTTCTCTTTCGTTTGGCTTCAGCAGCTCTGTCTTCTTCAATAATCTTTAAGTAGGGGTCTTCAATCTCAACTCGTGCTATTTCGCCTGCCAAAACAGCATGTTCTTGCTTCAACATCTCACAAATAGTGGTTCGAATGGCAGGGCAGTCGGCGCCCTTGACGACTCCGACAAGGAATTGTCCCTTAAATAAAAGCTATCATCTTTCCTTACTCCGTACAAAAGAAAATAGGGCTCCGAGCGACCACGATATTTGTCGAGAGTATCAATTTTGTCAACGTTGGCAGCGGCGAAGTATAGTTTTTGGTCATTTAGCTCCTCTTTTATTTTTTTAAAAAGATTTTTAACCGACTGACATGGTCCACTCCATTCTTGATAGATGTCAATCACTTTTTTTGCTAAGTGCCCAGGTTAAAGAGTGTACCTTTCAGACCATCCGTTGACATCAAATCTTCCCAATCCTCTTGACTATTTACTTCGATTTGAAAATCATCTTTTCCCCCTTTATTCATTCCCGTTAAATAAAAACTTTCCTATTAAGTTAAATTATTGCGATAAAATATCCATGGAGCAAGGTCATAGTTGACGTGCCTAAACGTCTACAAAAAGGGGATTTTGTAAACTGTTGTGGTGCCATATTTTGAATCTTAATTAGCTGAAAAGGAAGTAAGTAAAATGGTGACTAAAAATGTCAGCAGTTTATGTATGAGTTAATGATCAATTCGATGCTAGCGTGAGCATCGAATTTAAACATCAACACAATCCCGTTTACGTAAAAGTGGAAATTTGTAACAGCAACAAAATAGTTTTTGCCATATTTTTGGACCATACCCTTTGAAAAAGCACTGAGGCAGTTATCACGGGTGTAGGAATTGAAATTTTCGAGGAAAGTGCTATGACCAGAGTTATTTAGCCATATTAAAAATAATTTAAAAGACAGAGAGCCATTTGGTTACACTTATTTTAGTCAAATGGTACCCACATTTAAGTTGACTCTGCATTCATGCAATTTTTTTGTAGAAATTGCTTGAGTTCTTAGGTGGGTTAGCGTATAGTTTCAAGTTATTTGCTTAGCTCTCGTTTCAAATATACACTTCATTCTCTTATCTGCAGAAAAGGCACTTCTTCGCTGTGCTGTTTTTTTAGCTGTAAGTATTAAAAGAGTTGTCGTCTAGCAGTTACCAATGGAGGTCCTAAAAATTTTTTGAGGCCGGACTACGTAATGCTTAAATAAAATTTTTGTCTTCAAGGGAACGGATAAACTAAGTGCTACTAGTACTGCTAGAAGACTCTGCTGCTGAGCAAGGGCACATAAGCTTTGCCCTAACTGTAGCGCCCGGATACTCACTTGAAGACAAAGGAAGGTATAACAAATGGGCAGAACATACAAATAGTCAGTAAACAGGGAGAACGGGGCTGCTGGCATGGCTTGAAAGCCGGGCCACTCGCCTAAGGCAACATGGCTACTTGAGCGACCGAAATCGAAACCGGCAGTCCAAACGAACCTAAACAAAGATGTAAACGCATAGTCGAATTGGTACAGTCACGTCTTATGGGTCAAACAACAAAAACTAGAAGGTAGCAAAGTAAATTCATTTAGACAAATTGCTATACTCTGATTGTTTGCACTTGTAGCGCCTTTGAGATTTTCCTGAGGGCAAAAAATATTCTTCTAGGACAGAAAAGGTTGGAATTACTAGCATAGCTCAGAGGTTAGGGTACCGTAGCTAGGACACCAAATGTTTCTATTGCATAGCAAGAGTTAAACAATTAACGCATTACAATTCACTCTGCTCCTTTAAGCTCCTTTCCCCTTAATCAACTTCTTCCCTCTGCCATCGTAACGTAATTAGTGCAGTGGTAGAAAGCATCCATGTGCTAACCGTTCCATTTGCGTTATCGCAGTGCATAGGATTTCTCTTGGAGGCACAACTACATATTTAGCATCGTATTGTATGCGAACTGGCCATCACGTGTATAGGTACTTAGGCGCAGACGCACTGGCGTTGAAGCATATTTATGTATTAGGTGACGAGAATCTGAAAAAATCGTATGTAATAGGCTTCACTTTCATTTTTTTGCTACGTTGTGCCCATCTTAAAGTTATTTAGTCATGAATATCTGGATTCTACTCAGCGAGCACAGAAGAAGTAAGTTATTGCAGTTCGCATTTTCGATACCTTTAGGCAGGCACAGCATATGCATATGCTTGGGACAAAAGTACCGGTCACTCTCTCCTGCTAGCGGTGTTGTGCCTCTAGACTTTGTAGAAGACATAAGTAGGCGTAATACTCAGTCAAAATATGTGCATTTAACATAAGGTATGGGTTGGAGATTCTAGCAGGATAAACGGGCCCTTTCATCCTAAGAAACTCTTACAGCAAAGCTGTTGAACACTTTTCACTAAACTAAAGCATGATTTATTAGCGTATTGCAGCATTTTTTGTAAATTTGGTTATCCTGGTGCTTAAGTTCTATATGTCGCGCTCAAACGTTATGATATTCTGCTCACCAGCAGTTCTTTTTTATTATACTTCGTTTTTCACATTTTGCAGTTTCGAGGTGTCAAATGAGTTTAAAATTATGTTTCGCTAAGTCGCACAATGGCGTGTATTTTAATTACTTTCCTAAGATATTTACTATGACCAGGCTAAACAACTCTGCCATCTTAGTGTTAAAACAATAAAAAAGTATTGCACCGCAAAAATTAATTTATTAATTGTGATAAGCGCTATTACGCTAAGCATATTCTAAATCAATGGGTTTGTTTGCATTTGCGAAATTAGCTATTGTCACCTTGAATATTATCGGCGGGTTGTTGGACCGGTCTCTTCTTTCATGGTGTGGGTGTTCGTTCTGTAAATGGGTAAGCGCCTGTGGATCTTACCAGACGACTTCTATATTCGGCTCCTATAGGCCTTCAATATAGCTTCTTTTCCCTTTTGCAGCTTTCCACGTTTTTAGCTGGCCTGCCATTGCTGCATTTCTATTATGTGGCATGTTATTTGCATTATTTACTGTGTATAGTGGATTATTGTCCGTATAATAAGCTAAAATGGGAATTGTTTCTCTCACTTTCTAAATTTGCAAACCTTTTTTCGTCCGACGCTTTTTCGTCTTTACTAACTCCTCTTGATCTTAAATTGTATATTTTTAATAATGTTCCTTTTCATATTATGCATGTGTAATGATTCACTAAAATTTTTGTTTAAAATTACAGGTTTAAAACGTACTAATTTGTCAAATAGGTGACCTTTTACTGAATCTGGTATCGGACATTGGTTCTTAGACAAAGCCAGTCGCATAATTTGTTATACGTTTTCTCCCTTTGAAATAGTGTTTAACTGATTCTAACTATCCTTATCAAACTCGTTTTTGCACAAAATTTTCAACTGAGACTTTCTAAGCTTAATAAATAAAGTTGTTTTTAAGTGCACTTTTTGGATAAATGGTCTCCCGTCAACCAGTCTAATCACATGGGTTATACATAATGGCATTTTGTCGATCACTTGCTCTTGAATCTTTGAGAACTTTTTGTTTTACACATAATATCATCCTTTGCTTTCCGTAGAAATTTAGGAACAGAAAGTTACAGCTTTTACAGCATATTTTCCTGAACTTTAGTAGCGTCTTGGGATCAAACAAATGTTAAATTCTGTTTTAATTCCATGTCCTCTTACACCTTGTTTTTTTTTCTCCTTCCATTTCTGTCCGCAAATCAAATGTCACGCCCTCTATGAGCAGTTAAAATGTGAATTTTTTGCTCGTAATTTTTTTGTGCTATCGTTTGCTGACATTTGCAAGCCTAAAGCACATCTCCTACCCTCACTTGGTGAGTTAAACACTCTTAAATTTACCTATTTAATGTCTTCTGCGTTAAAATGGTGGGGGGAAAATATCTGACCTTTTGATTGTACGCCTAAAATCGACATCTGAATGCTTCTACTTTTGTGCATTTGGGGTGAAGAAATTGCCGACGGTGTGATGCTTAAAACTTGGAATACCGGTTTTTGTATAAGTAGAATCTGCCTGCGTGTGTGGGAGTAGGTGTGGTTGTGTCTGGATGGATCGATGTCCGTGTGCTGTGAGTGCTTACGCTTAATGCATCCTGTCTGTCCTCCAGGAAAGGTCTCGTGTGCCATCTGCAATAAGCGCTGTCGGGGTACAGTGCTCAAAATTGAGGGCCACTACCTTCACAGGCTCTGCTTTAAGTGCCACAGTAAGTTATCTCTCCCTCCGTTCCCCTATTTTATTTTTTTAGGGATAAATAAATGTGTTCGTGTAATGTCAGGTGGGATTAAAACAAGCAACAATGCTACTTCGTTGGATTTGGAGTTTAGTTTTTAGTTCTCTCTTCACTATCTAGGGAATTGGGCTTAATGCTCAGCTTACATGAAGGAGCTCATTTGTCATATCCTCTGCCTGAGTTTGGAGGACATTACACGTGTTTTAGGTGCAGTCCTGTGTGGCAAAAACTGTTATTGGAGGAGCGTTTGTCAAAGACCAAATGGGTTAAGGAAAGTCCATCAGCTCTTTTCCTTCTTACCTTTTTCTCTTTCAGGCGCTTCGTTAGAACCGTCGTCCTTCTTACCAATTCAGACATTAATCTTGGATATATTCTTAGATTCACCCAATGCAAGAAAAACTGTCACACCTCCAAGTTTCACTTATCTTGCTGTAGTTCCTTTTTGGAAGGCATTATTTCTACATCCCTGATATATCTAACAATCTGTAGGAAGCGCTTTCTTGGTTCCTGTAAATTTATCCATCCATGCTGGATAGGTGCCTTGCATGACAGGCGAATAATCAGATTAGAGGTGGGCCTTCTTCGAAGCGGGGTGTAGAAGTGGTGGAGGTGCGCCTCCCCACCCCAAAACCAACTAAGCTGGTCAATCGAGTAGCATCGGGGATTCAGACGTCCTCTATCCTGCTGTCACTGAGTTCGTTCGTGAACTTTTGTTGCAGAGTGCGGAAAGACCTTGGACGAAAAGAATTTCCAATTTCGTGACCAATGTCTCTACTGTCCTGAGGACTATAGGCTGGAATATTCCACCAAATGTGCTGCATGTGGCAATCCTGTGGAAGGTGAAGTTGTCACAGCATTGGGAAGTACCTTTCACACTTTCTGCCTTCGCTGCTTCTCTTGCAAGTGAGTGAAAACGAGGTGCCGTGCCTTTAATTTTTGTCTATGCCTAGCGTGTCGATCCACATGACTGTGTCTGTCAATTCTGGATTCAGGTCTTCAGCAAGACATCAATTTAATCTTTCGTCGATTCAAGCATCCCATATCTGTCTTGTATACATCCAACCACCCATTCCCATTTTCTAAAACATTTCCGACTCTTTTTTTCGCTTTTTACTCTTTTCTGATACGGCGCTCACATCAGGGGCGAAACAAATGCAGCAGTTTTTCCAATTGCATAGAACCGCTCCTCATCCCTGCTCCTCCTCAATCCCCTTCCCAAGAAAAATTAGGGTTCCTTTACATGCTCGTCAATTAAACTTATCAGTTACCATTGACAACGCTTGAATATTTATTTATATTTTTTGCATCAAGGCAGATCAACAGCTACTTCCCGCGTTTCGGTGACAGACACATGGCCTAAGTAGTGAAAGTCGATGGATGAGTGGAGAATCCTCAAAAGGCCTTTCAAATTTTGCTACTTTTTGTTCTAATTTTTTGTTGATATGGTTACTTCAGCGGCAATGAAAGGGTCCTTTTATTGGGTTTTTGTTAATTTACTCTGTGGACTTGGCGGTGGAAAATGGGTGTTAGCTATACCGATCAGGGCATTTCAGAATCCTCCCTATCCCCTCATTTCCACTACTAGTATTGACGGAGAGGAATCGACGCTTCCGACACCCACACCCACATATACACACCTCCCAACATTGTGGCAAATCTTTGGGCCTCGAAATTGGCAGCATTGATGCTCCTTTGGATGATCGACTCTTCTATTCACTACCACCTTCTACTCGCCTTTCTCAAGCATTATTTTTCCCTCGGAACTTCTCTTTTCATCTTCATTCTTTTCTCCTCTTCTTCCGCCCTTCCAATAACTCGTCCGTAAATAAACACTACCTCCAACGAAGTGGTTCTTTATTATTAGACATGTGCACAATGCACGCATGATTTACAGTCGAAGCTCCTCTTCCTCATCCGTTTTTCGTCTCTTTCTCTCCCCCTCGCGGTTCTCCACTTTTTAATAACACCTTTCTGAAACAAATGTCTTTATTTCTAAGTCTAAGTTCCGACTCAGGTTCTGGTTGTGTAACAATCACATTAGCAAAAGGAGTCATTCTTCCGTATCCCGTAATTGATCTTTCTCTTAGTTGATTTTTCCAGCTTTTACTGAAAACCAATACTTGAATGGTTCCTTTTTTCCCACCCTCTTGTATTTTTTCGTAGCTTCGGTTTTAAAAAGCATTTTTAAAGCTCCAGTTTGCATCCGCCAATCAGGAGGAAGAAAGTGAAGGTGAGGAGCTGGTGATGAGGCGGGGGAGGAACCGGATGACGGGGAGAGGGGTGAATTTGGTGGACCTTTTTTTGAGGAGAGAGGGAGAAAGTGATTACAAATAAGGGAAAATATCTTTTCCTTCCTCATGTTCTAATGAATTTGTCATCTAGTGATCAGTAAGGCTAATTTGTTTCTTTGGCTCCTTGGTACCCTCTGATTCATCCACTGGTGCCCAGTTTATGCAGATGGTAGGTGTGTCAGGGTTATGCTGTGCAAAAATTTGGAATCTGTGAGAAAAGACCACCTGTACTTTCCACATGTTTTTGCTTTTTTTGGCTGGAATAAGGAAAAAGGACGTGGAGGGTGATTGAAGGGAGCTGGACAGTTGTCGTTAGCGATGCTTAAGTTGCCCAGTACGGTCTATTTTTGAGGCAACCTGACCGCCACAACTGGCCACTCATTTTATTACTCGGCAGTGACGTAACAAACACCTGCTACTGCACCGGACGGCTGAGCTGTTACTTCTTAAAAGGGCTAGAATGGGTAACTATCCCCTCCAAATCAATTTATTCTCACCTGATAGGTGAGATTGGGCAATGTATACGCTCAGTACACACTTGTGATACCGACTTTTTGAGGAAAATCAGAGCATCGCGCATATGTGCCACCAGTTGTAAAGGAATTAAAGACCGAACAATGGAGAATTTTTTTTCTCGTCCCTTGCTTTGGATAAGGACTAAATGTCAAGACTTGTACGAGTGTTGCTCTTCATATGCATGCGTTTGAGAGCCAAGTGGAGCATGTCACACGGCCTAACTGAGAAAGTTAGGAGGATGCGCATGTACATGAAAGGGCGCCGAACACTGGTTTTGTAGGTTCCTTTTATCCTACTTATCTACCGTCTGTCTGCATATGCGAATGCGTATGCATTTATGTGTGTGTGTGTGTGCATGCATAGTTCATGTCTATTTCCGTCCTTGCGTCTACCTTCGGCACAGCACTTTGCATTCTTGCTCAGTGCATGATGTGATGGTCACGTAGAATTCTACCTCACCACTTATCACACCGGTGCTTTAAACAGCGGATCCTCTCCCCCAGCCAAGCTATTCTACTCGCATTCATTCCTTCTCCCCTTCCCCTCGAAATCAGGGTCAAAGCCAACTGAAGGGGCTAAGATTGGGTTATGTCACCTGCCTCTCCCCTCGCGTTTCGTCAGCTTGCTCACTTACACTAATCTCCACGAGACTGGCGATTTCCTTCAAAGCTACTACACAATCCTCTCTAAGAGCACATGGGATGGGTGAGAAGAGCGGTCTTTGATAGACCTCAGTGCTTTTCTCCTTCATTTTCCCTCTTTTTCTTTTCACAGAAAGTTGTAGGAAACGCCACCTAGCACCTACTAATTTGCATTTCCCACACCTCTGAACCAGTTTTAAGAATTGCTTCTCAGTAGCATTTGCAGTTTTAAATTCTCATTGGGGTAGAGGTTGAGTAGGGGTGGGGCAGAAGCGGTAGAATAGAAATGCTAACTTCTCTTCCACACTTTTCAGCTAAAGAAGACCCCTTTTTTGACAGGCTACTCCTATCACTTTTTCCAGACAAGAAACCCAGTTTCATTGGTAAAAGTTTACCGGAAAAAACGTATTTCTTGTTGTTAATTATTTGACAAAAAATGGCAGGCTTGGATGCTCCCTTGCCTGTGCCTTGCTACTACATGAGTGGCACTGAAGACAATCGCTTTGTGGAGTGAGTTGACCATCCTCTACCGAATTGACAGAATTATTGAATTTGTTTTTTTTTTTCGAGAGAAGTCAGAAATATGCCAAATTTGAGTGGTTTCAGTTCTTATTTTCTTGTTTATCTACCTATCCAAAAAAAAGTGTGGAAAATTTAACCCTCCTCGGGTTTCACGAGTCCAGGCCAAAGTGGGAGTCACACTAACTCCTCCTCCTTTTATTCACCTCCAGTCGGACAATACCATCGGGTGAGAAGACAATGGCTTTAAACAACCGTTTCTACTGTGAAAAGTGTGTTCCCCCTCAAATTGCGCGAGAAGGTAGTACCGGAGTGGAAGAGGCCACCTCAAACCTCCCCCAGAAGTGGACCTCCTCCTCTTCCTCCGCCCCTCCCCCACAAGACCTTTCAGTTAATCCTCGAGAGAAGTCTCCACCGAAGGTGAAGATTCCCAAGAGTTCCTCCCTACCGCGTCGTTTGGGCGGTCTATTCCGTTTTAAGAAGTCGCATTCACAAACCCTTCAACCCACCACTCCTTCAACTCGGGTGGAGGAGTCGACTTCGAAGAATACCACACTGACAAATGGGACCGATGCCTTGACTGTAAATGTTGGAGAGGCAGATATGGCTAGTAAGTGATGCATTCTTCATTAATTATACATTGAATATGAAAGTACAAACGGAAGCCGACATGAAATACCCTACGGATAGTGGTAGATGTCTTTTTCCTGCAGAATAGATGCCTCATGGCTTGCCGTACTACTGTAGAGGAAAAAGTAATTTTCCCTTGCATAGAATGTGGCTAAAATGTATATGTTGCTTGGGGAAATGCACCAAAAGAGATGAGGGCAGGACAATTGGGGTGTGGGGGAGTGGAAGGAACTGCCGTGGTGATTTGATGGTTGAGCATTGATTGGTCAAACGGTTTGACCAATGAGAGGACGAGAACAAAGCAGTGTTGCTCCACAAGCATGACGTACGTCACTAACCTTTACAAGCTACACAAATCTTGATAATTAAGGTGATCAAGGTGGCATTGGGTGATGGGCTCACTGATTTATCAATCTCATAATAGGATGTTAACATTATTTATTTTAATGTCACATATATGCGACCCCGGGTTCTTACCATTAAATTGCATGCCAGAGGAGAGATTGTTAGAACTTTAATACCATAAATTGGAGGTGGGATGCTTACTTTGGGTCACATGTGCATCACTTTGAAGCAAGAAAGTGGTGAAAGTGAGCTCCAGGGCCCATAGGTGCCACATAACTTATTGACGTATGATGCGAAAGCATCTTTTCAGGTACAGGCATCACACTGAAAAAGAGCAATATTGGTTACTATGGTATGATTTACTCATAACTCTGCCTTACTGTCTGTCTGACATCTGTCCAGTTGGTGTACCTGAGGGCAACTTGAAGGTGTAAAGGCGAAACTTTTCCTCTTCAGAAGCAGACAATAGTGTTTTTCTTGCGAGATAGTCTAAGATCGTATACTACCGTAAAAAATTAACTTAGATGACTTCCATTTATCCCAGGATGATGATTATCACCTTGTCATGGTATTAAATAGACCCAAGTCATCGGCGGACAAGCAGACAGATAGATATTTGGCAAATAGGAGTGGAGGCTGTCAAAGATGCGTTTTTTTTCTGGAAGGAAATGCATGAATTTATCGGTGATGCCAACCGAACACTCGTTTTGTCACCGTCAGTCACGCCTCTCATGCACTTTGTTCTTGGTTGGTTTTAGGTACGGATTCTGGAATCGGAAAGAAATTTGATGTAAGTTTCTCTTTATTTCTTTTGCTCGTTTTTTTCTTTTTTTTTTAAGTGGAAGCCCACCTTCGGGTGGGATTTGACGCGAATACCTTGAGCGTCATCGGTCATGTCAGGTGGATAGAGTGAATGGTTCCCTGAACCATCGAGAAAAGCGATTTCTGTATAAATCCTCCTTTTGTCCTTTTTTTCCATATCACCTATCCATCAATCCTTCGCTTCTTCGTCTTGATACCTCTAAAGTTGCTGCAGTTTTTGCAGTCTCGAGATGTCAGAAGACTACTAGCGAGACTCTCTCCTTCCTCCTTTAGCATAGCCAAAGTCCGACCTACAGCCTGTACTCCGGAGATGAGACTGTTCTCGCCAAACAACAAGACTTGCAAACCACTGTAAGCATTGCTGTCATTGTCATTAACAGCAGGAGTTTCTTGCGTAAAAATTGGCCTCATTTGCTCCACCCTCCTCCTCCTTTCCAAACTCCTTCGCGCCACTCCACCCCACTTCTCCGCTGACTTTTCCTTCCTCTCCCCCTCCTCTTCGGCGCCGCCTGCATCTACCTTACTGCCTCTCCAATACTTCCTCCCCTTCCTCCTCTCCACTCCTTCATGCTCCCTTCCCCTTCTTCCCCCCTTCGCGTCCCCTCCATCACCTTTGGAACCACATCTGTTCGTTTTTTTCCCGAGAAATAATGCAAAGGTTGCTTTATGCTGCTTTATTTTAGGCTGAAGTAGGCAGAGACTAGACTTGGGTAGTTATTTGGCTTTAGAGGACTAGGGAGATTCGAAAGAGCGCGCTCTATAAATAGGCTTGGAAGTCTTTGCTAAATAGACAAACAAATAAACCCCTATTCTCACTTTACAGAGAGTACTGTTTTATTATCCAAGGAAAAGAAAGGGAAGGACCTAAACGTGCTCGGATGTTCTCCTCCTTATTTGCTTGTTTAAATGTGCTTGTGTGAGGTCTGGAAACAGGTCGATCATGTAAAAGGGTGTGAAAATTCTCTCTCTCCCGTGGGGATGCTCTCTTAAAACTTTCATTATTGTGAGAAGAAACCTTATCCTCATCCCCTCACCTCCTTGCTTGTTTCTCCCCTTCAAAGTGTGTGTGGTTTCAGTACAGTCATCTTGATTCTTTAAATGTGCTTGGCTTGTTCCGGCGCAATTTCTAATTTATCCTTCCAGTGGTGTGGGAGAGGTGGTGGTTGAAAATAAAAACAAAAAGCAAAAAAATCGCCATACCGAAATACTTTGCACTTCTTTTAACTATCTTTTGCTTGTTACATCTTTCTATAGAAGTTCTAAGTATTCCCCTTCCGCCCCTTTTCACTCCCCATCCCTCCATCCTCTTTGGCACTCTGCCAAAAACTGTAAAAGATGCACACAGAGTAACAGTACGATCTAATCAGTTAGAGCTTTGAGATGCCTCCCTTTTTAATGTGTTGTTTTACAAGAGGAAAATCTTTTCATTCCATCTTTGATGTAAAGATCTTTGATTGATGAGGATGGTCTCGGTTACACTACCTTTGATGTCACTTACTCAAAAGATGTTAATAGACTGATAAAGCGTATCGAAAACTTATTGTTAAGGTGGAGAGAGGTGGACGTTAAGCCGAGAGTCAACGTTACATCCACAGTACATGTGTAGCGTGTCTCAACTGATTCAGCCGTGAAGTTTTGAGGTAGAATCCAGCCGGTTTGGAAGTGGTTTGTTACGTATTAGCCTGCCCAAGTCGAAGGGCGAGTTTTTGAGGCCATCTATTCATTCACGCGAAGTACCCATGATCTTCGGTGGCATCTATCTTGTCTGTATTTATTTCCGATTTCCGCTTCTCCTTGGAATTGTAGCCAATAGAAAGCTATCCGGTGACGCACAGCACAAGCGGTAACCCCGCAATGCCTTATTCCCTCGACGCCGCATTGACCACACCTTCTATGGTAAATACCCTCTCCGGTGACGCTTCCACCCTCCTCTTTGGCTCCGTGCGACGAATCTGTCCACCTGGTGTTGACTATGGACATCAGTACCCTGTCTCATATCTACGCCTAGCCGAACAGGGCTACACAGCTGTGACTAGCTCTGATCTCCTCAGTTCTACCAGCCCCCTTTCTGCCACCGCCACTCCTGTTTCCATTCGTCGCCCGCCACCCTCAGCTAGCGCATCTTCCACTCAGCGTCTGTCTCGTCGAGATATGCCTTCCACCCACCATGCACAAACTCGCACTTTGCCAATCACCTCTGCGGATCCGACGTCACGACAAATTGGGGGGCTTGTGGATCACCGATATAATGCACAGGTCCTTGGTGGGATTGATGGTGCCAGGCCCGAAAAGGATCGTTACACACGGTATCGACAGCTATCTCCTGCTGGAATTTCAATGGGACGAGCGCTCAGCTCGGGTCGGAGTGTTGGTGCACCTCCCAACTTCATTGCTTGCAAGTCACGTGAGTCCAGATCCAAGTCGGTTACTCATGTTATGCCCTTTTAATGAATTAGTGTTTGAAAGTCCATGAGGCCTGAAGAGATAATGTAGCACAAGCTAAAAGTCTTTTACGTCAAATCAGGACTTGCGAGTGGATGTGCGTTCCATCTCCACATGGCATTGCCTACAGATTGTTTTATTTGAAGGGTTCGCATTGTCCATGTTACGCCACTGTCGTGGTACTTTCCCCTTTTTGAGGACATACTTTTGTCCCGATCGCTTCTCACTTTTCTTTGACTTTATTCATCCTTGGAGATGAGACAAACTTGTTCATTGTTTCGTTTCCCACTCTCTCTCTCCTCGGATTCTGCAAAGCATTTTCAAATTGCCGTTTGAGGAAATTTAGGATGAAAAGTGAAACTTTGAATCGACAGCCAATTTTTTTTGTCTCCGTGGGAAAAAAAGTATGGAAATTTCATGCAAGCAGAAGCGTCGGGTGTTAATCGTACCGACAAAGGGAGAAATGTTTAATAATCGCCTATGTGGGGGAAAGTGTCCGCGCGGCGGGTAGGAGAATGCATCTCTTTTGAATTGCCTGAAGGAATCGGACGACCGTTTGAGTTGCGTGGAGTGAAGGAGGTATTTCACTCGGCAGTTGGCTCAAAGTGAGTCCGATCATTCTGTCATCTGTCAGTTTTTTGGCGAATCCGCGGTCATCCCGCTTATTCGGGAATTCATTCATTTGTTAGACTATGCATCAATGCACCCGTGGCATCATGCTTGGATTCAGCTGTCAAGAAGCCTTCCGTACCTCGATTAGCATTGTTCTCGTCATTCGTGAAGCAATGCATCCGGCAGTAGCTGATCATCTATTCATCATTGTTGCTTTTGTCGTGAAACCCGATCTTCATCTGAGTACTTTTTTTCCGTCTTCTAGAAACCTACTCCTCATACTCTACACCGAATGTCAATTGTCGGCGTGGTAAGTGGCATTTCATCGTTGCATTTGTCTGTCTGCTACTTTTTTAGCTAATGTTGAAACAATTGCAGTTGTAACAGCTCCTCTCTACTCTCTTTCGCACATTTAGGCATACGTGTGTTGGGTGAGCTTCACTTGTTGTTTTCGTTCCCCTCCCCCTTGCAAATTGTCGTTGTCATTCTATTGCCATCACAGCTGATCGATTGTTGGTTGTTCCCTTCTCCTATCTTTAGCCTTGGTGTTATTGCATTTTTTGAATTGGTGTTGCCTCGGACTCCTCTTCCACCCATCAACTCTTCCCTCCTTCATTCATTTCACCTTCTTCTCCTCTAATGCAGTAGACTTTTGCGTGACAAAAGTAATCTACCCCCGTTGCCATTGTTGGCGTTCCCTACTGCCGCCCGAAAGATTGATCTGCCAAGGCAATGAATATTTTTGGGGCATTGTGTATTCGTGGTACAATGAGGCTGTTCGAAGCGAGCTCTCTGACGCTTAATTGATTAAGGCGAAAAAGTTGGAGATCAGGAGGCTAGTAAATTGTGAATGGTAAGGGGATGACCTCCTTCCACTCCCTTCCCTCCTCTCCCTTAGATATTGACAAGCACAACCTTTTTTTTCGATTTAAATTGATTAATTAAGCTCCTAACAGCCAGTTAACCATATTCTCTGTCGAAAAATATGTCATATGTCAAAATAATACGACTACCACGAAGTAAAAAACTCAGTTAATTAACTTTTATGTGCCTAAAGTGTCAGGCTCAATTTTATCCTCCTCAGCAGTGACAGTTGAATTTTGTACCCGAGCAATAGTAAGATGCACTTGGTTCCACGCCAGTTTATTAGTTTTTCATGGTTTAATAACAAGTAGTGACAAGATTAATAAATTGTGGGATATGGGGATTCTCCTCAACCGCCTTGTTGCATGTAGTCTGTTCAGCATCCCCCTTCCCCCTCCCGTTCGATTATGCTTTTATTTATCTCCCCATCTTTCTGCTCCGGATGTTTGTTATTGATTTTGTTTGTAAAAGGTCATTTTTTGTTTCTATTCTTTTTCATTTAAAAACACTTCTTTTGTGTTCCCTTTAATGCCCCATTAGTTTTTCTTTTTTTTTTTTGATTTTATGCTCTGTACTTTTGCCTGTGCAATCTGGCCTTCAATTTTCATCCACTTCATTCATTACTTGGATGGAGATGCGAATAAAGTTAAGGGGGAGGAAAGAGCGCTCTTTTGCGTACAGGAATGGATCAGTTGAATGTAGAACCCTCCCCCCCTCCCTCCGGCGTCATAATGGTGGGTGTAGTGATTAGATTGAAGGGGGCGTGGCATTGACTGCCTATCGAACCGGCATATTCCGTCTGTCACCTACTTCCCCATTCATAACCTTTCTAGTACGATGACTGCAGGACCTCGGATGAGGTGCACGGTGCAAAGCAGACCCTCGGAGGCGCGGCCTTCGTTTATCCTGGAGTCTTTTTTTTCTTGCCATTTTTACTGTCACCAGTCGTTCATCTGGCGCATCCTCGCCTTCTACCAGTAAGGTGTGAGGTTATCAGATTTCTACTTACGAGGATTGTTCAGGTCATAGCAGAACTTGAGTGGACATGCGATTGTGATAACGAACCACTGATATCGACGTGACATCTGGGAGCAGTTGCTCCATTTGCAAAAATGACTCCCATGCTATGGTCTGCAAATAGAATCACCACCACCACCACCACATGGAATGATGTTGCTGATCTAAGGTCTTACGACAATTGTTCAAATGCCTTGTTCTTAAGGCCTTCTTGTAGATAATGTTTACATGTTGGGATTTTGGAGTTATACCTCACTGGTCGCACAAATGATGTGTACCTCAAGTGTGCACTGTCGGTGGTTCAGACTGGCACGTGACATTTGCACCACCACTTAGTGATCGTATGCCTGTAAACATTGCGTCAGCCTTATATGAAGCAGTTAGAACGATCAGAGCTTCGTGATATTGATGCTGCCAACGCCCCATTCCACCGTCATAGCGGCTAGTTCATCCTTCATTGAGCATCCTGTAGGATTCCTCAAAACGGAAATACAAGAAAATAACAGCACTATTGTTCACCACATTCTCGTGCATGATTTGCCAGCTAAATCCTGCTCTCTTAATGTTCTCCTACTCTCGCTCTGGAGCTAAGTCAATCTCTAATCTTCCCTTCATTCTAGCTGAAACAATGATGCGGTCACCACCGCGCTTGGGCAGATCCGTGAGTCCGGAGGCCGCTCTCTTGGCTCAAACTGAGGCCAGACGATTGGCTGCCTATCCGGGTGCCAAAATTCCTGACGCGGACAGTGAACCTGCCATCGATCGATATGATTGGCCGGCACCACCGTCTCCGGCTGTTGTTATGATTGATCGACGTGAGTATTTCATTAATTTCCTTCTCTGGTTGTGATCGTCCTCGGATCTCGAAACCATTCGATGTCTGCGTGCAGCACTATTCAGTGAATCCTATTATCATAAGGAGACAAGCTACACGCGTCACATATTCGTGACGCCGCGCTGAGCAATCCTGGATGTCACACATATGCGACATTGGTAATGAACGTAGTAATAAGAGAATCAACGTATTGAAAACTCATATTTTGATATTCTACGGACTGTCCGTTTATGTCATGCATCAACCCTAGGGTTTCTTTATTCCTTGTGACTGTATAAACTATGACTTGTTGAACGTCTGAATCGCTCTGTATCTGTCGCCGGTCCAACCTAACCACTTAATCCGATCCGATACTTGACAGGTGTGACATCTCTCATCAGTGACAGATAAGTGTAGAAATGTTCAGCTTTACTTACCCAGCTAGGTGACCAAGAAGGCTTGTGGAGCAAGTATGCGTGTTATTCCATCGGTTCAGCTGTCAGTTCTAGTCCCTCTTGCATATTTTCGTTGTTTTGGCACTCCGTGTAATGAGATGTAGGGTGAATTAGCCGAGGGATGTGATTAGGGGTTGTCAAGCTCGTTGAATGCGTAAAATGGAGTGGCTGAACGCACAACACAAACGAGGCTAAAAGCAGCTGCATCATGTGGAAGGTGAGGAGTGGCTTGGCACGGTTAATGAAGATGAAGGAGTCACGAAGGGAGTGGATTGGTGCTTGGAGTGGGCGGCGATGCTACAACAGTTGATGCATTTGTCCGTCACCTGGGAACGCAGTGTACGGAGGTAAACAAGGCGGATCCACCCTCGTCAATTAAGAGGCGATAAAAGGCTTCAAAGGTTATTTATTGATGAATTATAAACAAGCACCTTGGATCTCATGTTGTTTGCTAACTGACGATCTGACTGATTGAGCGGATGAGTGGGGAGAGAGGGGGGTGGGATGTGTGGGGTGGTGGGAGAGAGTTGCGGATTGATTGCCTTTTGATGGGAAGGGATTGATGCATCTCAACGTTAGGCAAGTAAGTTCGTTATTTTTGATATCCAAGGAGATGGTTCTTCACCCTCCATACTCTGCGCACCTTAGGCTAGTGGGGAAGAGATTGATTGTGAGAAGACTGTGCATGGATCGCGTGTATGCTTGGCTGAAGGGGGAATTCTTTACTTCTTGAGAGTGGGAAGTCGTATTAAGGTTGAGATCTAGCTACCAAAAACGATAGACGCGTAGGATTGAATAAACTTAGCTTTTTGAGACCTATAGAACAGGTTCACCAGTCAGCAGAAGGTTCTCCTCTTGTTCTCACAGGGCAGTATGTCACCCACACACATGCTGTCTCAAAATTTTCCCTCGAAGAGATCTCATGGAGCTAGAGAGCTGTCCTGCTTCTTCCTTCTTCCCCTTCAGCTGATAGTTCTCACCTTTTATTGACATCACCAGGCAGTCATATGACGTTGGGACGTACAATGTAAAGGTGAATGATTCTTCTAAATACATTCTGGTCACCTAATAGACAATCTTGTTTTCACAATTAGCTTTTTAAGAGAAAAGTTGAATATCTAGTGTTTATTTCACTTTTTTGAGGTCTGTAATGTGGAAGAGGAGCAGCTGCTTGTTACCTTCTGTAGCCAATAAAAAGTGAGGATACACATTAGTTAACCAATCAGCATGGAGCATTGAACCTGTTAGATCAATCTGATGTTTGGTGAAAGAAATCCTCATTGAACAGAGAATTTTTTAGTTTGCATTCCTTTTTAGAAACTAGCAAATAAAAAATGGCATAATTTATAAAACTTTAGTGTATATGAATCTTGGGCCTCATTTCGAATTGTTGTCATGCGATTATCCAAAGGAGAGACATGCGTGGTGAGAGCAAGCTTTCTGGCACTCTTCTAAACGTTGTTCCATGCAAAAAACTGGGTCTTTTGATCATTCTTTTTCTCTGGGCTGGTACAGGGCAGTATGAGAAGGCATCTCATAAGCGAATCTCTTTATGCAGAGCTTGAAAACTCTGTCGAATGTCTAATCGTACGGTGCTGTGTTGTTGCCGAGGCCTTTCAGTAGTTTGACGATTTGCAAAATGCCTGCATAGTTTTTTTAAATGGTGCTTACTCATGATTTCCATTGTGTTCCTAGGAGGAGACATGAGTGAGTCTTGGCGTTGTGGACTATCAATGGCGTTTCCAAACTCAGAATGTCAAGTGATCCGTCTCACAATATCTAGAAAGTAGCATGCTAGTGGGAATGTTTGGTCGTCTACTTCTAGGTCGTGGAGGCTAAGGCACGACTCAGTATTGCATCATTTCGAAGGTTATGTGGGTCGTTAGTGATTTGTTTTCGTTCTGGTGCCCAATTCTCTAGTTTGACGCTTTTGCTAAAATTTTAAGGTTTCCCGAGATGTGTGACAGAGTGAATGGCGTCTGGGTGATACCACAAGCAGTGTTGACAAGTATGCCCTGTCGACAGGATGTTTGGGTGAAGTTCACAGCAAACAACTACTAAGGTGACAAACCAATGACATGTCAGCCGATCACTAGTGAGACACTTCAGAGACGGTATTACTAGGTTTGTAAGTCAATGACGATCTTGGAAGTGGTGGTTTAATTTCCAGCCTACTGCTGGCCGCCTGATCCGAGGTATTTTACCGATGCATAACTTGTCCTGAGGGTGGCAGGCACAGGAAGCGAAATCGTTTTGTTGCAAGTGTGAACCCCGGTAGAAGCATTAACATGTGTACTCTCGGTCGGTTGGCATGCAGAATGACCTCAATTTTGCCGGCAACTAAGCCAAAGATCATCTCAACCGCATCATCAAATCTATGGTATCTGGATGAACCGTTAGAGATCAATGGATCTACGCATTGCTAATTAGGTAAAACAAGCTTTTTAAGGCTAATTCATTCGTTGTGGGGGATCATGCTAAAAGGCACTACTATCTGCGTTAAATTTAAAAGTCCGGGTATGACACAATCTCATCTCGTATTTTGCTATTTACGTAGGGTTCGCTGCCACCTCTTACCCCTTCAATGTGCCCATTCAATGGCCTTGACCATGCTGATCTAGGATTGGCCTCTTGCAGTACAATATTTATCCCCTACTCAAAGAAAGCTTTAATTGTTAGATGTAATTTGATCGAAGCCCCCATTGTGCTCTTCTAGTTTCTTTCTTTTTCCCCTCATTTTCGTTCATCCCTCATGTCACCAAATGCTAGGTAACTCTGATATCTGTAATGGTAGATTCTTCTGCTTTACAGAAGAAGGCCTTAAAAAAGGAATCGCCACCCTCAAAACGCCTTCTTTTCTTGTTGTCTGGAGGAAGCTACCAAATACAAAGAAAGTGTCATATGCAGAGTAGGAAGTGTCATATGTGAAGAGGTCTGAAGGATTGCCTATTTGTGCTTTGCTTCTCTCTCCATGGGTAATGTTAATGGAGGCAGACAATGGCACAGAAAAGGGCAGGGAAATGGGTCTACCTTAATCGATATTCCCCCTTTACTGCCTCCGTTTTTCCTCCAAATTAGTTGGAAAAAGAACAATTGGTGTACTTAATTTGAGGTTTTCCCTTCTCAAACGAAGAGGTCACGTGAATATCTTGGTCCAAAACTTCGGTGGATGGTTAATCAGATTCACTCTCCGAGGTCGGGAAGCTTCACCTTGTCATGACAACGCCTGATCTACAATTGTTTTTTTTTTTTTTTTGTGGAGGATGTTTTGAAGCTCTACTTTTCTCTGAGAGATATTTCAAAACATCTGATGCACCTACTTTGGCCTGACCACTCAACTCTTCTCACCAATTTGCGCTCTACAACGCACTGGCGCACAAATCTGTTTGCAGTAGGATGTGTGCCTTTCTGACACTAAAAAGCGTCTCTGAGTAGGGTCAAAAGTTCGACGCTGCCGTATGGATAAATTTGGGGTTGGATGGGTCCGGGCATCTGATTGGCTGCATATCATAACAACAGGGCAGGTGTGAAACAACCTCGGACGTCACTTTTGGAGGTGTAAAACCCAGCAATGGGTAAAGGCAGCGACTTGTGAGGACGTGTCGAATGAATCTTAGAGTACAGATATGCGTTAGTCCATCAAAATGGGTGCTGTGTCTGACCTTTCCACCACTTTCCTGTTGTTTTAAGACCTCCCATAATAAAATATCCGTTGGGTAAGCCGAGGAATGTGATTAGGGGTTGTCAAGCTCGTTGAATGCGTAAAATGGAGTGGCTGAACGCACAACACAAACGATGTGATTAGGGGTTGTCAAGCTCGTTGAATGCGTAAAATGGAGTGGCTGAACGCACAACACAAACGAGGCTAAAAGCAGCTGCATCATGTGGAAGGTGAGGAGTGGCTTGGCACGGTTAATGAAGATGAAGGAGTCACGAAGGGAGTGGATTGGTGCTTGGAGTGGGCGGCGATGCTACAACAGTTGATGCATTTGTCCGTCACCTGGGAACGCAGTGTACGGAGGTAAACAAGGCGGATCCACCCTCGTCAATTAAGAGGCGATAAAAGGCTTCAAAGGTTATTTATTGATGAATTATAAACAAGCACCTTGGATCTCATGTTGTTTGCTAACTGACGATCTGACTGATTGAGCGGATGAGTGGGGAGAGAGGGGGGTGGGATGTGTGGGGTGGTGGGAGAGAGTTGCGGATTGATTGCCTTTTGATGGGAAGGGATTGATGCATCTCAACGTTAGGCAAGTAAGTTCGTTATTTTTGATATCCAAGGAGATGGTTCTTCACCCTCCATACTCTGCGCACCTTAGGCTAGTGGGGAAGAGATTGATTGTGAGAAGACTGTGCATGGATCGCGTGTATGCTTGGCTGAAGGGGGAATTCTTTACTTCTTGAGAGTGGGAAGTCGTATTAAGGTTGAGATCTAGCTACCAAAAACGATAGACGCGTAGGATTGAATAAACTTAGCTTTTTGAGACCTATAGAACAGGTTCACCAGTCAGCAGAAGGTTCTCCTCTTGTTCTCACAGGGCAGTATGTCACCCACACACATGCTGTCTCAAAATTTTCCCTCGAAGAGATCTCATGGAGCTAGAGAGCTGTCCTGCTTCTTCCTTCTTCCCCTTCAGCTGATAGTTCTCACCTTTTATTGACATCACCAGGCAGTCATATGACGTTGAGAGTGGGAAGTCGTATTAAGGTTGAGATCTACAACGCTAGATACAACAGAAAGATATCCACAAAGCATGCTTTTACAGTAATATCTATATCTAGTCAATGCGATGGTAGCACATTCCCATTTTTTAAGGTTACGAATGACTTTAAGCCATCGTATAATGTTCTTATACAAAGGTTTTGAAATTCCCGAAAATGAGAAAGAAATCGCCTTATTCTCTGTTTCTCTTCCTTCTTGGTGGTACCTCAATTAGATCCTAATCAGTCTTTCTGGGACAGAATAATAAATCCTTTTTTATCAACGTCTTCAAGAGTTAATTTGCTTTTCATTAAAACTTCCACAGTCAAATTTTTTCTCCGTATTTTTACGGAAGTATTTGATCCACCATAAACTTTATCCCCGCCCTTGTTTCCTCCTGCTGCGCTCTGTCCCTCCACTTTATCTCCTTTTTTTCCCGCGGCGTTTCACACCGAGCCACGTAATCCCTGGCCTCAATCTTCTTACCCTTTTTCTTTGTGGTATCGTAAAATTTTCCAGCAGTGTTATATCCCATTTAAAAAATACCTCCCAACTCATTCATAACAAATCATTTCAACTTTTAGCCCTTCAACACTTGTCTCCATATTTTCTCACGGCTACTGCCGGAATGCCTATCAAATTTCTCCCCCGTTAAATAAATACACATCTGCACATTCTGGGTTGCATTTGACTGAATCTCGTGCCTCTTTCCTAAGATTGGAATCCCCTCTCTACTACCCTCTTCTCCCCCTCCTCCTCCTTTTTGCCTTTTCAAGCATTCAAATAGGCACATTGGTGCCTAGAATACGCATTCCTGCTGGTAGTAGTGTTGTTTTACTTTTCCCAACACCAGTAACGGCGAGCAAAAAAATTGGAGATTTAGCATTTCATACATAGGGGAGAGAAGTACTCTGTCACCGTCTGTCATCGAAGTGTCAAGATTTAATAACTTTTACCCCCTTAAATTTGGAGGATGTTGACAGGAAAAGTAGGCATCGATATATGTATATATATATATATATATATATATATATGCATGCATTATTTATGGGTCTTTCTATCCCATAAGATACAATCTCACTGAAACGTTCTTTGTCCCTCGAGGCATTGTCCTCAGCTTTAGTCACCTCCACTTTTGCCTCACTTCTATCGCTCACCTGGCTGTCCCTACTGCATACACAATTGAGCAACGCATTAATTTCCTTATCAAAAAGGTGTGATATTCTGAAGCGTAGCACCCTTACCTTGGAGTGATTTTTTGCAGGGACTTTCCGGGAAGGGAGAGGAGGGGTTGCGCTTCTTTCCCGCATTCATTCCAAACATCATAGTTCAGTAGGCTTTTTAATGTTTTAATGAGTCTTTTGAATGAATACTTATCGACTTATTTTCTTGAAGATGTCTCGTTTTCCTAAAACTTGCTCACGTCTTATTGGTTGGAATGCAGGTAAAAAACTGCAGAATTTCATCTATATCATCGCAAATGCATCATTGACATTAAGCGTGAGCATAAATTCGTATTCCAGTGAACTTATCAACATTTTAATGAGACATTTGAATGAGTACCTGTCCACTGATTTTCTTAATGCTCATTCATTCCTTCTTCTGAAATTACTCTCACCCGATTGACTCAAATTAAGGCAAAAAAACTGTGACACAGTTCTTTCCCATCATTACAATTATCTTCTTTCCAAGTTTTACTGCGTCAATGACCGGGCTCATTTAGATGTGATCCTGTCCTGATTTTTTTTGCATCCCCCTCTGGTGTCACAAATACGTGACGTGTGGACTTTATCCCCAATTGTACCAATTTACATCGTCACACATAGATGGTTTGAGTTTTAAACACCGACGTTGAAAAATTTTTTTTAGTCTTTTTTCTTTAGGAGGTGTTGAGTTGGAACTTTGCAAAATTCGCCAATGCCCATGTCACCTGGTGGCGGATGTGGTAGTCCCTTTGCCTATGAAACAAATTCTGCTAAAGAAGGTGTTAACTCACTTACTGACCTAGACATTTAGCCTAACAACACAGTTAGTCGGCAAAGGTTGCAGCAAACATCGAGAGAAGGTCATACGATTTGGTCCAGGTTGCATCATGTCACGTATTTGCGGTGCCAGATAGGGGCCGAAATTAGTGCCACAAATTTTTTCTCCTCCTTTCAATTCGTAACTTCAATTTGTCCAAAAAATTGCATTTTCTTTCTGAGTTTATTGGCAAAGCAAGGAAATGGGGCGGCTTTGTGTTTCGCGCCGATTTGCAAGAAGGCACCAAGGCCTGTTTGGTTGGTGGTAGTGGTATGCAAATTCTCACTGAATGTGGCGCCTTCCTGCTTGTGGCGGCAGTTCACGAGCCCTCGCCCGCTCACCGCCCCCCTCTCTCACCTCCCCGCCCCCACCCTGTGTGGGTTGCCAAGTGCGCATGAGTCAAGCAAGCCATTTATTCACGAGGGTGCGGCTCATGCTCATTTTGGCTGACCATTAGTAGTGCGGCATTTTGGCGCCTTTTTCAAAACGAGCCATTTAACTCATGGCACAGTATTGCTGCACAGGCGCTTAATTCCCTTTCATGTAGATTAACTGAATAGAGTTTTTTCTGTTTCAGAACGTAGGTTAAATATCCTTGCGTTACTTTTGTGTAAAATGCTGCTTTTTTCTATGATTTGATCGGTAGTAAACTCGCTGATAAAATCGAAAGCATGGTGGAATCACTTCGACCCTATTTTTGATGACATTGAAGAATTACATGCCTCAAGTGGAGATTTCAGACAAGGTCGAAGGGTCAAGAACTTGCCCTCATGCCAACCTGACTAAGTGATTAAACAACTGATCTAAAATCCTACTTTGATTGGAAAGAGGAAGTAGTAGACACCAAGTGACATGCCGATGTCACCTGACATCCCTTGGTAAATAATGAGAGACGTCAAAGGCTACCGATTTGAGGTTTCGGTGACCAAGATGCTTGTCTGCTGGCCGACTGATTGACAAAGTGGCGACTGCATGATGGGAAAGAGCTTTGACACTTCAATGTTTGTCGGCTGATCAGGTACATTAGTTCTGTTCACCATGAGGTGCTCAAATCCATTTGAAAGGTTAGCGAGGAAAACTTTTTCCGTGGCACTGGTGAATCAGTCTAAAGTATTCTTTTCTTTCCAGACAGCACAGCGCACAGCCATATGACTCAGAGCTTAGACATCGAAACTGAGTTAAGACGGGAGAAAAGAAGACACTGGGCCAGCTTCACTCCCTCTTTTACATCCTCGCTTTTGGGTATGCTGCAATGACATTTGAAAAGCGTCAAAAGGAAACAATTTTGACATTTATGTCAACACTTAGAAGTCGCGTCAAAGGAAAACGAAGACGGAGAGAACCGCCGTAATTGGTTGTACGATTGTCATGTAACATCCTGTTCTGTCAGGTGAAGCGACTGCTTTGGCTGCTGCCTGTCAAATTTGTCATTTTCATGTGTAGTTGTTTGTCAGATGCAGGCAGGAAGTGTAATCTGTGAGAAAGGAGTAGTGTCTTTTGATCACGCGTCGAATGTAATTTTGAGTAGAGATTTTGTGCATCGGCAGCACGAATCCCTCCTGCTTTGGGGGGAATTAGATTGCATAAAGTGGAAGCAGAACCCTATGAAAGTTCAACTAGGAAGAGAAGCAAAGTTGATACTTTTATTTTCTAAGAGATGTGTCGTCAGAAGACGGGAAGAATTCTCCTTCTATCTCACCATTATTGTGCATTTCTGCTCTCCACTTCATAGATGATCAAATGACTAACTAAGCAACAGCACTTGGACCGGAGGAAAGCGTGAAAACAGGCTGGCGACTTCTTTTCTTCTGTCTTAACTCATTTTTTACCTTTAGTGTCCTAGGTGTGAAGCATGAATAATGGGTTGTGCGGTCAGGCGTTGCTGTCTTGAATGGGAAGACTACTTTCTTTCGACCGATCCATCAGTCTTCCACAGAAGAAGTACCCCGGAGTAAACGAGTCTCAGGCTTCCCACAAGCAAATAATGGTGTCTTCTCCGGTCCTGTAAATCGCTTGAGGTGATCCCTAATATGCTCGGTTACTCGACAAACGTTAAAATTCCAAAGCCATTTCTCATCACGTCTTTGCCACTCAGTCGTTCGTCGACGCGTTTGTTGAATGCACCCGAAAGAAATGAAGAACGGCACATTAATAGACTTCGAAGCTCCTCCTCATCTGTTGGAACTTGGTATTTGACCTCCAACGCCTCATTTCTCAAGTCGATTCATCGCTTACTTTTCCCAGCTTATCTAGCTGAAAGGTCTCGGTACTTGGCCTCGATTTGTCACTTTCTAAAGAGACACGTAGTTCTTCACGATAAGGAATTGGTGGTCTTTAAGTGATTCACCACGGTGCCCCAGAACGAGAGCAATAATCTCCGATGCTCTATTCCTTACCTTTTCGACATACTATGCCAAGAAAGTTGTCAAGAGACCTTGGGATCGTGTTTTGCTCCGTTCATCCATCCTGCGCCCGCCCATCTAACCATCTATCTGGGCATCTGTCTAGCTTTGACCCGACCAATCAAATCCTCCCTTGAGGTTGGGACACCAAATTCTTGTAAATTCTTCGATGCAGACCTCTGAAGACCCTTGAAAAGACAAAAATTAGGCCTTAATAATGTTTTTGATCAAGAATGATTGGTTTATTACTTGGGAAAAATTGTTGCGCACCTAGAAATGCCAAATCGCATTTCTTGTCTTCAAGAGTAGAGAAAAATTGTCATGTTAGGTCAACTTTAAGAGGGTTACATTTGACAGGAGGTGATGTTTATTGCAGGGCGGGAGAAAGCGATGAAGAGTGAAACTTTGCCAGATGCTAGGACAATCACCAAATCGGAGGAATCGAGCTCCGACACGCGGACCCTATCACCTGGCACTGTGCACTCCTTATCTCCCGAAAAGGACGTACCACTCACGAGTGTGGAGAGCAAAATTAACACACTGAAACGTACCACCGGGAACTCAGGGATGTCGGCGGTGAGTTTTTCGTCCATGCATTCATCTATCCGTTCCATATCCACCTTATAGTGTTTTGGTTAACTCATGCCTCTGAGGATAAAAGCCACCCAGAATCTACTCAGACCTTAACAGATCCACTCTTCCAGCGTCCACCCTCTCTAGGCCAAGGTTTTGAAGCCCTGAGGCAAATGCAGCTCAGGTCCAAGCGATTCAGGTAAAAATAAAACAAAGCACAAATATTTGACCGTTTTTGAACCAATCCGCAGTGAGTATAGCACATTTCTGCTTCACCCTCATCTACCTGACTTGGGTTAGTTGACTTTTTACTGTCTGCTGATTTTTGAGCCTAAAACCCTTATGCCTTTCCACACTCCATTAAGGCGGAGGATGCAATGGAGAGAGGGCGAGAGAGAGAGATGGGACAGGGCAAGAGAAGCGGTGGTGGTGGAGTTGGTGAGGGGTTAAGCGAATGAGGTTGTGGTGGTTGTAAATGCGAGGCATTAATGGGACCGATTTTGCGTGAAGTTGAACGAAAATCGCCCGTGTTCGCAGTTGGACCTGTAAACACGATGCAGAAGAAGCCTTAGTGTAAATGTGAGTAATAGGGGCGTTTACAAGACTCCCCTCGTCCCCCTTTGTTAATAATCCTCCTTCCATCCAAAGGATGGTAAATATACCGGACAAGCAAAGCGTGGAATGTGGATTTTTTGGTTCCCTATTTTGGTGTTCGCATCTCACTAGACTATCTTCAATCACGACACCGGCTGTAAATGGCTTGATGTGTCAGGGTGGTAACGACACGCCGCAATTCAGGGACTTTAATCACTTTAGTAGGGAGATAATGGCCTGATAGTAATAGTTTTCAACCACCGTGGCGAGCCGAAATTTGCAAGGCCTCACTGAGGCACATTCCTCAGTTCATTGTGGATGTAGACTGCCTGGAGAATTTGACAGGTGGATGTTCTACGTCCTGCATCAAAGCTGCTCTCATGTTCGAGTCCTCAGCAATTCTCTCTCCACCTTCCCTCTTCTTCATTTTTTTTCCACCGTTACCTCATTCCCTCGTCAAAATTGAGAATACATGTTGTGTTTATTTCTTTCCCTTCCCTCTCCATTATGGTTCGATGCTCAGTAGTGGAATAACAAGTAATAAATCACAGGGAGGGGGATTTTATGCTCCTGTGATCGCAAAACTGCACAACTTTATAGCGATGCATTTTTATGGCAACGCAACAGCAACTTTGTGTGTATGTGTGTGTGGATGAGGGCGAGAAGGCGAGTTGGAGAGCAAGAAAGAGAGAGGCAGAACTGGAGGTAAGGATTCATCAGTTTACGCATGATTTAGCAGCGGATGTAGGAGATGGGTTGCTCTGGTAGTTTCAGTTGACGGCTACTCATTGGCACCTTGACGGGTTATTTGAGCTTGGCATCAAAGGTGCGTTGCTTGTGTGGTCTTTCCTTCACCTTTTCTACCACTTGTATTGGCTGAGGTTCTTTTATGCAACTCGCATGACCGAGTTGATCAATCAAAAGGCTAAAAGAAGGTATCCACTCTGGCACTTTTCTGCAACTTACAATTTGGTGCCACCAGTGCTGCTAGTGGAATGGAAAACCAGGATGCCACATTTACGCGACGCTGGTCGCGGGTATATTTTTGAAAGGAAAACAAAAAATTGAGGCTCCTTGGAGAAGAATTGGCAGTTTTCGGAGTTTTATGAGCAGGGAAAGGAGAATTTATCATCTGCGATCATCTCTGTCGATTTATTGCGATTGCAGTCCTTTTGGCTGGCTGGAAGTCATGTTTCCACCCGGGTTTATGAGGTTACCGACTGTCACTTTCATGTGTATTTATCAAACACCGAGAATTTACTATCTGGAATGGATGATTCGGTGCAACCTTCTCTCTCTGTCTCGAATTTATTTGTCGCTAAAGGCGGTTAGTTTATAGCTAACCGCTTTGAGGTGTTACGCTCTGCCTCTATTTCACACCTCGTACAACAACATTTGCAACAAGCCTCAACACCCTCGAAACCACATCGAAGTTGGTTATAAACAAGTTGAGGTACCTCCGCGAGGTTAAGTCAGTCGACATTTTGCAAGGAGGTTTGGGTTCGAAGGTTCGAGGCAAAGTGGACGGAATTGTAGATGAGGCATATCGTGGCGCTGACAGCTTGACAGTCTGATCGGCGTGTCAACTTATTGAAAATTTTGCATTTTATTTATAAAATGACTTTTTGTTGCTTCAACAACAGGCAGTGGCGCAATATGTGGAAGAGGAGGAGAAACGTCAAAAGAACAGTTCGCCCGATCTTGACCCCATATCGGCTTCAAGGTCACCCAGTGCCAATTTCGAGCCTCCCTACAGTACTCGCTATGCAAATCACCGTTTCGCGTGTAGGTTTTCTATTTTTACTTTTTCGCTTAAAGAAGGGAGAAAATTGGAGACATTTGATTACCTATTCCGTATTGATCCTTCAGAAGTTTAATTCCACCCGGAGCGTGGAAGAATAAAGTGGATTTATGGAGAACTAGTGAGAAAGCAGAAATATGTGAGGAAGAGAGGGAAGGTGGTGAATGAGGGTGAGTAGGAGCGGTGGTAATCCAAATTTATTAGGCGAGAAAATTTGCACAGGCAGGAGGTCATCCAATCCCTGCGCTTCCCCCTCCCTCTTCTTTTTTACCTCTCCAGTTATTGAATGAAAAGCTACCCGAAAAGCTCCAATACATTTTGCCAGCGACTACAAGTGGTCATTGTTTGCGTCACCTACAGTGGTCTTGATAGTAGACATCAAGGCGACCTTGATAGCCACCTCAGGGATCTCTTTTGAGCTTCTCTTCAGTGTCTGCGCTTACGCCTTGGGTGATTCAATAGACCAGAAAAATTTTCCTTCTCGTATTGTTGGAGCGAAACGGAACGAAGACTCACGTTTTATTGACAAAAGATCTGTTGAGGCCTGTTAACTCAATTCTTTCTAGGTCGACGCGAAAAGACCTTTGATTCTCTCCGTTCTGTAGCACGTGAGTCCTAGACGTTGTCCTCGACACTGTGCGTCTACCTGTATCTCCATCCAATGTTGGTCCTTATTATTTCAAGGGCGGGGAAACATTTTATATAGGGTTGTGTGGATGTGGGTGCGTGTATCTATGGTTGAGTTGACCTTGACTTTTGACCGTCTAATAGCACCCTCCCGTTCCACTCTGAGACGTGAGGAGATGAGAGACGGCCTTACCGCCACAAGAGACCACTTCTCCACTTCACCGATTAGTAAGTTGCCTTACACCCACCGGCTCGAACCCAATTCGGCAAAGATATCAACAACGAGTCACTGTTCCAGTTGCCCGCTCGCCCATCCATCTACTGACGCTTGCGTGCTTGTTATAACCCACATATGCGTTCTGTGTTTTTGCGTGTGTGTAGTTTCCCCTCTTGCCCTCCCTCCTGCATTTGCATGATGTGCTCCAATCTCTCCTCCCCCCCCCCCTCCGTTGCCTCTTTCCCTCTCTATCTGTTTCGGGTAAGAAACACAGTGTGGACGTCTTTCCCACCGGTGATTAATGACCGTGTGTATGTGTGTGAGGATGTAGAGACTATCGGGGACTTCTGTATTCACTGAATAATTCCTCATCGGTAGATGTTTGAACAACAAAAGGTGGTGCATTTTCTTTGTCACAGAAAGATCTTTTAGTAATTTTCAATTGCATTGACAAGCGACGGGTGACATTGACAGAGTATAAGGTAAAGAAAATGTTTTTTCCTGTGACTGGAAAAAAATGCTGAACGACTTCCTTTTTTCCGCTTTCTTCCTGATATAGCTCGATTTACAGATCTGTTAGAACTTGTAGAGACTTGTGAGGGGCATGTGCGTTTAGGTGTCGAGAGAACCACTCTAGTGATAAGTATCTCCAGAAGGTCTCTAGAATACGTAGAGAGGAAAATGTCAGTCAGTGGTGTGTGAGTTAGAAAAATGGCTGTCACTTGTTAAGCCTCAATGGATGACGAGAAATTTAAGAGACCATCCGCTTCTTTATCTTCTGTGACCTGTGCTGAGAAGCGGTTTTTAAGCCTCAACGGTCGTCAAGAGAGACCGAGCAATTCAGAGGTCACCTATCCCCAACTGATCCACTCCGCATGTCCGAGGAAGGCGTAATTGGTTGCTTGTTGAAGGTCTGAGGTCCGTGTGTAGGAAGAACTTCTTCTGCGAAAAACTAGTGTAGCAGTTGGAAGAAAATGTATTTACCTTTCAAGACAGCACTAATCATTATCTCACACTTCATGCCTTAGAACTTAGACATCGAAGCTGAGTTAAGACGGGAGAAACGAAAGCATCGGCCCATCCTGACACTGTCCTCTTCCACAACCCTCTCCCCTCCAAGAATCCCCACGTGCACCCTGATTGATTTCTCCCTTTGCATAAAAAAGTTGCTGGTGGGGGATTTTCGGCCAACTTCTAACCCTCTGTGCATTTCATCGCTTCATCGGACACCTTTCCATTCCACCTTCTTGATGAGGATATGCTGCCTTTATTACTTGTAGGAGCTGCTCGATCTAGTACGACTCTAGGTGAGCAATGATTGTTCGATTTCATCTTCGGCATCCATTCGTCCTCCTCTTCCGCCTCCTTCGTCCTACGTTGTTTTGCTTCTCCTGCCTGCATGCTCTAACCCTTGTTTCAAGCTTTCCTGGCGGTCCTTTTAAAATCACCTGGCTAAAGAAGGTGTTTACTTAATCCCAGATTCCATTTTATTCAAGGCAAACGCAGTAATTGATGAGTTATCTTTTCCTTTTTTCTCCTTGCTTTTGTAAATTTTTGACAGTTCCTCGACCTGGCTACACTTCGGGCATTCTCTCCTCGCGTCCAGTTAGCCTTCCACGAGGAGTGAATGGTGTCACCTCCACCACTAACCTGCCACCATGGTCGTCTGCGCTGTCACCAGCTCAGCGCAAGATCTATGTGTCCAACACGTCGCGAACTCTTCCAGTCAATGCAACTTATGGTCCATTGAGTGATTCCAGGAATGGATGCTTTTCGTGTAAGTCCTTTGATTTCTTGTAGCGTTCCACTCCGGCCATTGCAAGTGACATCAATCAATGAAAGGGACTGTTATCTGATTGACACACCCTTTGCAAGACGAATTGCCTCGAGGGGGAGTCCATTTGGGAGGGAGTGAGACTCCATTAATTCATTCAGCCATTTAGATTCATTTCCGACCGATTCTTCCCTTTTTCCAAAAAAGCAATTCTCGAGAAATTGGAAAAGACTTCGCACTTTCATACTCTCGTAGAATAAGGGAAGACAAGAGATAAGAGGGTAGGTGTTCTTGTCCTGTCTGCTTCTACCTGTCACTTCATCCTTCATGTACGCATTGTCACCCTGGAGGTGGGAAGGCGGTGGAGGAGTTGTATGAACTTGGCTGCGCAATATTCAGACAAGTTGTAAGCAAATAACAATGTGTTCACTGTCTTTATCTAGGGGAGATAGAGGTGGCTTTCGTGGACTCGTCTTTGGCAGTGCTTCAGGCCTCCAGTTGAGATGTCATGGTGTTAGGGTAGGAGTTTTCAATTCCTCCCTTCCTCTCTCCGTTCCTTCTTCTGACGGGACAGAGGCTTGTTTATTGTAGTTAATAATAGCCGCTTTCATCCAGTTGCCTCATTTGGGGTCCTGCATTTGCCTCAGGCAAAACCAATCACCATCGCTATAGCTCAAAACAGTTGTCGCATCCAAACTTGGAACATCTCATCTGATTGCACTGCCCGCTTTGGTGTAAGCAGTCAGTAGCATTAGATAATGGCGAAACACTTGCCATATTTTGCAATGTCAATCCCTCAGATGAGGAAATTGCAACGTTACATGTATATGACGCTGATAAAATATCGTCCTACTAGGATAATCTTTTATTACTACGTAAAATAGTAAAGCAACATTTATAAAGGTTTGTTAAAGTTTACAAACTCAGGTAAATATCCTTTTTTTTCAAGATTAATTCGGGGCGTCATACATTTGTGGCACTGTTAAAATGTCGTCCTATTTGAATTAACTTTCGACTTAAATTCATGGATTAATAAAGCGATGCTGCGGAAAGATCTGCTAAAGCTTAAGAATTCTAATAAATTTAGCTTCTGGGGGTGTTAAAGCATCTAAGGCATTCACCTCTTCAGTCCCACAAGATCATGTACCTTTTGTGTGTGTGGTCGACTGCAGATACACTACTTCCCAGCCAAGTCACAGTTCCACCTGAGATGTGTCTAAAAAGGAGTGCAAAAAAGTTTTTATCGGACAAGATGCCACAAGGTGTCATACCTTCACAGAATTTCCCCGTGGGATGGCCTCAACACCGCGCTTTAGAACGGAAAGCGGGGCGGAAGGTGGTCTCAGTTTTGTGGAATTTGGATCATTGTTGGGTTGACTGAGTGAGGCTTGTGTCCTGTTATCTCTTCGGCTAGAGTCCTCACACCTCTTAAGTGAACCTGGTGGTGGAAAATACGAAATATGAGATGCAAAATCTCGGAACAGGGAATGCTTTGAGCAACTTATTACGTAAGATTTTTTTTCCATTTTTGGGCAGTGACCACCTCAGGACTTTCGATGAACGGTGTGGCGGGCACCACGGAGGCCAAACTGACACAGCCCCTGGCAACATCAGCAACAATTCGGGATAGTCATCGAGCGCGTTCAACCACTCTCACCGGTGGTCTCCCACCACCCTCCATTTCGGGTCTACGTCCGGTGGGTCCTCGAAGCTACAATTATCTCGGGGGCGCCTCCTTCGAGCTCTCTCGTAGGCGTCCGACAACAGTCGCAGCGATAAATACTACAAATGGGTGGAGAACTGCTCGAACGGCCTCCGAAAATGCCCGGTCTAATGCTAGAGGCGGACCTAATGCTCTTCTGGATGACGAGTATCCAGATGTTCAGAGCTGGTTACGACCAACCAAATCGCAAAAATGTCAGGAGCAGAAGGTATTATGTCACACGAAAATGGAAGTTGATTGTCAGCTAACGTCGTCATGGAAACTTCATCATACTGGCGTTTGGACAGCTTGTCTTATGTATCCCCAATTTTCTCGAGAAGCAGTATGAGGCGTACCAGTATTTTGAGCAGGAAAGATGTTGTTGTTTTTGCCCTGACTGGAGGAACTTTCTGCACTGGTGGTTATTTGACACCACAGCGGCGGATTCGCCGCAGATCTTGACTGCAAAAAGTTGTAAAGGTTGGGCACGCATCACCAATTACAGGAAAAGAGAGAATCTGCGTTGCGCTCACCTTTTCGAATTGCCATGGTTGACTTGATTCTAGGTTAAGCGCAGTCTAGTGAAGTGCCGAAAAAGCAAAATCTCTCGGCTTCCGAGTTTTTTCCAACCATCTGTCCTGGATCCTTCTATCCATCCATCCATCCATGTAGTAGGCATATCCTGCTCCCCTCTCTTCTTGAGGGTTCATATAATCCTCTAGTGATTTACCTCACCTTCTGTCGTTGGACGTTGCCGGTTTTCCTCACTTTCAGCAAATTTTCTTATGGCTCTTAAGACCTTGCACATGACTTGGTGGGTTAAGGTCGGGTGCAACGGTGTCGGGGTAATTAAATAAGCCTCCACACTCCCTTCCCATCCCCCTCCTTCTCCCTAAATTTCCACATCTGACCTTTTTGAAATAAAGGCGAATAAATAGTGGATGCTCGTGTTTCTTTGATTCAGGTCTATTCATATGAACAGCTGAAGGTCTCCTCGGACGCTAACTTGAAGGGGGTTGATGGAAGGCACCGAGAGGATTACCTTTCTAGGGAGGAATTTGAGCGTCTCTTCAAAATGCCCAAAGCGGCGTTCCAACGTCTACCAGAGTGGAAGAAAAGTGATTTAAAACGACGTCTTGATCTCTACTGATTTTGAACACTACTGTTTGATTTCATTCATTCGATCATCAGTCCATACATTCACCCCTTCAATCATCGAATCAAGCCAGCTTTCTTGTTGCTGTTTCCTTCTCATTTGTCTCTTTATTTGACAACTCCATGGGGAGGAGGTGGTGAAATGCAGTTTTGTGGGTGCATGGAAGAATAAAATACACAAAACAAAATTCTGCAAGTGCATGCTCACCCTGCCGCTGCAATGTGACAATCCAAATCTACTGGCCACCTACTTATAAAGAATTCAGCGTCCAACTGCATATGTATTTTTGATGTCAAAATACGCATGTCAATCCCTTTAATTTTCTCCCTCGTCCCCATCTTCACCCCAGCCTCTCCTTTTGCTTTCTTTACACACATGATTGCTTATGTATACTGAAAGAAAGAAAAGCCTTTCATATTTGCCTCTTACTGTCACCACCTCATTCTCTCCTCCTCCTCTTCTGCTGTTTGTACTTTGAGTTTTTCTTCTTCTTCTTCTTCTTTTTTTTGTCAGAAAAGAAAAAAAGGGAGAAGAATGTCACTAAATTTGTGGCCACCCTAGATTGATTTGAAGTAGAGAACTGAATAAATATTCTCTTTCTATTTGCCTCCGCTTTATCGGGGAAGGGGGCAACGGGCTGCACGCATCAACAAGGAGGGAGGTCGGTGTTATATACGAAGAAAGATAACACATGGAATAAGTCTTGAGAATGAAGGTGGTGCCACTTAAAGGAAGGTTCCACATGCGCGCTTTGGACGATCTTCACTTATGTAGGTCAGGGATCTCCTACCATTGACGCGGAGGGGGGGTGTCCAAACAGGGAGAGTCATAGGGGTGTTTTACCATTTTCTCCTGAAGTAGGCAGCTGATATTGGTAAAGCAGATTTTAGAGAGGTGGAAGGTCATTAATGGGAACGGTAGAACGCCTTTGATGACCACCTTAAATAGTCGTCAATAATGGCAGGTTGTGTTGGCGGTCTTCCTTTCCTCCTTCCCTCCCGACTGTGCATTGACAATCCTGAAGTGGCCGCTGCCAAAATGCATAAAAAAAGAGGGCTAAATGAGTCATGTGAAGAATTCCTTGCCTCAAAATTCCGTTATTTTTGCATTTTGCAGCTCATAACTCCCATAGCCTCTTAAATGCTTGGTTTCCTAGCACCGCACCCATAAAACCACTCCGTCAGTTAACTGCCACCTATGGAATGCAGAAACTACCCCGCATTCCACAATTCGCACGACCACAACCTTCACGGATGGATGGTCTTGAAAGGGTTAGCCTGTTCAAGCTACGTGTTATCGCCAGCGGCTGTAGTTACCAGTGTCTGTTGACATCGGTGTCCGCGGATGGTGCGCCTTCTTTGACAGAACATTCAGTCGGTCGTTGCCGCAAGAGCGTATACACACAATGCCAATGTTACCTGCCCCTTTGAATTGGAACGTCAGGAGGAGACTCGACTCGACCGGTTCGCCGCATGCGCAATAGCAGTGAGAAGAGCTTCATTAACGACGGTGAACGTGAGCAAGTGACAGTCGTGGTGTATCCTGAAGGTCTATTCCTACTTTTCATCAACTTGTTAAATCTCCTACTCTCTCACTTGGGAATGCTCAGAGAGTTGTTTGGGAACAAATTTTCCCTTTATTTTACGAGGGATCTACAAAGCCAAATAAATGAAATCCTCTCCTCCCTCTTGATTTTCTGCTCCGTTCTACCAAATTCTCACGCCATAATTCGAGGGTTTATTACTTCCAGGGCACTGTTCTTTTGTCCTCGCCAGGAGACAAGCGCTTTTTGATTTGATCAACAGGAAGCTATGGGGCAAAAAATGTGCTCCAAATCTCCAGGGGTTCTTGATATAGGAAGACTGTATTTTGTCCCCAACAACGGAAACAAATATTTCACCAACTTAAAAAGGGGCTGACAAAGAAATCTCTGAGAATGGATTTCTGTAAGAGAAAAAGTGCTAATTCCATCAGATAACGGAAGAAAGTTGGAGGGGAGACTTTTGGGCTCACCTTGTTTAAATGACAGATTGTGGCTTGTGGGAGGAGATGACAATGGAAGGTCGGTGAGATATCGCCAGATTAATCGACAATGGAGCATACTTACCGATTTCTGCGTACTCTTGAACCTTTCTGACCACCGTTTGACTATATCTGATTTGAGGTAGCCTAATATAGTGATTCGATTACATCCACTCTACTGGATGGTGGAATGCACCGTCCAGAATAGGCTGTCCTATCGAGGAGTTGGTGGAAGAAAGTATCGTCGCTCCAAGGAACACCATTTCTTTGTAATGTGTGTGGGATTATCACTATTGACGCTCTAGACAGACTGCAGATTGGTGTTTAAAGGAGAAGAACTTCCAGGTACGATGAGACATTAACTGAGAAGTGGTAGTTGCGGTGGCCATCCAGTAAGTGGATGTCAAATGGCAAGCATTCACATATGTCAACGAACTTCAAGGACAAAAAATGCATTTCTCATTGCCTCTTTTACGCACCATTTCAACTAATGAGATAATTAGTCTTGGTGAAGTTTTGAGGCCTTTCCAGCACTGGGTAGATAGGTAGAGGAAGGTCAAAAGGTTGATAAAATCGGTTAAAACTAGATGGTAGAGAAGAATATCTTCTTTTCATAGGAATTGCCAAATTACCCAATTTTACTAAGCCATCAACATGGAGATTCCATTTGCATATGACTGCAAAACTCACAACCCCTACCTCATCCCAAAATTGTTGCTGTAAGGTTCGCGATCCGGTTGGGTTGGAGAAGAAAGGGAGTTAAGAAGGGGAATAGAGAAAAGGCAAGATACTGTTCTACAGTTACTTCTCCTCTCCGGCTTTTACCCCTTCAACAATCTCACGATCACAGTGAGTCACTTCTTTGCCACCCCACACGTTGCATAGTCTCTCCTTACAAAATTATCTCCATCTAGAAATGACAAAATAGGTTGTTCTGCTCTACGGGCCGATTTGTCTCATCGATGAGGCGTATTCTATGGCTTTGGGGTTTTTGATCATAACACTAATGTACGGTTAGCGGCTCATCAAAAATTTACGGCTACTCAAATTTCATGCTGTCGAGTATCCATTTATCACGTCTGAGAGTGGAGAAGGGGAAGAATGGACTGGATTGGATTCTACTATAGTTCTTCTGTAGTGATGCCACAATGGCACCCATTGAAATGTCGCCATATCCAAAAGCCTCATTTCGATGTAAACAAACATTTTTCCGTTTTCTAATCATTTTTTTGAAACATATGTTCCTATCCACTTGTCTTTTCCACGCATTTCCCAGTTCTTGTGTCTTTCTTTACCACAAAAGAAGATAGGATCATGTAGTGATACACCCAAATCTGTGTGACCTCGATGCAGCCCATCACATGGTAACACTGGACCTCACAGATGACCTCTACTACATATAAGCCTCCATAAATCTTCCCGTTCGCTATCGACGAATTTCAGTGATTAGGACAACTTTGAAGAGAGCAAGACAAGAAATAGAAAGTAGGTTGGAGAGCCCCCAAGACTGGTCTGATCAAAGCTTTCCTTCTGTAAAGTGGGTTACCAGAAGAAATCCACCATTATAGGGAGTTGTGGTCCCAAAGGGGCTTGGACATAACTGCCGCCAAAGGTGGGACGCATCATTCCTCGTCTCCTGGAGGAAGTGACGCAGTCATCTGATTGGTAGGTGCGTTCTATCAATACATTCTGTACCTTTTCCAATGTGACAAGGACCTTTTGGGGGTTTCATTAGCTTCTTCTGGTTGTGACTGTGGCCTTCTAAAGGGGAGGAGACATCTATGCATCCCTCCAACAATTTCGCTTACAATGTATTCAGCATCCGTCAAATTGACGCCGAGACGACAAATGGTGAGGACAGTGGACTTATCAAACAGAAGATGAGGTAACCTTCCTCCTTAAGAGGGTAATAAAAATCGGTGGTACCTCTTGAGAAATTACTATGGATCTATCCTCAGGTAAATAAATTGATCTCTCCTATATTAAAATGGGATAAAGAAACATACTGTCACTGAGTTTGGGTGATTTTCTATGTGCAGGCTAGATTGCAAAGACTGGCTTAGTAGAGCGGCCGGTTAGGTCACCCAGGGCAAAGTTCAAAAGGGAAGACGAGAGTAAGACGGCCTGCCTAATTTATCAATTTATCAGAGCAGACCTTTTAGCTCCGCTATCCCTCGATTTTGGGCAACATAAAGGTGAGGTGCACCCCCTGTAAACAGCGCGCCTTGTGACGCCTTCTCTGAACTGGTAGGAATTTAAATATTTGCACAGGGTAGATTGGAGCAGACACGCGATCGGAAGGACGCTGTCGAATAGTCAAGTCAGAGGCGAACCCGCATCTGCATAAAGTTTTCGGCCAGGTAGAAGAGACTAGCGATGCCCAAGCACCTACCGCCCTCAGAAGAGCGCATGGTAATAGGTCAGGTGCCATGTGACAATCTCTCACAAAGCAAAATCTTGGCATTTTCAAAGGGCAAACAAGTCTTGGCAGGGGACATAAAATTGTCGCGGCCTCTAAAGCCCCTCTGGGCGTTGCAAAATATTTAAAGGGGGGCATAACAAATAGCAAAGTAACTTCAAAGATTGCCAACTTGCCCTTCGCTTTATTTCTGTTAGATTCCCCACAATCGGGCGACTTGTAATGCGAGACAGAGAGGGAGAGAGATTTATGTTAGCAATGTTAAGGGAACAAATGTCCCATTGTTCATTTTCATTCCCACTTTTTTTGTGTGTGGGGGAGAAGTGGGTGGGAGTTGTGTTGGACCTCGGACACAATTGTCTAAGGTGTCACGTGCCCAGATGCCAACTTCCTCCGGGGTGGCCAGGAGAGCTGAATCAATCAGAAGTTTTTTCACCTCTTTAAAGGTAACTTCATATCTCCTAACGCACTCAGAGATTGGGAAAGAGGTACCGATTCTCTGTGTTCCCAAGGTTTGGACAATCACAGGAAAGGGCAGAAGACGACAAATATGGAGGTGCGGTCGAACCATCGGCGATGAAGGGTCTCCAGTGGGGAGGCTCTTGGCCTTCAAATACGAGAGTACACACCTCCTAAACTCGTGTCCCGGTTGGTTAAAAAGTTTCCCTAATTGCTCCTATTTTTAAAAAAGAAAATATCCACCCCAGAAGAAAAATAATGACTTTGAAATATTTCTCTCCATTTTATGATTCAGCTGTTTTTTTAAAGAAAGTAAAGCAAATTTTTTAAAGCGTGAATATGATAATTTTCGCTTATGATAGCTTAAAACGGTGTTGGAAATAAGAAAAGGAGAGAAATTCTGTTAAACTTCCAAGGAAACTAATTGCCAGAGCAAAAGGTAACGTGGCCGGGCTGAGGGACGCGCTTAGAGTTGCGTGGATGCCCTTAGGCAACTGGAAAGTGTACTTTTACGAGGGCAAAAAGGTTTGTTTCTAACTTTTTGGTAAATGCAGAACCAAAGGAGAAGAGATCTTAAAATGGGCATTCTGTGTTGTTTTACTGAACGGTCCCACGCTTCCTTTCACTTTCCTCACCTGTCACCCCTTTTGTCGACAGGGAAGAGGATTTGGAAAGTGCTTAAGAACAGGCTAAAGATGATCTAGTAAAAGTCAATCAGTAAACCTTTTGATTTCGTTTTTAATCAATTTTTGTTTTTATTGCACGATCTAACTGGGTTGATTTTCGGTTCACCTCTATAGGAACCGTAAAAATCTCCGCGGCTAGCAGCCTTTTACCACAAATTTCTCCTCGCTTATTTTATAAAAGGATTAAAGACAGGGCCAAAAATAAACATTATTAAGACGGAAAATGCAAGATTTTAAACAAACTTTCACCCTTACTTTCTTCACACTTCCCACTAATGGGAGGGGTGGATACACGTAGACCTCCCTTGATGGTTGGAGGCAAATGCCCAGGAATGAAAGTGGCTTCAAAGAGATCCCCTCTTCGATTCCTCTCTTTCACAGCGGCAAAACTTAGGTGACTCTACCAGTTGTGATAGTAGAGATAATTTCACCGTAGATCTCAGGATTGTCCAGGAAGGAAAGCGGCGCGGTTATTTTGACATCACTGCCTTGGCTTTAGGTTTACGCCTTGACGTCACACCATCTTGTTCATACCTGTAGGTTGATGGGGTTGATTCAGGCTTGGTCTGATCGGCACCAGATTTGCTATGTTCTGAAACAATCGATTTGACAGCTGTATGAAAAATTCATCTTAAGATTTACAGATGACCGTAAAAGCAGAGCGCGGGAAAGGCACAAGTATTTAACATCTGTTGATGCCACAGACCCTGCCTTGATTGGATACAACAAGCATTTTCTGTCACATCTGTCGATTTATCCTTACATCCCAAGTGTATTTACCCGTAAAAAATCACCAGCACAATCACCCCCCAGAGGACGCTCTGTTTATGCCCCAGCGCTATATGCCATCTCAGATAAACAACCAGTAAAACGAAGGTCTCCCTCGAACAAAGAATGCACAATTTATTGACCCCCGAGTCATCTCGGCATATGGGATGTGACGCGGCAGTGAGTGAATGATTGCGGAGACAGAAGCGTGTCACGCTCAACACTTCCCATTGGTCACAAAGAATTCAGTGTTTTTAAACCCCACAACCGACTGTAAAATCCTCCGTGAATAATTGGCGTTTCGAAGAGCCGATGTTCTGAAGTACTCCTTCGTGCCCAATCATTCTCCTGGTTTCCATTCTAAATGACTTCGATTTTTCTCAGCTATAGCCGCCGTCGACTTCTAAGCAATTGAAGTTGCCTTGACAATCTGTAGTGTGTCCTTCTCTGTGACACATGTCAAGCTTCTGATTCCTTTTGAATTATTGGACTTAGGTCGCTCCGCCACGAACCCACCACCTGGAAGACCACAGGCGTAAAGCAACCACCACAGCTCTAAGGAGGAGGACAAAAGACAAGGCAAAATGTACCGCTCAAAACGTCGCCACATCTTAAGCCTTCCTTTTTACGGGGAAAAAAACTTGACTGCACCAAAATTGGGGCCATAAAAAGAATCGGGCGGAATTGGGAATAAAAGGGTAGAACGGAAACTATTTTATTCTCTGTCACAGGACAAGCCATTTACTGTGGACTCATAAACAAGTAAGTAAATATTATTCAGCTCCATTTTTTTGCAAAGAGCAACACACTAAATAAAATAAACTTTAAAATTTTCTGGGGCTAAAAGATATATTATAAACATCGAAAAGACCGGGTAATTATGGGAGGGCAATAGAATCGAGGAGTTCAAACAGTCCGCTTAGGCATGAGGACAATGGTAACAGTGCTTAAACCGCACAATCTAGAGTGTCCGGAGGTTTGTGCTAGGAGTGTGGCCAGCCTCCAGGGGAGACAGAGTTTTGAAGCTGTTGGAATGGCGGGAAAAAGTGCAGAGTGTATTTCAAACAAATCGTGGGTAATTGGCAAGGCAGTTAGAACAAAGAGTTTGTAAAATATACAATTTGAATGTTTGCGAATCCCCACGTGATGCGTGATCAGACCCAAAGGGAGATCATAATGTCGTTGCTAAAGGGGTAAAGAGTGGTGCGGAGCGCTAATACTTCAGCACAGAAATCGAGTATGTTGAAGAGCCCGCGAGACCACAATTAAATTAAAAAAGGAGTGGAAACTCTTGGAGTGACAATGTCAAAGAAAGGGGACTCTGTGTTAGTGCACCATCAGACTCGTGATCTTACCTAGGTAGCCCCAATAAACCTTTTTTCCTGAGCGACAACTGACCACTAGGATTGGTATCCCTGTTTAGTCAGATATGCCTCTTTTAGATGAAGAATACGATGGACAGTAGGACTTCATTCCACCCTAATTTTACTTATCTCAGTTGTTCTAAGCTTTTTACCCACTAAAGAAGTAATTCAAGTGGTATTGAGCAGCCAGTAAATAATCATTGAAAACTATACTGCCCCCAGTCCGCTACACACGCACACAAAACCTTGATTGGAATCAAGAGGGTGTGTTGTGTTGTGATCTAACCCGAAGCTGGGTTATTGGGACTGATCGACAAGTCCGCTAGTTGGGTGGATTTCTTCTTTACATTCTAAAGAATCGTCGCTTGTATGGCGAAAGCCCTCCTGAGTCGTTCCACCACGGAAGAAGGTTTATGTTCTGTCTTCTGGTGTGCTGGATGTCTGTAGCCACAAAATACAGACTATGAATTTATAATGACCTTAAAACCCAGGAAGTTTTAAAGATCCGAGTTTATTAGGTCGATAGTAAACAACTTGTGCTTGTGAGTATTTTCAACTTATTATGAAGTACAGCTACTGGAGGGAACATGTGAAATGTGGGTGATTTCCAAAAAGGGTTACGCAGTGTTTGGCAGTATCTTGAGGAATCCTTCGATTGGATGACCTGTTAGTGACATTTGGAGGCGCCAGTGCAGTCTACCGCACCGCTTTGCTCCGAGTTTTCGTCTAATCTTAAGGACAGATTATTTAAGTCATACAGGTTTTACAGCTTTGCAGAGGGATTGTGGCAGATTGCTTCTGTGGCATTCGGAAGGCGGAGTGGGCAATGTTCTAAATCAGTAACTCACTCGGAGGTTAGGTCAACAGATCAGATATTGCTAACAAATAGATGCAAGAGGAATGGATAGATGGATGGACGAATGGATACATAGGATGGATGGATTGATGGGCGAGTGGGTGGATGAATGGAAGAACTGATGGACTGATGAATGAATGAATGGGCGTATGGCTTGATGGGTGGATAAAGGATTGAAAGTTGAATAGAGAAGTGAATGGAAAGGGGATAAATGGATAGGTGGGTGAATGGGTAGGTGGAGAAATGAATGGATGGACAAAGGGATGGAAGGATGAATGAGTATGGGATAAAATAGACTTTTAAGGAATAAATAACTGCAAGGCGAGGTTGCAGCAAATGGATTAAAAGTTTATTTGTTAAGTTTAAACCTCGTAGTCTGGAAGAAAAACCCGCCCAATTACCTTTCTGTGCTTCGCTTTAAACGGATAGAATCTATGTCTATTGCCTTGGGCAAAAATGCCAGTCAATGCCATCAAATTATGCATCGAACAAGAATTTTTTTCCTCTTTTTTAGTAAACTTGTCCTAAGTTTTAAGATGGGCAATCGCTTTGCTTTTTTGGGTAGGGAAAATGGTTTCTTTTCCCATTCTCCCTCTTCTTCGCTATCTGCCCTGACGACAGCCTTTCCTTCTTCCACCTACTCCCCGCATTTTCTACCAGTTTAAGCCCTACCTTTCTGTTAAGGTATTAGTGAAAGGTTTTGGGAACAAATGCACACGCAAAACGCAATCGTTTTAGGTGAGGTGTTGCGGACAGACCCGCCATGGGTGGAAGGCCAATCAGTAGATAAAGACATGATCAAGAAGAAAGCAAAAGTGGTAGCGGCTACAGAAAGACCTCCTTTCCATTTCGGCTTCCGCAATCCGAAGGATTAGCAAATAAGACCAACTTCTTAGCTCACTCTCTCCCGTTCTCCTCACTCCATCATTTACAGATTTGCGCACAAATCCCTCATAGAAAGGGCTTAAAGTATTGAGCCAAGGCTCATCTTTTAACACTCATATTTCCGCTTTCAGTCACAACTCGCAGAAAGATGAATAATGGCGGCTGATCAAAAGTTGATGGGGCACTCTAAGGTGACCATTAATCATCATTGGCTATCAATTTTGGCACAATTCGTTTAAAAGAAAATCAAATTGAAGCTAATAAAGAAAATTAAGCTCGCGCTTTTTTTGAAGCCTGTGGTTTCCGGTGCCTGAATAAAAGCAGAAAGCGTAAAACTTGACTCTTCCTCTTGCCCCACGATACAGAACACAAACTGAGGTGAACTTGTCGAAACAATAGGAGGAGAGAGTAGAAAAAGTGGGAGAAAACTGCGCTGAGATAAGGTGGGAGGTATTTGACTACGAATAAGGATAACTAAGTAAAGGTGCACTCAAATTGCTGCTTGCGCTATAACAAGCGAAGTCACAATCTCCAAGGCTTCAGCCGGCATGTCTAGAGGCAGCTGTAAACATCAGATTTTCCCTTTGAGAAAAAAGGGAAAAAAATCGACGCCTAGACTGCGTAAATTCCTCATCTCCTCATCTTACGTTCCATAAATTTTCTTGCCTACCTCAAGGGTGGGACAAAAGGCTAACGGTGAGATCACTTCTGTAGGACGTTCTTTGCCTGCAGTCCTTTCTTCCACAGCTTCCTTCTGCCTTCTAGAAGGAGAGTAAGTAATCCGCCCATACATCCGTTACCATCGTGCCGTTTATCTCTGAAGCGATCGTTGCGCCATTGCAGCCGAGTTGCGTCAGACAAGATTCTTGAGATGGACCGCCTCCAGTCCCCTTCACCCATCGCTCAGTGTCTGAGGTGTTTCATTTCAGCACGACATTCCTGCTCTAGCCTTAAATGCCATCTGCACTCACCTCTCTTCGAAGATTCTAAATCGCTCAAGATTACAACATCGAAAGAGTGAGAGAGAGAGAAAGTGTGTGCACTGCACTTCTAATGTTACACCAATGTCTCTAACTGCCTTCATTTAGGCCTCCAAACAATGGCACAAACACACACACGCACACACTCTCCAAACCTTCAAACCTTTTCTCCGTGCTGTGTGTCGCATAACCGCATGACAATTTTCCGATTACTTGGTGTACTGTAAATATTGTTTGAGGTCATGCACACTTCGCTAAGCAATTAAACTTCCATCCAAGGGCTAAAGAGGGGATAAAGGTTAAGGATAGTGAAAGCTAAACGGACAATTGGATGGATGAATGAATGAACGAATGAATGAATGAATGAATGAATGAATGGAGGATAGATGGGTAGTCGGATACAGGATCCAGTGCAGGTTGAATGAATACATAGACGGTGCAGATCAGATAGATGCAGAATGGATGAGTAGAGGAGAAGATGGGCTGACATTTTGTTACCACAAAGTCACACGAATTTGGCGTTGTAATTACAGTCCATGCCACACCAAAAAGTCGTAAGAACTTTTTAAGTGCACCCATAAACTTGGGGATCGGTAAAGAAGCCAGTAGAGCCATGAAACCCTTGTACGGCCGGCTTGACAGCATTCACGAAACGGCTAGCAAAAGTGCAGAACCGCTCTCACGTCATTTGATTAATGACATGATGGTGAACGCGTGGAATGGCGTAGCGGAACTTACTTTCCATAAAGTGGAGGAAGATCCACAAATCTGATTCCGTATACCCCAAAGCTCTAGGGTATGGAAAGCCTCAAATCGTAGTTTTGGTTGAAGAGGGAGAAGGTGGCTTTTATGACCTTCCTCATCTCCTTTCTTTCCGTTTTGTTGGTGATTCTTCTCCAAGGTACAATAACCAGCCTTTCCCAACTCACGCAATCCCCCTTTTTTTATCTCTTATGAAAGGGGTACACCACTCGCTCTTCCAGTAGATTGAGGTCTCCCTTTACCTATCCAAAAAATAGCTTCATTGAGGTGGAATTATTGTGCCCCTTTGACACTTGGCAATGCAGCCCGGTGATGAATTAATCACGAAAAATTTCCAGTTGTTTGTTTCCTCTCTCTCTCAGGCGGAAGCAGTCATTTTGTTATGAATTATTAACCCACTGAGGTAATCTTATTCCCCGGTTTCTCTCATTACTTTCCTCTTTAAGATAGTAGGCTTAGACGCCTTTACCACCTAGCGCCTAAAAATGATTCCTTTCGATAATCTATAGCCTCTAGTTGATCCTCCGACCTCTCCTAAAATATTCTACTTTTTCTTGAGGAATAGGAAGAGGTAAGGGAAGTGAAGTACAAAAAGTGATCAAGGTTAGGAGTTCGTAAGCCATTCTTAGTTAATATTAATGAATTGCGGTAGTTAATTAGGGCAATTCTTATAATTATTAATACATGCTACTTATTACGTTATTCAGTGACGACGATGGTAATCAGTTCGTTGCACTGCATTAGCCCCTCACGTATGAGAGCTCAAAGGGATTAAGATAAGACGTTAGCATTGTAAGGTAGAACGCTTATTTGTCCACCTTCAGGCTCTACCGACTGGAAATAAAGAAAATGACCACCATCAAGGTGTAGGCCCCCGTGTTGCGAGAAGAGTAAGGCGTCTTCGCATGACCATATCTAAAGGCCATCGCGGAGAGAAGGAATCGAATTGCATTGATAATATATGCCTTTCTTTTGTCCTTTTTTTCGGAAACTTGAATACTGTATTTATGCATTTTTATCGCCCATAAATTCCATGCCTTTGATTAAAAATTAAGCAGTTTAATTGGTCCACCATCTAGAATTCCACTCTTAATTAGTGGAAGAATTCAGCAAACAACTTCTTCTGGCGAATAATCTAAGAAAATGAGCCAATTACTACGCACGGGCATTAGAAAGATGAACAAAGTGCTCTTAGTTAAGGTCTATCCTCTAAGTAGGAGCGTTTTCGCCTTAAAGTCAAGTTTTGTCCCATGACTTACCAAGGCTAGGCTCGTTCGTCTGGATCCTTCCATAAGGAAAACTTATCCACACATCTTCGCGTTCCGGTTGCATCAATGTTGATCCAGGTGCGTTTTGGGTATGCACAGACTTGGGAGATGAGGCCTGTGGGCGCCTCAAAACTAGGGGATGAGTGGCAGAGACTAGGGCATAACCACTTATCCACCTTCAAGAATCGCTATAGTAATATGCAGCCATTTGAGGAAAATCATTGCCTCTTCTAGAAGTTACACTCACCCACCAAGTGCTACCCTATATTCAGACACTACCTAACAAGTTTGACGAGAACATTCCACAAGTTTTTTTGCTTTCCAACCAAGTTGAACCCAGTAGTAAAGAAAGCAAGCTTCAATCAAGTCAGTCAGGTTTTACTGGCATTGGATGATATGAGACGGGTAGAGGACTGCGTTTAGCGGGCAGGGATGAGTTTGAAATACGGCAAAAGGTGGAAGGAGAGGGGATAACAACTGACGCCTCTCTGTCCAAGCTGTATGATGCATGCACATGGGCGGTTGCATGCAACAGGTTTTCTAAACAAAATCTCTCCAACCTCGCCTGAATTTCTCTGAAAATGCTTCCAGGATTTAAAATGTTTGGCTCGAAAAACCAGCACAAACAATAGTTTCGGTAAGTTAAATGGTGTTTTGTTAAATTTCATCTTCTAATAGATAAGTAAACATCGCGCGACTATAATGGCATTGACCTTAAGGAGCGCACTAATTGAAATCGGGCATTTTTAAATTTAAAATATGGTCAGGATGCGTAAAGCCAATCGGGTAGCGATCTGGTGGACAATTTTTACTGCCCAATGATCTCTTGCTGCGAATGGACCAGGCTATCGCTAAGGGGCCAACAGAAGCCTATGTCCTACGTCATTTAAGTAGCACCAACATTACTTGCAAAACTTTGAAATAATTTCTAAGCCTTTAATCTTTTGATAGGACAAATTGTGCACCGAATTCTCCTCCTCCCACTTGTTCTCCTCCTTCTACTTGTTCTCCTCCTTTTTTTTCTCTTTTTGCGCCTTGTATTCTCAAGCACAATGCTGCGAATTCGCACCAGCAGAGGTGCTGTTCCTCCTCCGCCTTCACATTTTCGCACAAAATTTTCTGGAGTAATCAATATTTTCGATGTCTCCATTCAACTCATCAAGGGAGGAGCTCAGTTTGAATTCCTTGGCAAGCAGCCGGTGAGATGTACTGCGAATTTACATTTGGCCCGAATATTACAGGCGGAGTTGCATGTCTGAGGTTTGGGGTGCACCCCGAAGAAGGCACTCGACGAACCAATACATTGTTTTTTTTCTTTCCTTTATTCCATCCATTTAACTGGAGTTTTATCCAAATGGGCTAGGCGAACAGGCGATGTGTTTTTACGCTGACCCTGATAGCCTTAAGGGACTACTTAATGGGACATCTACCCAGTCTGCATATGTGGGTGGGTTGGGCAGGCGGACTTGATGTTTGCTGAGGCGAGTGCTTCTCTCTCCACATGTTATACTTCATCTGGATGGGTCGATGTCGTAGCCATATTAACAGTCCGCCAGACAGATCCTTGTGTTGTCCAATAAGTTGAACTGATTGGAAGAGAGTGGGACTTGAAGTCAACTTTGGCAAGCAAGAGCAGCCACAAACGACTTCCGATTAGAGGGAAGACCCCCTCTTCGAAGGATTTCTTTGATCAATTTTGATTAACCTTTGGAGACCATGTTTTGGGATTGTGGTTAAATGCAGCGTGGGGAGCGAATTCGACTGATTGCAAAGGGACCAAACCCATTGAGACTGCCTCGACTTTTGACAATGATAGCATCTCTGTGTTCAGTAGGAAGGCCTCTTCACCACTAAAGCTTTATTGGATGGGACAAGTTAAAAGCATTCACTGTGGAGGTGCCCATAGTACTTGCACTCGTGTCGCTGAATTTTATCAGCTTTCCCTCTTAACGTCATCAGGAAGGTCTCATGCTCTTGAACGTGTTTCATTATGTCCTGTTTTTTGTTGCTGCAAACGCAGAAATTAAAGGCATCCAAACCGTGAGGTGATTGTAGGGCTTGACACTTTTCTTCCTCCAGCATCTTATTTCACACAGACTATTCCGTCCCTACAGCCAGTAAGTTACTGACAGAGATCAGCCTCTTCGGCACAAGCCAAAGAACCTCGAAGGTGTGCAAACTGACTATTTCTCACACAGAAACAGGTAGGACCACAAGAACTCACCAACCAGTTAAATGAAAGCGTCATTTCTCGTTTTACATGGCGCAGCAGCACTCCGTGAGGTATATCATCTAATGTACCCAAGCAACGAATTTATTGCATGGTTGAAGGTAAAAGATGAGTGCTGTCCCATCCTTCTCTCAACTTCTCCAATGCGAAATCCAATTTTTTTGCCTTTGAAAAGAACACAAAAAGAACAAAATGGTAAAGTCAAGTCAGATAATGGTTAGTGTTGCACCTTCAACATACATTAAAGCCTGTTTCTCTTTTCTATTCTTTTTCCATTTATTGCTTAATTACACGATCACCTTGAAACATAAGCGACATTATCGAATTCTCGGGTCATTTGTTATCATCAAACCAATTGCAGGCACGACTTTTCCTTATCACTCGCGGCCTTCTCCCATTAAATGGGGCACTTTTAAAGCAGAGGTACAGTTCCTAATGCTGCTTCGTCGGTGGGCCGATTTGCTATGTGGCCAAGGAAAAGGAAGGAGAGCACTGTTAGTCGTTGGAAGCCAGACACTACACTGGTCTGGACATTTTGGTACTATTGACCTTACCTAAGTAGACACTCAAATTTATCAGGAGTGGGCAACACTTGCAATAAGATGGTGGGGAAAGGAGAAAGCGGAAAGCTACTTTTCTCCTCCTTAAAAATCTCATGCATCTCTACAATGCAAAAGTAGTGAAATTGGAAATCAATCAATAAATGAGTCACTCCAGCGTGACCTTCAATGGGACCTCATGTTGCTTCTCTAATTACTATCAAGGAGGTGACCCTTACGCATCTTCCATTTCACTAATGCTACTTCAAGTAGAAGGGACTCAATGTTTGTTCAAAATGACAGGTAATTAGGATGGATTTGGCGGTAGAAACTTCCTTTTTTACTATTCCTTTGCGTTGTTGCTTCAGAGGAGGTAGTGGCAAGACAACCATATTTGCTATCTCATTCCACACTGTCGGAAAGATAGCGTCTAGTGTTGAATGTCCGTCGATTATCTTTTCAACGCTGCTTCTGGTAGGATGGAATTAGGTTGATGCATCAATTTTCTACTAGTCGCATTGGCAATGTCAAATTCACCGACTACGATTAAGGTGGCTCAATGAAGGCACAGATCCACATGGAACCAGATCACCAAAAAGTTGCAACAGTTTGTGGGCTACAGACAGTCTAGGCTGTGATAAGTGAAGCGTCAATTCGGCATTCCTTGCGCCAAATAGACTTGGGGCCATTAACCTGCAAACTGAACGCATAGCCACACAACGGTCAGCCATTCATCAGAAAACATGCAATTTTCCGTTTTACGCGTTTCACTCCCTCCTCACCCGCGTTCGTTTGTCGTGGTCTCAACCTACCACACTGGAACAATGTTATTGTTTTTATTTTAAAGAAAAACTGACCAAGTTAATGAAACACCCAAAGATGGTAGTAAAATATGGGTGAAGACAATAATTCAGACAATACGAGAGATTCATGCATTCCTGGGAAGAAAAGGTCAAGCAAATCGGGGCCATCCACATGGCCAGCGTCCACTGATAACATAAATATAAAGGCATTTCAGTTTGTTCTTTACTTTTCTAAGTTGTAAAGCCGGGACCGCCTGGTGACGGGAAGTGCTTTTGTGTTGCCGTTGTAAGGTGGCAAATCTTGCATACGGTAGGGCGTTCGCTGATGGACTATGGGTAGAACTATTTACTAATGAATCAATGCAGTCTACTTGAATTTCCTTAATACAATTTGAAGGTGCGTGAAAAACCTCTTCTTGAGAAGAAGCTGAGGCAGCTAAGTCCGACCAATCAGACCTGTCGTTGCGGCATAAAAGAAAGCTTCGTGTCTCAATACCTCCACAATAGCCGTTCGCAAAAAAGAAAAATGCTTTCGGATCAAAGAACAACAACGCATTACTACGATCCTCATCCTTTGGGTGGTGGTTATCACATCCTTTCAGACGCTAGCGTTAGACGTTTGCATGCAAAGTAAAATTGACAACTGGTGAACAATGCCGTGACAGTAGTGGGAGTGACAGTGGCAAGAGATTTTTATTTCTAAAAGCCAAAACATAATATAGTGGTGAAATTTGCAAATTTTTGATTTTTTTAACCAATGAATACCCAAGCTGTTGTCTCAGGCGGGAATTCCAGTCGAACGCAGTGCACGTCTCCACGCCAGAAAATTTACGCATAATAGTCAATAATGCTAAAAATTGTACCCGTAATTGACATGTTCTGCCAAAATTGTGAAGCTCTTGCAAATGCTGATATTGTTCGGCAACTGCACGAACAAGATTTTTGGCTTAATATAGAGGACAAGTCTTTTCCAATTCACAAGTTTTTCTTAAATCAAAATTATTCCAAATGCTAGAATGGCAACTTTTTTACATTCATGCACATTTTGAAAATTATACTTGTTTGTTTTATAACACAAAATATAGGTGACTTAGACCTTGGATAAAGGGACCCCTCGAATGCATTTCAACACTACCAAGGCGTGAGGATTTGATCTACGCTGGCTACATTTAGTAATGACGATAAAGTGTAGAACCTTTTTTTTAAAGGCAGTAGATGAACAAACGTTCCTGTACAGATCTGCACTTTTCAAGGCAAATCAACTCAGAGAAACAAAGCCTAAAAAGGGTGCAACGAGTTATCCTAAAAATGAAGCAGGATTTGCAAAATAGCAGGCGCTCAAGTTGCGGACATAAGTACACAGACTATTCTTGCCAGGTTTTGATAATTAAGGTGCTGGTGTCGTATCGTTTTCACCGCCCCGGGGGCTTAAAGTCATTCTGTGTGTTGCATAGCATAAACTGGATTCGTAAATTCAGTATCTTCCTGCTCCTTAATAAAATTCATCAAACTTAGCTTTGGTGATGGTTGGTTCCGCGGGGTGAAAAGGATGAATGTAGGAGGAGCATGTCCACTCAGAGGACGAGGCAAGGAGACACAGCATTCGCATCTTCAAGGCTTAGCTTTAATGAGTAAATTAAGAGTGAAGAGGGAGTGAATGAGCACCACTTACGCGTCAAGCACTTATGGTTGACAGCAAGGTGTTGGGGTCATCAAGTGGAGATCTTTCCCCTTATCTATAAGACGTGCCTCATGCTTCAGGTTGGACATTGACTATTTAATTGACAGCCTTACAATTGGAAAGGGGTTTCTTCCTGTCGTGCCAACCATTTGCACACATTAGAGGTTATTTTTTTGTTCAATTTACTCACCACTCACAACTTATTATATGGTCAAAGCAATGGCGTGGGCGAATATGCCCTGTGTAGTTGCCATCCCTCTCTCACCTTGCGTAATGTTTGTGGGTCCCTGAATAAAAAAAAAAAAGATGAGGTTATTTTTCTTTTACTAGCTCTCTCCTTCTCCACAATTGGGCGACACAACCACGATTAGTCAATCGAATGCCAAAAGGTTTTACACTTTGAAGAATAGGCGAGATCGCTTATTAAATGTACCAGACCCTGCTCATTAGATGTTCACGTTACTTTGGAGTGAATTAACTGCTACAGTCCATTGCACTTATTCTCCTGCTTTCTCCTTTGTATCTTTTACCTCTCATTTGATGCTTTCCAGCCCTAATTGACATCAGGATATCACAAGATTGTGTGTGAAATGGACGAAGGGAAATAGTTTTCACCTTCCTCGCAGACTTCCAGGTCGAAATCGAAAGCTACGCTGCAAGGCGGGCGTGACACTATGCTCGGAAGTCCATGCTCTGGGATTCCATCCAATGCACCTAAAACTCCCCTACTTTTCTGCAAATTTTTCAACAAAAAACACGGATTACTGCCCGGATGGACATACTGCAATCGAAGTTGAAAATAGAGGTAGGCTAAAGGATGGGGGATGGAGAGAGCGACTACTAACGGGCCTGCCTGCGCATAAATAGCTGTTAATGTGCCTCTGTCTGAAAGTGCTTGGAAATTCTTTGACATACACATTGCATAACCAACGTAGAGTGGCCTCTACTGCTCGGTTGGGTTGGTGGAGGGCATGAGTAGATTATTTGAACAAATGCCTGGTGGGAGGAGTTGTGTGTGTGTAGAAAGGGCCCGCCATTTTTCTGTTATGTTATGGATTGTTCTGCACAAAGCCGTTTTTACAACGTGTCTCACTCCTACAACAAAAGGGAATGTTTAGGAGGGAGAACCACTGACACAACCGCATCATCACACCGCTAGGACGAGAAGAAACACGAGAGTAATATTCCGTGACAGAAATGTATGGATTTCGGTGTCTCAGGTGATACATGGTGCTGTTACTAAGACCAGCGAGTCACCCAAAGCGTTACAAAATCTCTGCCTTGGGGCTTTCTCAATACCCCATCCAACAGATTGGTCTAGAAGTGTCGGCAGCCTCAAAACTGAGTCTGACGGAGGTCGTAATCACGCACTGGGTAGTTGATCATTCTATTACAACATTCTGCATACTCTACAGGTAGGAGGGAACAGAAATCCTTCTTGCTGTGGATAGGCTAGCGGTAATAGCTAAACCTTTGCTCGACAATGTAGGACAGCAGAAGGTTTTAATGGGAATTATGGAGGTAAATGGGTCCTGTCTTCAGCGAGGATAGTAGATGGTAAGGGCTATCAATTTTGCGTTCTTTCCGTTCTTGGTGAACCTTATAATAGTGCACCGCTGTTACTTCTTTTGCCGCCTGACTGACTTTACATGGGAAATGACTTTAGCGGTCCCGCCATTGGTTACTCAAACTACCCTCCCTTGCAATTCAAAGACGTGCGCCAACTCCGCTCAGGAGGAGTATTATAATCCCTTTGCGGTATGCATGAGAGCATCTTGAAATGAAAGAATCTACAGTAATCATCCAACTCTAATTGAAGGTGGTCAGATAAATCGGCTCCGAGGGAGATTGGAGCAGTGATAATTGGACCTAGAAAGCCTCCATTCTTAAGAGATAACGCCAAACCTGCTACCCTGTGGGACCATGCTCAATCAAATTTTCAACTCCAGCTTTCCTCTGACGATGTTCCTTCGTGTGGTAAATATCAAAATTCTTTGACAGTAGACACTGACAAGCAGGCGAAAAATGCAAATGAGGGGGAAAAATTAGTGACTGTGTCTGTCAATTCCTAGATTTCTATAGGTAATATCACTAGTACACTAGTAGAGGTGAAATTCGAAATCAAGTGTCTCAGCAAAAAGAAGAAAATCTAGACTGTAATAATAGTTACTTTCACGAATAAATAAAATGTCAAAAGATTTCTTGGGAAAAGCATCTTAATTTTTTGCGGTGATTTCTAGTAAATATTAAAGATTTCGCATTGACTCCATCAATAAAAGGTGGAATTCAAAAATGCATTCAATGCTAGGCGAGGTTAAATAAACAAATCCATTTCATACCCAAGGTCGGAGAAGTTGATTCACTAGCCCTTTAGTGAACAGATGACAAGTAAAAATCGCCTTATCCTTAACCATTAAATTTTGACCTCTTGATAAGACATAATCATTTTCAGATTAAAGGGAATTAAAGGATTGAGGGGGAAAGAAGTTGGTAGGGCGGATAAACAAATTGAGGATTTGAAATCGTTAAACGTCGGTACAGTTCGCAAGTTGCCATGGCGAATGTGCACACGGGGAAAAGGCGCATCTGTTGCACACGGTGCTTCCTTTTACGAAGTCGGACCACTTTTAGCACTTATAGGCCAATAATGCTAAGCAAATGGAAGACATGCATGTTAAAGGGCATTTGATTTTGATTTGATGGAACAAATTCACCGTTGTGTGGACTGAACTATCACGTCCTTACATTGTCGGCATAATTAGTTGCGATTAGCGTTTTGCTCCTTTTTTATCAATTGAATGTCTTCTGTCGGTAAGTTCATCTATCACTCTTTAGTAAGTTGAGAGACCTTGTGAAACAGAAAGCTGCCCAATACTGTAATGAGGGTGGATCCGATTGGCCAATCCTTAGCGGTAGAACCATCTGCACCTAATCTTTCATGCCACTTCTTTTACACATTTGTGCTGACCAACTGGCTGATTGAATTCCAGTGACATATTGAAGAAGAAGTGGGCGGGGTAGGAAGCATAGTTTCTCGTGCTTTAGATAGCCCCAATCAAAGTGTTTTAGCCATCATCAGCAAATGACAGTCAGCCTAAAAGTCAGGCACATTGCTGTCATTTATCCCTTTGTATGGCCACTGACCTGATGCCTGACCGACTCGTGACGAGACGGAATTCAGAAAAGATGCTACTGTCGCTACTTTAACGAACCGAGTAGTATCAAACATTTTCCAGTACTTCTGGTTACATTTTTGAGATACCTTAAAGCAATAATCGCCCTGTCACTAACACAGTTGACTCCTTTTTTGCTCTCAGAAGTATACATACTTCTACATTATGTGCTGGTAGGTTGAAGGGAAACAAAAAGACTTCCCCGAAAATGAATGAAACGAAAGATCCTCTTACACCTTCCGAAACACGCCAACCCCCTCCCGGCCTCTCAGAAGTCAAAGTAAGGGGCGCCATTGCTAAAGAATGGGAGGTGAAAGGCTTACTGCACTGTCAGAAGATCAAATCAACTACTGCAAAGAAAGGGAAATCTCTGCCCATCTTCCATTTTCTGTCCTATATGTCATTTCTCCAATAATGCAAGTTTGCCATTTACTAAGGAGTTAATAAAAAAGCAATTTGTCCAAGAAAAAACGGTTGCTTTAATACATGGCATGAAGAGATATTCCGATGTGGCAGCTACTTCTTGACGCTTGTTAAAATGCGCAGATTTTTTGCGCTTTCAGTGTTGGTGAGAGCCCGAACTAAAGACTGTCATTCCTGAAAGGTAACAAAGAATCTCCTTCTACACCAGTTTGGCCTTTTAAGACTTCAGGGGCAAGAGTTTTGTCAAAGGTGAAATAAAGCTAGAGCAAACGATCAAGAGGTTCAACAAAAGCTTTGTTTAACGGATTCTACACGTAGGAGATAAAGACGTGTTGTGGATGGCTTGAGAAGCTAAGATCCTCAGTTGAAGAACTACCAAAGGCATGACAAATTGTGGCAGTCACTATGATTTCGTGATCCATCAAAATGTGATTAGTCGCAGAGGCAATCCGTAGGTTGGGAATGTATTTCACAATTAGGCTATTGCATTTATGGCCCTATCCTCCTGCTCCTCCTCGATTCCAATGGCTAGAAAAGGCATTGGTTTAAGCTACTCATCCTTCTTTTAAATACCAACCAAACTTCGTAGTCAAAACCGCTCTATAAAGGCTTCAAAATGGACAGAAGAAGTCATTTCAAGCTTTTCCAAACAGAGACTTATTAGCGTTTGTATGTGCACAGACGGGCTCGTAAGTAGCCGTCCGCCCACCCTCCCCTCACCACCAGGTTGATTGACAGTAACTAAGGCTGAAATCACGATGAGTTAGGTGGAGTGCTTGGGCAGCGCGACATTCTTTTCCATCCAGAGAGAGGTAAATCGTAGCAAGTGGGTAAAGGAAAGATTCTATGAAAACGATCCCAGCAAATAACTGTCAGCTATCAGCCCTTGGCATGTAAAATTGCACTTGTGCCCTTGCTATTTTCAATCAAATTGCAAACTTAAGCAATACTTGATGCTTCTGAATCTTTGGAACTCAGACCAAGCCAGTTCATTTAGCCGAAATACTCCACCCAAATCCATCCAGCCCAACCACTAGAGGAGCGCTTTGGTCGGAAGCCAGGAAAATGTGCCTTAAGTAAATAACAGACCTACACTTAATCGTGTTTCATGACGCATGCACCGTAAATAATGGCCTGCATTCACAAATCACCACAAGGTGTCAAATACCACTTGTCAGCTAAGAGTGGTCACAGGGTGATCTCGGTAACACCATCTTTGCATAGGGCACTTGCATATTACCTCGCCGCGGATATATTAAAGTGATTTTTTTATTGTACCACTAAATGAGCGCCTTGTTTGAATCTCCCGCCGTGGCAGACCTCACAATTTTGGGCTACTCGAAAAGTGATCCCACAACCGCCCCCAATTTTCATCCTTATTAACATCCACCAACAATAAAAGAGAGGGCATAAATGGAATTAATTTAAATAACATAACATTGGTGCCGTGAGTCTCGTTAAGTCATTCACTTAAAGGAGGAACTCGCTTTTGCTGGTTTGATTAATTGGTCACCTATACAAGGGGAAAGTATTCCCTTTTTTGTCATGACCCCGTAGACCGTAATCATCGAATGGATTACAGACCCCAGAGCATTCTCTCTAGCCCCAGTAGAAGGCATAAAACAGTCTTATGGCTAATCCTCTATGCAGAAAGAAAGACTAGAGATTTGTAGGCAAGGTCTTTCAGCCACTCCATCAAAACAGGTTTGCAAATTGAGGAGACCAAAGAGCTCGTGTAGATAAGGGCGCATTGGCATAAGTTTGTGCCACTGTAGTTCACCTCTATAACTAGTTGTTTTTACTTTAAATCACGCCCTAATAATAATTTAACCAAATAAACAAGTGGAATACTTCAATTACCACTTTTGTTGACAAATAATGTAGTTGCTACTTTTAACTTAATAAGTAAAATTTCTTGTCCCATTGTGAAGTATTGAGTGTGACATCCGGGTCGGAAAATGACGGCTTTGGCTTACTAACTCGGACCTGCATGACACTTAAGAGATGCTCAATGAGACGGAAAAGTAGTCGATAGCACAAATATTAGACTGATGTAAGCAGCTCAGTTTCATATTGCACATTGTGAACCCCACCAACAACAGAATCGCATGCATCTTATTGAAGAGACTGATAGCTAAGTCATGTTATTTGATGTGAGGGAGGGCTACATACACGATTTTCCTACATTATGTGACATTTGCGTTAAGGACATAATTTATATGCTTTGTTTCCTATTAAAAATGAATGAAATCAAGGGATAAGTCTATCATTGGGGTGAAGACAATGCGCAAAGTGTGGTGTTGTTTTCTATACGCAACCGTAGTGGTGGCTAATTTGCACTGCTAAGCATCAGCTCTTCTGGGTTTCCAATTTTAGTGTCAACCTACATGTCTGCATAAGGATGTGTCAGCGATCAGACCACTACAGATGTAGCAAATGGGTCACTGGCAGTCTAATACCCTTTTATCATTACGTCAATCAAATACGAATAAAATTTCTCCAAAAAATACTCTAGTCTACCTAATTGGATTGCTAAAAATAACGACTTAGGACCATTGATATACCTTGCAATTGCTAATATATTCGAATAGGATCATCTTGCTGCGCTTTCTGGATACAGAGAATTGTCGTTGACCCACTGATTGGTGTAATTCGACCTCATCCACTGCAGAAGCATCTCAATAGAGTATAGAAAAGACACATTTACCCAAAGGAGGCTACATCCTCTATCAGCTAAGAGTGGGGAGTAATGATGATGATAGCCACCAAGTGAATAAGTTTCACCTACGTGGAATTACATTTAACATTCAATTTGTCAATTTTTTGCCTTGTAAGAGCCGTTCTTACCTTGCGTGTGAGCTAAATGACTTGGTTTGATGAATCTCTTGACTTTTAAACACACACACACACGCACTCCCAGGCAGGCAGTAGTTTTTTGCTCGAAGTTTTTGTCTCAGCTTGAAAGGCCAAGTGATCACTGCTGAAGTTAGGTCAATTTAACTTAAAGAGAGAAATTTTTCCTCCAGAAGCAGGCCTATAGAGTAGGGCTTGTAAAGTGATGGAAGAGGAGGCAATGAAAGACCTTGTGCCCATGAAAAAACTCTGCCTGATCTTTAAGATGGAAAGAAGAAGTGAAAGGCTTAAAATGTGGACTGATTTTTAGAGAAGGGAAGTAGGAATTTGCTGGCTTTTTTATTAGGATAGCCTCACAGACGAGCTTGCCCAGGGGTTACATAGCCGCTTTGAAATAGGAAAATAGAAGGGTTGAGTGGCTTGTAATCTGTGCAGATGAAGATTTTTCGACTCCCGATGTTGAATAATGCTACAAAAAACTAGTCTACGTAGAATTCATGACTATTTCAAAATGACTGTCTGAAGTCAGTACGTCCTTTCGGTCCTCCCCGTGACCATTAATACAGCTTGTAAAACTGTCGTCTAATCTTATTTTGGCCTTATCAGAACCGAACCACATAAAGGTGAGGAGATTTAGGGAGTACCCCAGCGCTAAGATAACCAATCCAAATTTGATTTACCCAGAAATGATCGATGGTAAGATTAATCAAAATACTGATAGAAGGGATGGATGAATGGGTTCACAAATCGATGACAGAAGACAGCTTGGTGACTGCCTCTGTGATCCTCATACCATGCTCCCTCTCATCCCCTCGGGCAGTCCACAATCCTTGCATTGAAGTCCAGTGGAGAAAGCAGTTCCCCGAGTCAGGTGTTAGGGCTAAGGGAAGGGAAGTCGACTTCACTCCCCCCCCCCTTGTTTGCATCCCTCCACCACCCCACGTCTAATTGCTCGATGGTTGTTCCCATAGGTCCTTCTTTAGCAGTGTCAACGTTGTTTAACATTTGACTGTTAACGTAAATTAAATGAAAGGAAGGAAACGCTCCTTAAAATTGTGAACTCGTAATGGTTCAAGGAGGCTTCACTGGTGACAAACTATGCGCCAAAGATGTGTTCAGGATCAGAAGCATGTTCTACGTATATTCACAGAAACTGACTGCTGAGGCCGTGAAATAGGAAGGGAACCTACTGGTATCGAAGGCGCTACCAGCACAGACAAAAGGTCGACGCCTCAGCATCCCATCATCGCGAGCACGCAAATGATTTGCCAATTTAGTGGTCGTACTTACCACTTCTTTCCGAATCGCAACAGCATCATTTCCTTAAAAAACGCGCCCTCATTTGGTCAAGTCGACCAATTTCAATAGAGATCATTGATTCCTTTCAAACTTTTAACTTAACTAGCTTAAAATAAAATCATCATTACTCAAGATCTTAGAATTTTCTTTTCAATCGTCAAATCCGTTTTTGATTGCCTTTTCGCTAACTTACGATAACCTTTTCAGTTAGTCAGTCATTAAAGGGGTGGAGACGTCTCCTCTGATTGGGTTATTTCTTTAATTATTTATAGGTTTGAATAACCTTAGACCATATCATCTATACATCTGACACACAAATTGAGAGAATAATATGCATCAGTACAGTCTGTACATCAAGCTGAAGCCGTAAAGCAGAGTCAGAGTACGAGTGTTTGAACGCCTGCGCGCGAAACTCCCAACGCTGCAATTTGATTGGTCGGTATGGTGACAAGAGCATAAGGGGGTGGGCAATGGTCATGTCTCCGTGCCCAAAGCAGGAAATGGCTGTGGTTGTGCTTCATCGATTGTGAAAGGGGAGCCATTGGTGGTCGAGTCGAAAGTACGATATGGCCCCCTTTGCTCGGTTGTGGAACTGGAATTCGCTTCGAAGAGGACCTCTGTCTGTTGACGTTGTTGTTGCTGCTCCTGCAGTTGCTGTTGGGTTGATGAGGGGGGTGGTTGACTACTGTTTGAGGCAGAAATTTCGTCCCGAAAAGTGCTCGCCCGTTGAGTTGCGTCCATGACGCTCCTGATTGCTAACACCTGATTGGTTGATTGAACAGCGGAGTCTGCAAATTTATGTGAGGATAAATAAAATGAAGAGACTATGATTTCAAAAGATTTTCTGGCTTAAAAAACCTCAAGAGTTTAGGCACTAAACCTTTAAATAGTATATTGTTAAAGAGATCAGAATCTACTTAACTTCGCCATAAGTAGCTCATGTAAGTAGTGTAAGATTTCGTTAAATCTAGGGACGAACATAAAAGCAAGCAAATTAATTGCCAGTGTTCTACCTCGTTAAATTGGGCAGATTCTTGCCACACAGCTTGAGAGTACGTAAAATGCAACATCTTACGATGGATGATGCATCATCATACCCACAGAAGACTTGAAAAGCTGTCGCTACGCTACCGTGCGATGTGGTGACGTAAGCCTTGGTCACTTTACCTTGTGACATCGATGTTTCAATGGCATTTAACTATAGGCCTGTGTGTGGGTGGCATTTCTGTGTTCATTTGGCTAGGATGTAAAGCACTCTTCTGATTCTGAACGTCTCACTGACACACAACCACTCGGTGTGGACCTTACTAAAGAACTTGTAGTTTTTGGGAAATTATTTTAAGCCCTAATAATGAAAGGAAAATAGATTGCTTCAAAATGCTTGAACGCGCTAACACCTCTTTTCCAGTGATAAATTTGAAGGTCAGTAGGCATATCTAGAGTTCCAAGTTGATGTTAAAGCTCAGAAGGCCTTCCACTCACCACTTTCTCCAGCATCACGTTTAATGTCATTCGAACAATCCAATTTGTTTTCGCAATCAAGCTGTTGGAAGGCTTTCACCTCCTCCGCGTCTTCAGGTCTCAATTGAGAGATACTCAATTGGTGCAGCTGACTCCGCCACACGTGAGCCACTGGTCTGGAGTACAACGACTCATCGACAGCTTTGGACATCACAGCACCTCCGGTTTTTGCTTGCTTTTGAACACCCGAGAGTGCAAAGTCTGCTTCCATTGGATCACCGGGATGAAACGGAAGACCTCTCATCATATAGGGGTATCTGTAGGCGCCCCACCCACCATTATTTCCTCCACCTCCTCCTCCAGCTCCACTGCCTCCACTAACTACGCTCCCACCGCAATATTCATCTCCACGTCCTCTTTCAATTGGAAATCGAGTTTGATAGGTGTTCAGTGAGTTGAAGTCCTCTGGGGAAGTATATCCAAGGTGATCGGAATGTTGAGAGGATAAGGGGTGACAAAGGCCCCCGGGACGACCTTGAGGAGGGTAACAGGGTTGTTGATAGGCCCCGTTTATTGGTGGCGTCATGGCAACCATTGCAGCCGCTGCTGCTGCCGCCGCTGCCACTGCAGACACCCTTTCAGGGCTGTACATGTGATGACCTTGACTGTTGCCATGGAAAACTCTACCGTTTTCAAGACCATAGTAACCTCCAATGTAACCCTGTCCGGGAATTGTGGATTTTTCCTCAAAGTGACTAAAGCTCTGCCAAAAGGGAAGAACTGGACGAGGTGCCTTTTCCTCATAGTAAATATCGTAATTTGCGCTTCGATGGTATTGTTCGAATGTGCTACTGGCATTGTTATTAGTAGCATTCGTCGTATTAACAGTACTATTGCTGCTATTGTTGCCATTTCCTGACGATTCCACGTTTCTAGTGCCTTCTAAAGAACCAACTCGAGTCTGTTCAAGTGCCCCGCTTTGATTTGCCGTGGCTTCATTTACGCGAGCTTCTGAGACGGATAAATGAGCATTTAAATCCTGTAGAGAGCGTGTCCTTTTGGTGGGACGGTGTGAAAAGACAGCTTCATTCCAGGAGGCAGGCTCCGCAGTAGTGGATGGAGGTTCCGCCATATCTGCCGGTTGTGGGACATTATTCACTGGCATGAGATAAGGAAAGAAATTGCCCATTGTTGTCGCTGTTGCAGTGGTAGTCGACTCTTCTGCCAGTAATGCTGCCGGTAGTACCGACTTCTCCTCGATTCCAGCCTGAAGAAGCAAGGCAAAAGATTGCATGACGTTCAGCTCCGTGTTATGTAGCAATCCTTCTACCAGCCAGTTAGGCCAATCGTCATTTAGCTAGTCCTCTCTCTTTTCCTCCCTCCTTCCACCCCCTTTTACTGCCCTGTTGGAAGCGCAAACATGTAACGTTGTTGCGTATTGCTTAACCTCATTAAATCATTGCAGCTTTGGAGGGGATTACGAGTGGAGTTAGTTAGTTATGTGGCTAACCAGCTAGTTAACAAAATGAACAGGTTGTTACATTGCCCTCATGCTTGTTGTGTGCTCATCGGAGTCGCTAGCACTACTCTGGTCTCCACCCAGCTAGGTTTATTGTTGATTACCATTAGGCCGCAGTCAATCTTTGCTCACCTGGTCATCAATAAATAAATGCCAAGAATTCATTCATTATATTCTTAACAGATCCCTACTTTTGAACATTTTGATAGGAAGGTGGGTTTAACTTATGCAGTCCATATAAATAGTATGCAACGATCCAAAACATCGTACATTTTGTGATCTAGCCTGTTCCAAAGCCAAGATATGCGTACATTAACTAATCCATGGTGTCTTTGAGTATTTTAGGATACCTAAATAATATGTGACGGCTAAATGTCACCCGCGAATTGTGATCAAGTGTCATTCTTTACGAACCTGTGACGAATAGCTTTTCATACGCTCAAACCGAGATATTAAGATCTCATTTGCACTCATGTCAGCTGAGAAGAGAAATCCGTGGTGTAATGGACTTCACACGACACATCAAGTGACGACTTTGGCGACTTGGCATGTCCTTTGACTCTTTCACGTGCGCTGTTTCTGACAGAACAGCTGACTTTCAAAATACATTTCAAAGAGAGGCGAACGAAAACATGCTATTGATTGTTCCCAAAGGAACCGCTCACTGCCCCGATCCATACTTTTAAGACGTGCGTCAGTTTACCGCCCAGAAACATTCACGACGCGATTTTCCGCTGAGACGATTTCCTTGCTACTTATGCCTAAGACAAATTCAGTCGAGTTAACTAGACGATGGGAAGAAAACAACTTGTTTCAGAGAAACAATGGGGAGAGCTAAGATTAGTGGACAGTCATAAGGCATCACAATCTTCCTCTCTTGCATTCTTTTAAGGAAGCTCCTTTAAGTGGTAAATAATCATGTCTGCTTGTCACATAATGTCCATCCTAAGCAGGTTCAGTATGGACGAAAAGTCATGCCTAAGGCCCCATTTCCCTGCCAGTTCTAAGGGCCCCATACTTTGCCCTTCCTGTGGCATGGCCTGCTTTCATTTGAAGGGGACAAATTGCGGCTCCAAGTCTCCAAAATTTCTCCATTTTCCAAAAATGGACCAAATTACTTCTTTATAAAAGAGGAAAGAACGGCAAAACTTTTTGAAGATAAATCTTATTTTTCTTGGGGAACATTCTTTGTTGACATTGCTTAACACAGCCAGTCAAATGTCACCAATGTTTGAACTACCAAACTGCTTAGGATTAGTTAACACAAATCATTAAGCAAAGACCATGTCACCATTCTGTCAAAACAAAAATAAGCTCCTTGCGAGGAAGCTGTCACAATTTTTAAAAAGCGGACATGGTAAAATGTATCTGGTCTGGTTTATATGCACCATCGAGGAGATGGAAAAGGGCATGGCTCACCATATCTCGTAGGGTTTTCTCTGTGTCCTTCCTCACATTAATCAATCGACAGGGATCACAGGGGCAATTTCTATATGGGCAAGATTTCTTATGACCTTTCCACGTCACCGCGACATTGTGATTTCGGCATCGGCGACAATGTGGACCGGCCACCGTCCTCCCACCAATCGCTGCTTGTCCGTTGACCTTGACAGCGGGAGTCATAAGGGACGGCAGCACTCGAGCTCCATCTATCCGCAGCTCTCGTGGCAGAGGCAGTTGAATCAGGGGATTGGAACGAAGACTGGCTAGACGGGGACGAGAGGAGTAGTCGCGAGATGCACGGGAGTGAGTGGCATTGGCGGAACCGCCTGAGTTACCAGAATGGCCTTTTTGATCTCGGTAGAGGGCAATTTGTCTAGCGACAACCTTTATGCGAAGGAAGAAAACAAAAAAGCTTTAATTTTCGCCTTGAAATGGCCATTTTCCAGTGAAGAGAAATTCGTTTAACTAGATTAATTTGTCCCCAAGGAAGACTTAACCCTTTGCATTATTTGTACAGAGGCAAGTGACCCACACCATAAAACCTCGTTAAAGAGACTGAGGAAGGCGGAACTGAATGAAGAGGAACGTGAGAATTCAAGGTTACTTGGCATTTAGAGGCACAGCATTGAGTTTTTTAAGGGGACGTTTAACCAAAGTCACATTACCCTGCATCTGCAGCTGACGTGAGCGGAGGATACCATCTTTTTTTATGTCAGTTGAGATTGTCGAACAGCGTAAAGTGGAAGAGTGAAAGCAGAATTTTAGATTGTTGAAGTTAAGTCAAGTCCTAGTAGACGTGATTGGCACTGGTTGAAAGGCTCTGCTTCCAAATTTAAGCAACACGAATTCATGAAACCCACCGCCGCCCTACTCTTCAGTTTATAGAGCGACTATATTACGTCAAGAAGCGGTACCACAGAGAACTCTAGGAGACAAGCAATGACATCTGTTTTAATTAGGTTGGTTCTTAAACCATCCGAGGTCAAACTTTCTCCAGAAAGCATGCTTTCTTGCCTTGTTTAGATATTTAAGCTCCTCATTCTTCGAAAATGTCTATATCCTTTAAAAAGGGGATTTAACCCTCAAAGCACCCACCCTAAAACAGAATGCCTTCGTCCAGGGGTGAAGCGGTCTGTTTGAGTCATTTGAAGGAATATTGTTGGTCGGAAAAAAAGAGAAATTGGAGGAGGACGAGAAAGATTGATGGCAAATATTCAGTTTTTAATCCCTTGCGATATGAAAGGCTTGCCCCTCACACAAATTGATTATTTGCTAAACATTCCAACCAAAGAGACATTTTCAGAACCTGTTGGAAATGACAAAATCGGGTAAATTTGAAGCCTAATGCTATTTGTCAATGCTTAGCAAGTGAAAAACATGCATTATCTTTGTAGTTTTGACAGCTTTTTACGCAACCGTCAATAGTGACACTGCTGTTGTCAAGACTAGAAGATCACCGGAGAAGCCTTGGAATCGTAGAGCAGGTAAATTTAGTGACATCCATCATAATCAGCCGATCAAATCAAGTTGTGGGTCATTGAACAACTCACCTTTCTGCCCTGATCCACTAGTCTGCACTTCAAACACCGACACTGGAGGTAGGGACAAGCTCGTTTATGCCTCTTCACTGGCACTGCTTGACCATGAGCCTTGCATTTGCGGCACATGTAGGAGGCTCGCGAAACTACACCCGTTCCGCCTCCTCCTCCCCTCCCTCCTCCTCCTTCCACTTCTGATGTTGTCTTCTCACCATCTTCACTTGACGACCCTGACTCCTTTCGACATCGTCCGCTGGTCTTTGGCTGTTGCTGTGGAGCTGGTGGAGGTGGTTGTTGTGGTGGTAGGATATGGTGATCCATTCGTACGCTAGTGTGCTGTCTTGTGGCTCCACTCTCAAAGGTGTAACTTTCAAACAACGAATGCATTGCATGAGTTCTTGTAAGAGTCCCGCTGCACTCCGAGGATGGTGGAGCAGGAGGAGCAGGCGGAGGCAAAACGGGAGGTGGGGGTGGTGGTAATGGAGGAGGTGGGGGTCCGAAAGCGTGATGGTGACAAGGAAAAGGCTGGTGAGGAAGCGAGTTTCCCAATCGAGGTAGAGAGAAGGCTGCATATTCGCCGACTCCTCCACCTTCATCCCCACCTTCAAAATGTGCAGCCGACGTTGTTGTGGAAGAGAAGTAGGCCGATGCATTTCCAGTGTTACTGCCACAAACGACTCTTCTCGCAGTGGTGGTGAAACCTGGCTCGACCTTGAGACTCTGGTTCAACCAATCCCGTGGAGTAGGATTGGTCTCTAGCGCTGCCCTAAAAAAGAGGTAGAAGAATTGCTGCTGATTTGTACATCCTTATTAATGGGTACCGTTCCAACAGAGAACACTAATTAAGGATAGTAAAGGGCCATTGCATCCCTACCTACGCAAACAATTCAGTCTTCGTTGGTTTTAGCTCCTATTAGGCACTGTAGCCTACCTATGCAGATACAACAAAGTTCCAACCAGACTCATTAGTTTAAAAGCGTCCCTGGAAGTACGGTGGGTCGCAAAACCAGCGATATTTTGTGTGCGAGTAACCACTGGAGCATAAATTTTGTGCACTAAGTTACGATGGCACATAATCAGGTCAGGTCCCATGAATGTGTGAGAGGGTAAGGGAGAGGTGCAAAGATAATTTATCGGCGCCTTCTCAGCTGCTTCTCACCTACCCACCTAGCCTTCTTGGTTTGAGCAGTACACTGCTCACTCCACCCCTCTTTCGCCCTCCCCTCCAAAGACCTGCTTCGTGGACTGGAAGCGGGAGAGGGAGAAGGTGAATCCTAGTCACTGGGCTCACAATATGAACAGATGGTCGACAAGGATCACGGAACTCGGTTGTGTGAGGCAACCAATCAGGTTAAAGTCTATCAAATCATTTCATTGGTCCTCGGAACAAAAATTGAATTCTTTCCTTACTTACTTACCACCAAGCATTAAAATATTACTAAGGAGTATGCACAGGGAAAGATGCTTAATATGAAAAGAGAAGAAGGTAAACAATTGTTTGTTACTTACCGATCCATGTATCACTACAACTTGGAGGTTATTGGAGGTGAGGTAATAGCGCAAAACAATGAGCAAGCTTCGAGAGGTACTGGAAGAGTGAATGAATTAATGAAGAACGAATTGAATCCGTTGTTGTTCCCCTTTCGTTACAAAAGAAACAATGTTACGAGATAGCCTAGCTGACAGTGCGTTAATTTTGTTACAGTGGGCTAAGGCAAAGTCACTAGTAGTACGCATTTCAAGCTTAAACGCGCATGCCCGACATCGCGAGCCAATAGGCGCACAGTTCAGTGCGCGCGTGTATGCAGTAAGCCTACCCCGAATTTGGCCTTTGCGCACGCTCATCTCCCACCTACCAATGGGAAGGCGCGAGTCTCGAGGCCCAATCAGACCCCAGGGACTGAATGTAAATTGCATTCGTTTAGCCTGAGGCTGTTGAGGAGCCAGATGATTGGTAAAATGAGGGGTTTAAGGGGATCTGTTTCACGCTCAACTGCCTCTTTGTAACAAAAATGGTAGAAAAATACTAGTAATAATGTGGCATAGAGATTTGCGTTTCTTGCTCTAGTTTGTTAAAACCGCAACATTTGGCACCGATTCGTGACGGTTGAATTGGAAGCAACAATAACGGGGATTGATACAATTGATCTTTAGGATTGCTTTTGACTTCCCTAACTTGGCTAAAAACTTCATAATTATTAATGCTTAAATGTTCTGAAAGTAAAAACTTTTGAAGAAATGAGATAACAAGGAGAAATTTTTGACAACTACCTTTTAAGTCAATAAAAAAGGTGTTGCAATTCCAGAAAAACAGTTATAAGGAAATTTCTGTTTGTAGTGTCTAAAAATCATTTAATATTTAGCTAAGTTTTTGAAAGATATTTGTGCGTTCACCGTGGATTCACTTTGAGCCTAATCAGCTATCAATTTTAGGAATACCTTAGTGAATTTTAATGCGTTAACAAGCACTAAAGACAAACTATAATTTTTAATTCAAATCCTTCATTTTGGTGCGGAAATTGGAGGTTCTCGAGCCGAGAGCAGCGTTAGAAGCCTAGTGTATCCCACTGATCTCTTTCAAAGCAACCACTCGTCTGGTTTTAGAGTTGCAAATGGTAGTCATCGCTAAGTCGATTTTGCAAATCTTTAAGAGGCATTCAGAGATTCAGAATATGAGGATGTGATCGAACAGCACCATGTGGTGAAATTGCAGAGGACTTCACAACTGCGACCGCTTTCCCATCGCCCATGTACAGACGTACGCACCCACGCACTTACCCACACGCGCGTACAGAGGGGGTAGAAGGGAGGAAAGGGTGAGGTCTGCGTGGCTACCTACCCACCTACCTGCCGATGTGCGTGATTTTGTCGCAAATGTCACACGCGTGGACGCACTATCGAGGGTGCGTGCGGTTGGCGTCGATTTGGGTCGAAAATGCCCGCAACTTTGGGAGAATGTTACGTGCCGAATTTGGCCTTTCTCTCTTTCTCCTTTCTCCTCCTACCTCGAGCGTGTGAACTTTTCCTACCTACCACTCACACAGTCCGTAATTAAGTAGTATATCTGGTACAAAATCAAATTATCCCATCAAGTACATTTCTTAAAAAAAGGGAGACGAATGCACTGAAATCGATTTTTTTAGCCCACATATCAATAGATGGTAAATTATCAAAAATTTTGCGCCGTATTTAATTCCTTTGATCAGCAGATCTGCACAAATAGCCAAAATGGCTTTAAATGGTTCATTTTTTAATAAAACACAGATTTTCATCAAATATCTCTCTTGAAACGCAAATATTATTTGCTTTAAAGTTGGTAAATGTATAAAGTTATGATTAACTATTTTAATTTGCTGCAAAATATTACGCTCATAACCAGCAAAGTTTTCAAAACATTTTGCTGCACTTAAAATAAAATCTTGAGAGCATCCAATCGTAAGGTGTAATAAATGAGTGTATGAGATACATATCATCTTAACCATTGCAAAAATAGCGCGAGACTTGTCAATCCTAATGTGAATACAGGCGGGTTAATTGACAGTTAAAATTTATTCACTTAGTGACGGAGACCTTAAAAGAACAAAATTTATCGCAACACCATAGTTCTTAAATAGAAGCTTACATCTTCCAAACTCCTCCTAAAACATGTATCACTTTGGAGGCGGGGGACTTGCCAATGAACAAAAGTGGTGAATGGCTAAAATTAGGGGATGATGACGTACTGGGTAATAAATGAATTAGGAAGTCCGGTTTGACTGTTAAAACAAAATGACTGCTTGAAAGACCCTCCATGAGTGAGGACTGACGAGTGTCATCTTGTCAAAATCAACGCATTTGGTTGTTTTTAAAATCTTAATGACATTGTTTCAGCCGAGAATGGGCAGAAGGTCCCGCAACCAGTGCCAATCTCCTCGTCCAAATGTGAGTTAACCAGGTTCACTAAGCTAGCAGTCTTCAAATTCAATAAGCCCGTCTTCCCTTATCTCCCTGGTAAAGCGGTCCCATGCATAAAATACCAAAAATGGATGTGGCTTCTCTTACGTCACTTCCATTAGCCTTTCTTTACCAAACAATCCACAGTGAACTCCTCTTTTTTGATATTAACAAACCAGATTTCCTTGTCATAGTCGTCACTCCAACGCTTCAAGTCTGTCACGAAGCCCTGCAACGTTGTACACCAACATTGAAAGATATACGGATGGCCTGAAGCATCGGTCTTCGAGCCGAACCATTAATTCCAAAGCCTGAACTGCAGAGAACCAGAACATAATTTAAAAAATCAATAATTGCAATTCAATCAGCTGATACAACCATCTCAGCTGTTTATCGATTAATATAAAAGTGTTTTTTCCCTTTTTAATAGTCAAAAGTTATTTTATGTCACGCAGATTATAAGTTTAGAAAGCTTTTTCATTTACATGCCATAAAAACAGGAATCTCTCTGTTTCCCACTTCGTCTGTCACTTGAACGCGCACCTCTCGAAGTTCATGTCTATCGATGTCTGTAGGTGTGTAGACAATACAATTTCACTGGTGCATATCATATAAGGGGTGAAGCATAACTTTTTAAGTATCGTCAGCAGAGTCATCAGAAGCAGCAGCAGAACTCATTATTTCGCTACAGTGAGAATTTTACCTGTTAATACCCCGCCCACCAATCCCCACCCCGTACTCATCAGTCCGGTCTGCGACTCATGCTCCCCAGATGCGCCCATAAATTCGTTACACCACATACTCACTTTGTTTTCCACGTGTGTGCACAGGCGTCCGCGCCCACTTCTACTCCCTCGCCCACGCCCTTGTCCCCTCCTGTGCGTGTTTGCGCGAGCACGTGGGGAGAAGATGGTTGACTACGCACCAGTTTGTTTGATAGAAGCAGCTGTAGCATTGTCACGCCTCTGTGGGTTGCAATTTGCTCGCATTAACATCTGCTAATTTTCTATCCTTAGTGCCAGTAAAAAGGCCTTGTTTTGAGCCAGTGTAACCCCAAATGTAGAAATATACTGACTGAGTGGTACGTACTACTTAAATTTATATCAACCGTCTGAACAACCGTTTTTATGAGGCTGGTGGGAACTCCCAGAAAGCTCAAATTTACTTCAATTCCCTTCACCTGAATCACATAGCGTCAGTTTTTGGCGCATTTAGCCTAAAAAGAGGTTATGGCATGCAACGTATAAGGTAGTTGAAAAATTCGCGCCTATATGAAAATTAAATTAGGCAAGAGAGTAAAGATCAAAGTAGCACAAAATGAGACTCGACTTCTTCTTTCGAGAAAAAGAGGTTTTACTACGTGCAATGGAAGGTCTTGCGGTGTCAAAGAGAAGCACCTTCTCAGAATTGATGGCCCAACTCTAATTGATTCTCATAGAGATGTATTTTTTGAACAATTCTGAACTACACGATCTTAAGGATAGTGATTATTAATATGCAAGTAGATTTGCGGATTTCTACGCTAGCGGTCTTCTAGGCATGTAGATATGCGTGCTCCTGTCACTGCTCATTAGCCTCATCCCCATATGCTACTTTACCCTAAATGCTGTACATTCGATTAGGTCATAAGTCTCATCAGCCGTTTTGGAACCAACTTCAACTCACCTCGTAAAATAGACAATCTTCAGCCTAATCACATCAATATCATAGGGTTAGCAAGTTGCCTCTCCCAACTTAATGAAAATGGGAAAGAGAGTACGTTGAAAAGAGCTGATTATGCTTCACTTTACGGCTACGATCCATTTATCGTGGTAGTAAAGGACGTGGTGTCTCGCCATTGCATGACCCTAGTGTCGTGGCAAATCACTTTCTGTTCAGTGATTCCCAGGAACGATGGGTGGAAGCGCTAATACATTCGCCAGGAAACTCAATTACTCTATGATTAGTTCACCACCTGGATTTCCATTTTTCCCCTTCACTTAAACTTAAAACACCTCAACGTTTCTTTGGTGGTCAATGCTCGCACAGTCTACTTCCTTCTTATAAGTAGCATTCTATCCATTCTATATATATATACTGTTTCTCCTAAAACTTGTTTACTTTCTTGCCTTTTTATGTGTAAAAGTGTAATTTTTCCATTTCAAGTTGGGGTTTTATTCTTAGCTTAATTTTATTAGTGCTACTTTTCCCCAATTCGAAGGTATCAACTAGTAGGGTTTCAAAATGGGTACATTTTGGGACGACCTTTTCATCAACTTAAGGGAAACTGTGTGTATCCGTGTGTGCGCGTGTGATTCAAGGCTACTCAGACTTCTGCATTCAGTACGGCAGCTGTCCCTTCCACTGACCCACTTTGGAGTCAGGCAGGAGGAGCAATGAAGCGTGCATTATCTCTCCCTTCTCCCTCTCTTCTTCTATCTTTAATAAAAACACCTAGTGATCCTTCAGGCTCACGTTATTTATCCACTTCCGTTGCCCAAGTCAAATCGGTCAGGCTGATGTCTGATGCCCAGGGGGTGCCAACCCGAGTATGTCAACATATCTAAACTTTCCCGGATAAGCCTATTTATCTATTTGAAGCATATAGGTTCGATACGTGGAAGGTAGGCGTCGATTATCTAGGGTCGGACACTCTATCCACTAAAGCATGACTATCAAGGGTGACAAACAGGGACCATCTTTAACAAATGCATGGCGGTTCCATACACAAACTACTACTACTTCTTGATACTTAGGTAAACAATCTCTGACTTGGATAGAAGGCATCTGTGCACCCCACTAGGGATGTAACCGGAATTCAATGAAGGAGACACAGTGAATTCACAAGTCCCGTTTTTACCTCTAAATCAGGCACAGAAACCCGGCTAACATTATTGGGATCCCAATGGCGGAGGACGAATTAGAGCATCTATTCACCTCAGAAACCTTTGAGAAGATTTTATGGTCCACCACTGACATCAACAGACACCTTTTAAGACAGTCCATTAATCACTTGTCGCAAAGGGGAGAGGTTCACCATTTTACCAATGTCCAGCCATCCTCTTGGGGATGTATGAAAATGTTGGGCCTTGAAAAGCATCTTACCCGGTGCAGCCAGTTGACATCATTCCAAGATCACTTTAAGTGGTCTAGCAAAAAAGCCAAACAAAAAAGGGAGGAAGCCGTTGTCTTCTCCTAACGCAGGCCCATTCTCCCTTTACCTTGTCTCTTCCCCTTCTATTCCCTGCCATCTATTGTTCTGCAAGGCAGTAACAGAATACATGTGCTCTTTTCCTTCCCCCTCTTCCTCGCTCCCTTTTCTCCCACTCATAGCCCTGTTCTCACCACCGCCACCAGTACGCTCATTAGTCCCACGTGGGGTGGTACACACTGGGAGAATGACACCTAGTCCCCCTCTGTCAGTCCGCGCCTCTGGAGCTCCGAACCCCGGTGGGGATGGAGGTGGAGTTGGCGAAATATTTTTATCCTGCTGTGCGAGATGACTCAGAGCCGGTCTCTGAGGCAGCGGCGTACTCATGCACGCGGGCCGGGAAGAGGGAATTCTAGCTAGGGAGAGCGAAAAAGAGGCAGAAAGTTGTAAGGAAGGCAACCTCTTTAGGAGACAGCTAAAGAGTTGATGCAGCGAAATTTGTGACGATGCATTCCGAGGTCTTCTTCATTTACTTGTTAGGTGAATTTTTGACATGGTGCTGAATTGTATCACTTTTGTGTCTAAATTTCATCAACTTGTGAAAGGAAATTGAATACTTAGTTGGTTGCTGGTTCCCTTATAAGGCAGACTTTTGAGATGAAGTTGGCCAGTTCCCATTATTTTTCTAAATTCTAGAAGAGATCACTTATTTCAGGTTTCTGTGCTTATGATGTTTGGAGGAGATTCCATTCCGTTGCGGTAGAGGAGCTCCTTGTAGGGCAAATCATGAAGGTAAGAAAAGGTACATCTCTACGTTGTTGTCGGCGAATTTTTCGCAATTACCAAACCATCATTCCTCGGAGTCAGTGATCTCAAAGTGATCTGCCATGACAAGTTTTTAGAACAGTGAGGAGGAATCGGATGGATATGGATGCCGATGCCGTGGACGTTTGCCCCTTACTGTCAAAGCGGGTGGATTGCAGCTATTCAGTGAGCATAAGAGGTACTTTTTATGCCTTCAGGTCGACATATACATTTTCCTAAGGGTCTCTCACAAGTTTACAGTCATCGGCTCATATTGAAAGACATCGTTACGACGACTTAAAAAAAAATTGACAAGTGACAGCTTCTGTTGTTCTTTGACACTATTTATTGTTCTCTTAGAAGAACATTTCATGAATCAGCTCTTCTCTTAAGATCAAAGAACACTTTTTTTCAAAGGAGGAGAAGGGATGGAGCACGAACTTGATTTCCATGACTCCTTCTTCCTTTCCTTTTCTTCATAGTGTCCTCTCCTAACCTAATTTGACTGTTTCCAGGTTCTGGTAACTTTCAAGGGATGAGAGGATTTAAAAAATAAACGGAGAGGTTAAGAGACTGCGGGAAATATTCTTAAATAAATCATTCAAAAACGGTATCCCAGCCTTTTACTCATAATGATGCGACGCTTCAGTTTATAGCTGCTATTCTATGTTCCTCTTCCCGTCTCGGCCTTTGTATGGAATCCCACCGTTGAAGTCAAACAAAGTTAAATGATGTTTATAGATATCACAATATGGCTTAGTGTTTGAAGTCTGTGAAGGGCTCAAAGCGCACTGCCACAAAGTGAGCCGAAAACCGTAATCTACTTCAAGACATCCTTGGCTTGTGTACCTACTTTTTTAGGTCTCCATCGAGCTTCTGAGTCATTAAAAGCCACACTGACTGCCTTCTGGCTAGGTGTTTTGAGCACAATGTCGACTGCCTTGAAGGGTTGCTTTGTGGCGTACAATGAATAGAAGCGAGGGGAGGGAAAAGCAGGACTAGGGATGATTAGGGAATGAGAGTGAAAACGAATGCGTGGTCGCAAATTAGCCGCCAAACATCACGTAAGGGCTGACCATCTGGCAGGCGACAGGGAAGTGGGACAGCAACGGGATGAAGGGAAATAGGGCACGTCCACCCTGGCTGTGATGCGGTGCAAGTCCCTGGGGAGATGGTCTGGGGTAGGTTACAATGCCTGTCTAAATGGTCTTCAATGCTCATTGCAAATGTTGGGAAAGTTAGAAGCCTAATTCTATCTGCAGCTCATCGATCCGCCCGTTCCAAGTCTGTCTATCCATTACGGTGTTCATCCGTACCAACTCACACTTATTTAGTCCTTCGTTCGTAGATCCATCCATCGATATCCATCCCACACACAGTAAATCCATACCAATTCATCCAAACATCCATCTTCCCTTCCCTCTTCCTATCCTTCCTATCCTTCTCACCACATAGCTATCCATTCGGAAAAGAATATACCTGTTGTGTGTGTAAATGTCCGCGAACTCCACCTAAAGGGTGGCCACCCAAATTTGGTATCTCTGCAGTCACAGTAGATGAAAAACTTGACGACCCTCAACGTTCTAACGATGCTTTTTGGCAGGAAGCGAGAACTTTTTCTGCATACACTGGTCCACTAAATTTTAAAACCCCGACTAGGTTGAAGGCATATACTACTTATTACAGTAGCGTCATTTCCGAGGTGGGAATGTAGCGTAGCACTTTAAAGCGCTGTCAAAGAGGGTTTGAGAAAAAAATGATCCTTCAACTCAGCGTTCTCCTTAGCCTAGCAACTCGGCTTTCGTGGTCATCCACGGAGCCGCAGGGACGTTGATGCCGGAGACAACTGTGCCAATTAGAAACATTACCTACTTTATCAAGGAGACTCCCCTTTTTCTTTGACTTTAGCTCTCAATAAAAGGAAAAAGTGACTCTGAGGTGAGGCTCCCACCAATCCTTGGTTGCCAAGGCAAGTAGCCCACTTACGAACTCGGGTACTAGTGAATTCTTCCTCCAAACACAGCATGTCGACTTACCCATATTCAAGAGGTGCGATGATGACGAACAGGATGTGGTTGTGGCATCTACTCTCTTGGGTAAATTTAAGAACATTTTTAAGGTAACACCCATTGACAGCGGAATACACAAATCTGCACAGCCTCTACGTAGTTGTATCGAAGGGTACACTCAACCAAATGTAACTAACTTGTATCCTAAGGTGATTTAAATGTTTGTGTGTGTGCACGCACCGACTGACAGACTAAATTAAAAAAATAGAGCACACCTGTTATAATGGGCTATAAAGGTGGAATAACAACGCATTTTCATGGCCATTCGTCTTTGAGCACGCCGTTTTTGCCAATAACAAACACCCTAATTCTAAGTCTAACAACTCCTGGTTTAATCACTTTTGTGTCAATGAACTGCGAATTTCAAATTTCGAATCATTTATAAATTTTCGTGACGCCTCACAAGGACTGTATTTTTCATTAATTTTATTTTTAAATAGATGTTTTACCGTAACTTTTACTGAAAAATTCGACTACTGATTATGCATAAGTAGAATCCCAGAAGTGAATTGTTTCGTTTGACAGATTGACGGTAATTGAATGCGGTACGGCCTTTAATAAAGCAGGACTTTCTAATATGAGATTATGATTTATAACAACATTTTTCCTTTTCCGCGATACTATACAAAAAGAGGTTTCATATCTTCCAATCCCTCACTTGTGTTTACAGCACACCCAAGGATAAAACCATCGCAAACGAAGTGGAGAATGGAGATGAAACATTTTTGTTTTCGAAACGTAAACATCCGGATTGTGCGCATGTTTGTATCAGCTAGCGTCGGGTTGAGAGGGGTTGCAGGTAGTCGAACGTGTTAATTCATTCACTACAAAAGGCCAGCCATTCAAGAGGCTGTCTTCCTCAGTTTGCTGACAAAGTGGTCACGTAGCACACCACTCTCGAGACCTGAATACTCGATATACCCCAAAAGAGTTCGAAAAAAGCCTCCTAAAAGAACAACTAGGGTAGCCAACATGTTAGCCATATACCGATCAAGCATTCAGGATCCTGGGTTTGACATACTGGGTGCATACGTTCTCGCAACTGGCTCCATAATCGGAATTTTCCCAATGTATGGACAGGCAATCCGCCACGTCTCAGTCCAAAGTCTAGCTGCTGGCCTACAAGCAGTCTTAGCATCATACCGTGTCGAACTGGGCTGACATCTTCCGTGATAAGGGCAGACACTTGCCTGTTTTCCTTGTTCGCCTGAAGTGCTAGTTCATCATCCACCCTTCTCCCCTCCGACGAAATGAACTAGATTTGAGACTAGGAGAAAGGATGCTTATTTGTCGATGACAATTGAATGAGCTTCGCACATCGAATCGGAAGCCGACATTGAAAGGGACGGAACATCAAATCAAGGAATAACGGTTAAGAGAAGGAAAATATGAGTCAAAATTTCTAGTGTTCGTGACCCTCAATCGGCACATCCTCAAAGATATCCTTAACTGTTGTGACTTCACCTTGTCTGATGACCAAACACTGATTTGGATGCCGTCTAGCTATCTCCGTTGGTTTTGAGGCGAAGGCCTTCTTCACATCTACTTCACCCTCTAAATCAGAGGAGAGACAAGCCGCTGTGTAGAAGGTATAGGTGTCCTTATCTTCTAGTTGTAGTGCACACAGTTTGTTCGGACAGCGTAGAAAACCGTCAAGAGCCCAGATTATTCCGTCTCTTCCAGGAATGTTGTATTCCACCACTTTGGGCTAAGAGAAGTGAACACAAAAGTGGAACATTCTCCAGGTCGTATGCATTATCAGCAAAGCGTAGATAAACTAAAGAATTGGAACCAGCATTGTGTTACCGATTTATGCCTGACGTAAATAAACAACATCAACCGCCTTTGTCATCAGGCGACTCGTAACAAGTAAAGCGATAAAGTAGACCTACCCATTCACTTCGTGGCAATTCATCATACCCGATCCTCATTGTGCCCTTGTCATCCATCCAGAAGACGAGTTCAACGCCCGCCGAAGACATAAATCTGTGGACTGAGTTCTTCTCAAAATATCCTATGTCGCCACCCCATAGGTACAATGGCACGTGGTTAAGCTTGGCAAACTACAAAAAACGCGGTTAAAACAGTTTCTTTGTTTTGACAACTGCAGAGACTCACGTTTTCAGCAAGGGTTGGATGACCTTCATAACGAGCCAGCTCAGGGCTGACTAACCTTTTGCCCAACTGTCTCGAACGCGGATCAATCCATCCGTCGTCAGTAGTGACGAGGTAAAGATTTTTAGGCGCCTTCTTTTTGAACACCTTGTCATCCATTTTGGCGGTTTCGGTGATGCTTTTGGTGTGACTGCAAAAGAAAAAATGGGACTTGATGAGTGGGGTCATTTTTGTTCGCTAATGTAGTAAACCGCCTACCAATTTACCATTGGTTGGAATGAGTAATCAATTCTCTACGGCTACTTATTGATTAGTAAGAGGTGAGCGCGGAGTGAGGACTGCTCACCCATTGGCTGAGCAGCTGATTGGTGAGGTGTACTCGCCAGTCAAAGACGTGTATTACTAGTGGAGGTGATATTTAATCCATCTTATTTTTCATAAATAAATTTAAAAAGCTAAAAACAACTAATAAATGTATGTTGTCTTTTTGGGCAGAAAATGACTAAAACTTTTTTTAACAGCTGACATTAAGGGAAGGTTTAAAAGAAAATAGGAAAATGGCGCACGAGAAGTCCGTTCGCTCCTGAAGAATGTCGGTGATATTCTTCTCTGGCATGACATTAATTCTCGAGGTCTTATAAATGGAGGAGTCTTTCAGTTTGAGGGGTAGAAGGTTGTTAACCGGTGAGTAGTGCCAATTGAGCTAGAGGAATGAAAAAAATTGGAAAATGGATGGATAAAGGAATGCATGGATGGACCAGAGAGTAAGAAAATAAATAATTGGATGAGCATTTGTACGGAAACCTTAATCCACTGACCGTAGAGCCCATTTTCCCCTTAGTAAAATACGTAGTCTCATAGAGATAGTTATTGCGATTGTTCGAGCGATGACCATCCGTATGTCCTGAAAAATCTGGAATATTCGCCAAGTTTCCATTGTGCTTTACAATGTGGTAGCGAGCCACCTCGCAACGATACTCCTCATCCACCTGGAAGCGTTCGAACTCTGGTCTGAACTGCCTGTATCCACTCCACCCTGCAACAATGAACCACAAGGAGACGTTAGCCTACCACTTTTTCCAACTACCTAAATTCTTCCAAAAAGGAGCTCACAATCGAAAGCTGAATTTTCTGGTGCAATCACTGCGTACTGGCTTGCATCATCCATGTAGAGATCACATTTACGAAGCACATCGATAAACTTGTCAATGTTTTGATGTTTGGCGCATTCTGGACGATCAATCAAATCTTTCAGCGTCAGTTCTGCAAATATAAGGAAGATCTACAAGTTTCCTTTTTTGTTTTATATAGAATAGTACGTTCGTTAACCATGTCACATGTATGCGATGCCTAGTATTCCCATCTGGGTGACTTGTGTCCCATTCAGCCCACTATACATGAGTGGAACTAGTGCAATACCGTTGGGCAATATCAGTTTCACTATTCTAACTCAAAGTCTGCTATAGACAAGCCAAGGTGACAAGGAGACCCAAAGTAAACAAGCCAGCCACACAAGCTGATCGTCTTCAACTTAAATGCGTCCGGTTGCCTGAGGTCCATTACCATCCGACTCAATGGATAACTAGATTGGCTGCCAGCTGACTTATCAAATCGGCAAGTCTTTCAGCATTCGTGGTGGTCAACTATAACTCTGAGGGCCGCTTCAGCGCTGTGTATGTTGGGAAGTACTACATCATCAGCCTCAGTTCATTCATCCTTGACTGGTTTGGCTAGATACTAATCAACATTCCTAATCTCTCTGATGGATCTACGGTCTACATAAGATAGAGAAGAAAAGAGGAGCACGTCCAGTACTTACGTGACATGGGAATAACCGGATCACTGATGACATGAACAACGCCATTAGCTGCCATCTGATCTGATTCCTTGTCGATGAATTCATGTGTCTCACCACAGGAATCAATGACTTTGCGTTCCTCTTGCTGATTTCCTGGGTTGACACTGCATTCTACTTTCATTAGCTGACCTTGCATGTCGGTGAATATCTGCTCCGCCTTGATTATATTTGAGGTACACTTCAATCCTGCGCTCACGTGACTAGCAGCGATCTGAGGATGAAGAAACAGATTGTCAAAGCTCATCTTTGAATGGGAAGGAAAAAACCTGCTCACATATTAGATACATTGCCTTACAGCCTCAAGTTGTTCACGATTGTATTGTCCCCGAAGACTAGACCAGGAATCTGAAGTAGGTGCGGTGATGGTGTAGAAGCGACCACCGTCAACTCTGTCCAAATCTTGCTGCAACCTTTGCGGTAGATCATTGGCAAATTCACGGGTCTCTGGATTGGATCGCAGAAGGCTCATTACAGAACTCTTGTCCATATTGCCAAGACCCGAACGCGGCAGCAGAGGCTGCAAAAAGTTGTAAAATGGAGTTAAATTTCTGCTAATTTGACAATTTTCGGAAAAGACAACACGAACTCACGTGGCGAATGATGTGTATAAGACCAGATTTGCATTCAATGTCTGCCTGACTGATCTCTGTGCACTCGACATTGACGCTCTGGGGTCAAAAATGCGGGAAAGTAAATCCACTTTTCTAAATTACGGAAGCAAGGGTGAAGAGGAAAACTTGCCCCATAGGTGGTACGGGAGACCTCCATTTCCTCATCCCTATACAGAGACTTTAGCTTGACACCGGTTTTTAGGTCGTCCGCGTAGTGGCGACCCTTGGCTATGTGGTAACCCACGGCCTGACTGTTGCTGAAATGATTTAAGTAGCGAGACAAAAGTTGGTTTTTAGGTTGCTAGGTCTACCTACCATACGAAAACCTTACCGACGTATATGATTAGAAATATGAAAAATGGCTCCTTACAGAACTTCTAGAAGATTTATCGGGTTTTATACTTCGTCAATACCTTCAACGGTGATAATAACACTACCTACCCTCCATAGATGCGATCCAAATCGCCACCACCTTCCGGCAACGGCACAAAGATGGTGTAGGGCTGACCATTTTGTCGAGTCAATTCAGGGAGATTCTTTAGGTAGGTGGCAAACTTTTTGAAGCCTAGACAAGACATAAATGCAAAGAGTGGATGATGGTCCGGGTGAAGACCCACTTTCTGGGCTTATACCGATCCTGCTCCTGTAAAACCCTGAACCTGAGAAGAAGCACTGCTTCCTTTCGAAAACATCCTATCATTTCAGATTCCAAGGGATCGAAAATAATCCTGGCACACGACGAAATGGGGATGGGGTGGCCAAGAATGCAAAGTTGGACAAGTATTCCAACGGACAGTGACCGATGTGAGACTTGTGCTCAGTTCTATTCGCCTCACAAAGGGAAGGTGACAGACAACGCCTTGAAAGATGATCGTCGATGTCATCTGCCTCGTTACCGTGACGGCGGATCACTGGATGACTCTCATTTTTCATCTAGCAGTTGGATAGTGCTAAGGCGCCCTTTAAGTCGATATACGATTAAGCGGGCACTTTGAGTTACCTCTTTTGCTCGTCCTTCTGCATAGAAAGCCTTCTGCTGCTTTTATTTTGGCTACAAAAGTACCATTCTGGTCTGAAAATGACGTGTAATACCTTGAAAAGTGAATCTAGTCCTTGAGTACCGCTCGTTGTTTGCCGTGGCAGACTATTTACTTGTCTGCCACCAGAGACACAAACATGTGACACGTATTTTTTCAGCTCATAATGATAATTGGTTGCATCACATTGTGAGGTTGGAAACCATCCTTAATGAAAAAGCAATTCTGTTTTGATTTCTGTTTTTTAAGGACTATGCGGCTAAAGGGAAAAAACTGGTCGGTGGTGTGGTGGTTGATTTTCCACGAAACCGCGAGGCAACAAATGTGTGATACCTACGTGTAACAGATCTTTGAGTAGTCAGTAAACATAGAATTGGGTTATTCATAGGACAGTATTTTATGGAGCCTACCAAGTCCTTCGATCACCGAGGGGCAGTCATCAAACTGAGGGACGAGTTTTGCACAGGGATTGGAGCTAGTTCCACCAAGTGCCTCATTACTGTGCTGGAAACCGCTGCAGCATCTGTAGTCGAACTCTCTGTGGGGTAAAAAGCGAGGGCATTGGGTGGGGAGATGGTGGAGGAAAATTTTGGGGTACTTGAAGAATGGGGTGGGCTTACAATTCCTTTCCACAACGTTTGATTTTAAAAGGATCACAACCGCTGTAGATTGGAGTTCCGTCAGCCAACTGCCAAGAAGCACACATTCGATAGCTGTTGAAGAAATGTAGGTGTTAGTACCACACAGATCCCAAAGCATTTATTGGCCCCCTTCAGCCCCACGAGAAGCACTTGTTAAAGGAGATGATGCAATTGCGCTACTATAGGCAGTGGAAGGAAGCAAGGCTCCAAAGGAATGGTGGATGAACACAGTGCTCACTGTGTCTTCATAAATGAGGTACACAGCACCACCTCCTCTTCCGCTCGTTACAATCGAAGAAGGGTGACTACAGGGAGAGTAATAAAGTTTCAAAAGGTGATGGAGGCCATGTGAATAACAGGACTTTGTAACCTCCAGTCTTCTAACTGCTTTACAATGAACCGCTCTTCCAGGTTGCCTTGTCCTATCACGGCTTTGGGGGAGAAGGAGAAGAGAGGTATTATAAAGAATTTGGAACTCCTAGGATGAGAGAATTGCTAAAGGACGAAGAATTTAAGAATTAATGCGTTGAGCGGTTTTCCACTGAAAAGATATTTGATCAATGGTCCACCTACAACCCGAGGTTCTATGAACTTGAACGACCGCAAATACATGTGTAATGCATACCGGAAACATGTTCGAGAAAGGAAGGAATGATTCCAACTTCCACTCACCCATATTGATCAGGATCTGCATATTGCGGCGGTCTGGGATTCTGTTCAAACTTAATCGCAGTGACCGCTGAATAGCAGAGGTAGGCGAGGATAAGTAGAGCTGATCTCATTTTCTTGCCACTAAATCCGCCTGTCAAGTAGTTATGACTTCGGAGTGTTCCGACTACTACCGACTGATAGTGACCGGGCCAGTGCGCTGGTATTGGCCCCCCGCTCTAGCAAATAAATATAAGACGAGAGCACCCCTGTCATCATCAGTAGGAATGGTGTATAAACAAACGTTGTTGGCTGGGCTGATATGATAGTGTAGTAAAGATTCGCGTTCGTGAAGTTAAAGCGTCACGCAATCACGACTGGACGCGCTGGTGGCGGCTAAGCCATCGATTGGCGCCTCCACACGATCAACAATATCATGCGGAGCCTTTGGACGATGACGATAACGATGCTGATGGCACCGGTGGTAAGGTTGAGAGCTGCTGAATGGGTGGTAGATGATAGACACGACAAAATGTAAATTTGGAATGCGTTGTATTTGGCCATCGTGACAAATGCATTTTTAAAACAGCGTGTATTTTATTTGCGTCTATTTTGTTGGGCTGCGCTGACTGCTAAACAAGGTTCACGGAAAACAAGTCATTTAATACGTTCACTATCAGAGTGTCAGAGACGGTTTGACAACTGCAAATCAAATGTTTTGGTATTCCAATGTGACACCTGGAATCAGACCACAACACGAATATTGCGAAAAATGTTTGAGTGAATGAAAGCTTGGAGGAAACGCGTAGACAAATTAAAACAACTTTGCAGATAATTCGGCTGCGTTAGTACCCGGAAAGGGAATCATATATGCACAGATACTTTACGAAACCCTCATGCTTCACAACATTAGCTGCACTTCTGCAGACAACCGTCCCAATCCTAAAGGATCGGTAATCGGAGGCAAATTGGAATAACAGTAGAAAAGATTGCTTTAAGACCGGGAGGTGCTTTTGTTATATGTTAATACTGTCAATGTTTGCAAATGCAAGTCGGAATAGAGACACGTCAGACAATGAGCCGTTCGTAGCGTCTCGAGACTTCCTTTAAGGTGAGAGAAGGCATAGTACCAGGACAGAATATATACATTCTAGAAACAGAGGGCTTGGGGGCTGTTGGCACGGCCTGGAGGTCAGCCAACCGGCTAATACAACATTACCACCCAAGTGACCAAAACTGGCAGTTCAAACAAACAACGTTGGCAAGATAAACGGCCATTAATACCATGTTGAGTTAGCGAATGCAGTTCGTTGGTAATGTGCAAGTGGTTGTTGCCATATCATAAACAATAAAAATTTGTTTAGTTGTTGCAACAACTTTTTTTGAGTTTTGGAAAAGGTTTGAGACTAATGCAAACCTGTTAATCATCGTTCAAATTCGTAAGCACTGCCCGCACAATATTTGAAAGGGCTGTCGGCATGTGACTAGGTCTAATGGTTGGTTGATCCATGGTTCTCGTCAGTTCCCTCATTTAGGCAGATAGAAGTTTACCAAAAAGCGATCCTTGCAGCTCAAAAAGGACGGCTAGTGAGGCATTTGGAGAAAGACTAATGACGGATGTTCCGGAATGCTATAACTACGGTGTGTTTTTCGACGATGGCTATGATTACATGAAACACATGAAGTCAATGAAAGAATTCGTCCAGGATCCGAACTATGTAATTGAATGTGTGCTTGGCTTGCCATTATTGCCTTACGATTTTAACAGCTGCACGATATTGTTCTCCACTTGTGTATTTGTGTTTAATTATTTCTAGTAAGTTTTCGGTCTTAAGATGCGTCTTTATTGTAATCGTTATCTGTTTTTTGGCTAAGTAAAAACATCCGCTCTGAACTAGGTGATTGAGAACGAAGAAGATGCCATAATTCCCGATAATTATGCTCCTCCACCTGCTGAAATGGTCGTTTCGGATGATCCGGTTGGCGAAGAATTCGAGATCCTCTCAGATGATGAGGCGACAATAGATGGAGGTGAATTAGAGGACAATTTTGTCGAATTGGCTGGTGGTAAACGTGTGCGTCTGAGTGATGACGATGACGCCACCAGTGATTGCTACGAAGTTAGGGATGTGAAATCTGTCACTTCAAGCGTTAATCTACCTCTCCACAGAATACGCTTGATGGAACGCTATTTGTGGGGCACAGAGGATGATGAATTACCCATGGAAGATCCCTACGAGATATCCAGTCATAAAAACTCTGTCGTTGCTGCTGCCGCAAGAAAAGGTCGTCCGCTGACGGAGGGGGAAGAGCTCCTTGAAAAACAGTTCGATAAGGTGATTATTTCTCCCCCATTCCTCTGAAATCCACTTGCCCCTACACGGCTTATTTATCACCTTGGTTCTCTTTTGTAGCTAATGCAGGTGACAAAGTCCAGGAGTGGCTACGATGCTCGTTCAACCATGTCTGGTACCTCAGTCATGAGTGAAAATTTGCAGTCAGCCGTTCGGGCAGACGAGGTTATGATATCAAAACGGTAACAATGCCATTAAAATACTGCTCACTCAAGGTCAATTGAGATAATTATAATTTTTTGCCTTTTATAAAGGCATCCTCGAACCGGCGATTGGGAATGCCTAGATGGTCCCCTTAAAACAGCAACACTTAATCGTTTGGAAGAAATGTCAGAACCTGATGTAGATGAAGATCCACTGAGGGACTGGATGGGTAAGGAAAAGGTTACCATTGACACAATTGTCTCCAATCATCAAGGTGAGGGGGGCGGGCATGCTTTTGGCTTGAATAATCTAAAATTCCTTGAAGCGGTTAGTCTTGGTTATTCCTCGTTTCTAGCAACAGATAGTGGAACAGCAAGAGAACCGGAAGTTCTTGTTATACCTAAACGCAAGCCACTCTTCATACCAGCGGGGACCGAAGTGAGAGATATTAACTCCTCCTTGGAGAGTGAAAAAGGCAGCGATGATGGGTCAGAAATGTCAAGTGAGGTGAAGCTTTATCGCCGGCCGAAGGGTGAGACTACAGAGGAGAAGCGAGCGCGCAAGGCTGCTCTCAAGGCACATAAACGGGAACGGCAACGGGTGAAGAAGGAAAACAAGGCTAGCTTTCGACGGGAACAGATGATGCTGTCTGGGACGGGTAGATCTATCCCATCAAGTGGAGGACGAATTTTCCTGGACGGCTGAGGCTGTGCTGTACAAAACAATCAATTTTTTTGTGTCTAACAGACTTATTATTTCGGGTAGATGTACGTGTGCACATGTACGACATGTTTTGATGGCTCTAGTTCCTGGGAAATAGCAACAATCTTAGGTGGTACATTTTAGATTCTGGGGTTTGGTTCTCCTCTTGAGAATTTTGATGGCCTCTGGGGCGCTTCTCGGCACCTTACGTGAAGCGACCAATCGGGACATAGCACTTGCAGCACGCAGGAGGGGTACAGGCATGGCCTACAGAACATCGCTCTTGTTCTCCCGGTTGCTTTCCCCTGGCAAACGAGGTCTCCTCTCTTACCCTGCTTTGCTACGAGGTATACACACACACACACACGAGCACGTAATCTCGCCCTTTACATGCCGTGCGCACGTAGCACTGCTACAAGTACTTCCATTGGTTCCATCCGAAACTCGCCTCCCTTATGATTGGTCATATGTGACAACTTTTCATGCGTGCATGTCTAATTACTGCACACTGTGGTGTTGGCGGTGGTTCGTCGTGGCTCAGTCGGCTGCGGTACGCTATCCTGCTTTCCGCTTCCTTCGAGGCGTATGGACAACCCTTCGAGTGAGGTAGTGCATACTTCTTTTTCTCCATCATTTTTCCCTCCCCCCTGCCTGTTTCCAAACCTTTTTTACACTCAATGATTGACCTAAAATCGATGATTAGGAGTCAGGTTGGCCTTTCAGAGGAGGGAGTGGGGGTGTGACACGATTCCGCTTAGGCATTAGACCGGTCATCGATTGCTTTGTTCTATCTGTTGCCAATTTCCTAAAATGGGGCAGGTGTATGCACCTGTTTACCTATCCTCAACCCACCTAGCTGAAATGTCACCTTCCTTTTGTTACTTCAGTCGCTGGCTTTGACGCAACGAGCAGTTGGTCGGCACATTTTGAAGTACCTCCATTTTACGGACCGCTGGAGTTGTCTCCAAGTCTTTCCCACTTGGCGAGGTCTGGAAACAACTCCAGTGATTCTGGCCGAGGGGTCAGAGAGGAACCGTCTCAAAATTACAAGGCAGCTGACTAAGTCCGAAGAGAAATCTAGTCTACTTGTTCGAGATGAGAGAGGTTTCGGTCTCTTCGTGGAGATTCTTAACACCCTTCGATTTACCGGTTCAGTGTCACTAAACCTTGTCTCTATGGATCTACGCGCTATTGTGCTCTCAATCAGCGATCTTAATGACCTACTCTCTGGTCCGAAGGTGGATGTGTTTCAACACCTTGAAAGTGTATCAGCAACTCTGCGGCAGACCCACTTCTTTCCCACCGAATCGCACACCTCCTGGACTGGAAATACTCCGATATTAACCGACCCTATTCCTCCACTTCCTCGACTCAAATCGCTAAACGTCCTAATCATTCCAAAACTGTCGATTAATAGTACTCCACTGGCAAAGCTTTTGAGACTTGCTCTTAATGCCAATAGCATCACTCTGCGAGATAGAGACAGCTCCAATCCCCCGTGTGGTGGTCAGCGCTTCTCGTGGTATACACGTCACAACTTTCCGCAAAGCTATCCTAATTTAAAGCACCTTTCCGCCTCCATATACACTGAATTTCTGACTGTCATGTTGATGGAGACTAGGGGCCATTATAACACTTGGTTTCCGGTGCTGAAAAAACTGACGCTCTTTGACCAGAGTAATTACATGAAGCGGCAGGACTTTGAGGAATACAGAGACATCTTCAAGGGCATTGTTGTCGAGGTGCCGCCCCATACGGTGAGTGATGGACAAAGTAACCACTCAGAGGCACCTTAAATGACATATGACCATGAGAAATGGTTTCAGGTTTGCGAATTTGCTTTTGTCTATTTTCAGCACTTTTTGGATGGAGGTCTGACTGATCCCTTCTGATCTAGTGCCGACAATCCTCCTTTCTGCCATTACTGCTGTCTTCTCCGACTTCAAACATCATGTTTTTGTCTCAGATGTGTACATTAAAGTTATTTTTTAGGTGAATGGTTTTGGATCAGAGAGAGGAGAATGGGGGTGTGCACTGGATGTCTTAAATGAGGAGGAAGGCGACCATATTCATCCGAATGAGGCAGAGTAATAGGAGACAATCTTCACCATCCACTGGATCGGCGTATTCAGAATCGCCACATATTTTTCTGCTTCTTTGCATAACCAAATCAGTCATCGCAGTCGATTGTTCACTAGATTCTTCTCGAATTACTATCCAGCTGAATAACGGACTTAGACCAGAGAACGCTTCTCTCGTACAATTTTACGACCATAGCGTAGGTTCACCAGGTGAGCACCATCATAGTGAAAAGCGGAGCAACTGTTCTGTGGTTTCCTAATGTTGCTTTGGACGTTTATGGTCTCTAGTCTCGTAATGCCCTTGCAGCCACAAAAGGACGGTCTTTAAAATAAGCAGGGTTACCCATGAAGAGCACGAAAAATATGGAGCCTGATTTTACAATCGTTTGGAATTTGGCGACTACAAAGCCATCTACGTTGTCTAAAGTAACTGGTGAAGAACGGAAGCACAAATTGGTTACTAGCAAGCATACATGACACGGTGTGCAAGGGGTGAATGTGCCAAAGTGTGTTCTGGTTCCATCGATTTAAAAGGTGACGTTTGAATGCTTTAGAAATGCAAAGGGTGGCGAACAACCGGTGGGATTATGTAGAGGTAGAGCTTAGTGGTATTTTCCCCGCACAGCCAACAGTCCAAATAACTAGAAGATTTGCACAGTCTTAGTTGTGCTACAAATGCAGATAAATAAAGTGACTTGAGATGCTATTAAAAAAGTGTTAGGATTGATTCTCTAAAACAAACCTTTATGTGGAGTGGAAGCGGTATAAAGAATCTGGATGGAACTTTTTCCTTAGATATGGCCACCTGACAGAAATATTTGAGTTACCTAATATCTTAAATAGACGAAGTGTGATTCGTCTATCATCAGGATTTTTAGTTTTCAAAATTTTGAAGAAGGCAGTATAACACCGAAAAGGATTACAAAGTATGGTAAGGTCAGTCACTTGAATGATTATCTGGATAATAAGCGAATAAAGGTGAGACATTTAAAAGCCAATAACAGCGACATCTAATGCACTATAAAGAAACGCAGTAATATATCCGTAACTGGCGAAAAACTGCGCACAACAACTAAGAGGCACAAAATATTTGCAAAGAATTCCAGCCTATTTGTTTAAGTCGTCGAGGTGGCGTTTGACTTCTATGAAACCGCATGATTGCAGAAACGGTAGTTGCTTGTGTTCATCTCATTGCACGTTAAATTAGCTGAACTACAGGAGGAACAACAAATTTTACATCAAGGGTTGGTTTTTTTAGTCCGGATCTGTCAGGCTGTGCTCTTGCGTTATGCGTAATCAGGTTTTCATTGCACTTTTACAATGCACCGATATTGAACAGGTTATGATTGCCAAAAACACGGTTTTAATAGTCACATTTGAGTTGCTGATTTGTAACGTAATTCGAGACTCGTAGATCCTACTCAGCGATTCGTGGGTGATTTACAAGAATAAACTTCTAGACACTCTTTTCAGCTGCTGCTAAACACCTTTTCATTCAGTGTCGCGCCCATTTTTTCGACTGCAAGAGAATCTATGCTGCATTTTGTGTTAGTTACTTTGTTTACGCATTGTTACACTTTCGTACACACGTCGATACCAGTTCTCTTTGAAATCAGTCACTTAGTCCTTGTTATTTAAATAAGTTTAGGCACCCAGTCATTTGGAAAAGCGCACCATTTGAGATATATTAACGAAATTTTTGGTAATTCCACTGCTTTAAAGCTGTAACTGAAGTGTCACATTGTCCTCGTATTTTAGGTAATGCTTTGATTTTCGCTCCCGATTAAGCTCATGTTCACATTAAATGCGTTTTTATAGAGAAATGCAATATTCTAGTGTTGCTCCATCAAAAGCTTACCCAAACTTTCTGTCTTTATTGCATTACTTCTCTCCTATCAATGTTATTTATGTCATCCTTCAGGATGTCATTTCGCCAAGTATTTAGAAAGTCATTAATGACCCTGACAGTTGTCTATCGTAAAATTCACTTGAAGATTGGCGTTTTTTCATACTAATTTTAATCCCTTTTCTCCTCACAGTCGCCAATGCTATGAGTAGCTATGTCCTAGTGATTGGTTTCCATCATAAGAAGGGCACGTCTGTGGAATATGTCTATCCAGAGCTAGAGACCGGTCTTGATCTCCCCCCTGCTTGGACCTGCATTCCGCCTACAGCACTTCCGGATGGTGCTCACAATTTTGACAGAGGTTTGCTCCGTTAATAATGTCACTTTTCTCCTAGATTCCATCTTTTTTACTGTGCCCTCTCTGGAGCAGAAACCCACGACATTGTTCGGCGTCGCGTGTTATCGACAAATTGATGCTAAGGTAATGTTGATCCGTTTGATTCCTTCTTCCTATTTTTCCCGGTGAAAGTGTTCCAAATTTTCTTCCAGGATTTCTCTAGCCGAACGCCGGATTTGACACGAAACACGGTGCAAAAGAGTGTTGTTTTCCTATCCCATGCTGTAGGTCTATCTTCGATTTTGCCTTCTGGAATGCATTAGGGGGGCTAAAGATGAACGCTTTAAAATTGCCTTGCAGGCATTATTTGGTCTCATATCTAACCTACTGGATGGCATCACAGACGCATTTATTGCTGCTCCTTCGAGTAAAGAGGGCTACGAACTCCTTCAAAGGGGCTTTGTAGATATTAAACTTGCTGTGGATAGGGCTATTTGCTCAACACTGTACGAAAGTAAGCCCTTATTCACTTTTTGATACCCTTTCTGCGCTTGCATTATTACAAAAAGTGATGCCAAACCCTCTTAAGACGGTTCTGTGTAACTAAAAGCTATAGGATTTTTAATCTGATTGGTAGGAAGTGGAAAGTACTCTGGTATGCTGGATAATACTTCAGTCGGGTACGCCTCGGTATCTTTTCAATTGGCATATTTTTAGGGGATTAACCATCAAAATCTCACCACCCTGGTCGAAAATTAAGTACCCGAAATCGTGCTCTGAAGAAGGACTTCGAGAACTGCTTGATTGTGGTTGCAGTCTTAGATGAATGCGTCAAGGAGTCCCGGATTTTAAAAAAAGGCGATAAAGTTATATTTCAAAGTGTAGTCCATTATGCTCCCTTTTAAATAATTTTCTTGTCGGTTTGGGACTTCAGACGAGCCGTTTCTTGTTTATTATCACTGCTTAGCAGAGGCAAGGGTTAAATTAGACATTCATGAAGGAGGGCTTTTATGGTGGGAAGTTATTCTTCGATCTACAATTCTAGGTTCCAGCCATTTCTTCTGTAAGTAGGAGAGGTGGGCTCCTGTTTCATCATCATTAGTACCTGAGGTTTAGTACGTAGGCCTTGGAATCGCCTTTTAGACGTTCTCCGAGTCATGACAATAAGCCATGATTATTTTTTGCTGATGGGTGTTTAGACATCTTTGCCTCCTCAATCTCATTTCCAGACTTTCTATCTGTTTGCATCGTCCTCATGATCCCCATAAAGGGAATGCAGGTGAGGAGGAGGCGGAAGTGGTAGAGGCCTTATATCCCTCATCCCAATATGCGAATCGTCTCACTAATAAGTTTTACGTTTCCCTACTAAAATAGCACCTTATTCTGATTGATGTAGTGACTCTGAATGTTTTCGAAGAAGGCCCTCCTGAATACCTTTGAGTATTTTTGCATTCCATTGAGTGGGTAAATAGCCGAAATCGTTTGACATTCAGCAAGGAAATTTGCTGTAAACCACTTCGTCTGATATGCGCCACACGTACATACACGCGTAAAGCGATCTTGTGGCCACAACGAGGTGCTTTGATTAAAAGTGTGAAGTGGGTGAAAGAGTGGGTGGTTTGTGGATAGTTGATGATATATTTGTTTGCCAAACGGTTGTCAGAACATAAGGACCACTTCATGTCACCAGTTAGTCAGTCGATTGGTTACTCAAGTCGGTCAGTTATTCATTTCGCTCAGATAGTAAATAATCTAGAATGCATGAAGAAGGAATTGATGATTTTTAAATACTAGAATCTCTTACCAACCTTTACCGCTTGAAATGTGACAGTGAGCTGTTAGTAGTGCTTAAATAGATGCATACTTGAATAACGCTTTGACAATTGGCACGCAACTCCTCACTCTTGGCAAGAATGGAGGGACTGGCTGAATGGGTTGCGTCTCCACTCAGACGGCCGACCATCACAATCGCATAACTCCGTTCAAACAGTTTCAGGTGGTGTGTTCTAGCACACTCCACACTTCCTCCAAATGGTAAATATCAGGCGTTCAGAGGAGCATCTGCAGCTTTGTAACCCCAACCCAAAATCACTTTCATCGGGTTTGGCCTACGTTTTATTGTTTGAGATTACATAACAGAACAGGGAACTTGCAGACGAAACTGAAAACAGTACCGAAGGGCGGATAAAATGACACAGATGTCCCCACTTATTGTGCTACATGGATCTTACGATTCCTTATAAAATCTTCTAAGTAGTTCTTCACTCCAAGTTGTCAGTAAACGTCTCTTGTTTGAGGAAATTGCTTTCTTCCCTTGGGAGGTGCATCCAGAAAAAGGTCCTATTTGTCTCCTTTATTTGAACATGTCTATCTATGCAGAAGTTATTTTCTTTTATCCTTGCCTGAAACATTGTGTTGGATAGGGCCCTGGTGGCTACTTTATTTATGGCATAAAAGAGGTCGATTTCATTTACATCCTCCTTCCCCCATAGACTTTATTTATACAATCTTGTATTTTTTCAGTAATCCATCTGCGTTAAGGATGAATTCTACATCGACTTGAATACCTTTCGCTATCATGCACTTTCTCTTCCTCAAAGAACTTCAGTGCTCAAAAGTAGGGTGGAGGCCTGTTTAAACAAATTTCCCCTCTTTCTTTTCGATCCAAAAAGATGAAGTGCTACAGGGCCTCAGTGCAGTCTCATTTGTGCGAGCATATCAACGCGAGGCCTTGGTTCTGCTTAAACTCCTACTCCTAGAACGAAAAATCCTGTTTGCCTGTGAGACCGCCGTCCACTGTATGTCCACGTGGCTCCTCACTCTCGTCAGTCTCATTCCAGGTCAGTCATTCCGTCGGATATGGCAGATATGAAGGTCTTCGGGAGAATTCTTATCCGTGATGGTGATTTTTGTAGGAATGCTGCTCGGTGGTCTCTCAAATTGTGCAATTGTGGATGAGTCGTGGGTAGATGAGAGAGCGTGTTGGCCCCTTGCGACCCTTTCGCGCTCCTCTGTCTCCACATCTGTGATCGACGACACTGCTGTCAATGTACCACAAGCAAATGATGATTCTGTCTCTCTAGGAGTGAGTGATTTGCTTTTTTTTCTGTCACGAAATTCCTCGAAAGGAAAAAAGCATCTACGAGTCGATTCATTGTCTCCCATAAATTTTGAAGGAAAGGCATGAAGATGGAGGTGCATGCTAATCGAGGTTCGGGTTGTCTATTGAAGAGGCTTATGTTGGTCGTTGCTGAAAAAGTCAAACTTGCTGTTATGATTCGATATGCGCCGGTCTGTTGGAATGGTGACTTCTCTTGCTCTCTTATTTTGTTTTGCGATCTCATACCATAAAATGTCGGTTGGACTCAGGGAATATTATTTAAGACCATAAGCTCCACGAGGCAAACAAAGCTGCAGAAACTCCTTTCAATATCTTTTGGGTGACATTTGAAGAAGTTGCGAAATGCGGTAGCAGAAAGCACCACCTTATTAGCCAGTTTCGCCAGTATTGCCAGCAGTGAAGGATTGCGTGTAGCTCGTCGAATCATCATTTAGGTATACATGTGATGAACTTTCAGCGTTAACGTAAGCGACGGAGAAACAATTGCTCCACATTAAGAATTATCGACTGGGAAGACAAAACCGTAGGGACCACTCCCAACACATTAGTATCAGTATCAGTAAAGGATGGCAAGAGACTTGGGTCCCCAAAGACTATCAATTCCTTCTTCACTTTCTTCCTCTAAGATATGAAGGTGGATCATGCATTCCAGATTGTTTGCTGGTTGACTGCTTGATCGAATTGGCTAACTGGCCGATCGACCGATGCGTCAGTGTGTGGGGGCACTACAGAAAAAAATGTTTATTTTTAATTATCTGCTAAAGGCCGAACAATTCCAACTGTGATTTACTCATTTGATCGGATGTCAGATCAATCGGTGGTATTTGGAAGGAACTTCTCTGGAAACAGTCAGGGCTAGTAAACCGGTCGGACGACATAAAAACCCAGGATGGTATACTTTATGATGTCGCAAAATTTATTAGTGAGGCGATTTGCAAGCTAGGATGAGGGGGAATGATGCCTCCGCCACATCCACCTTACCCGTAGTTTATAAGCAGCATAAGTACGAAACTGATGGGTTGAAAGTTGAGAAGCAAGCATGAGGCGGAGCTGAATAGGTGGGGGATTTTGTTCTTGACTTGAGGGAACAAAATGTTCTATATGAGTGGAGTTGATTGGCAGTGGACTTGTGTCTCATTGGACGAGGACCACAGATGATAGGTTGCCATGGTGAATGCCTCGACACATGAGTTATTCCAAGGAAGCTGTTGTAGATATGATCCTTTGCTAGCGCAAATAGGAAACACTTGAACCCATCAGATGATGCTTTCGGTGTAGCAGAAACTTCCTGAAAGTCTCTTTCACCTTAGTTGACGATTAAGGTGGCAAATAGTGGATGGAGTGTGTATCCAATCTCGCAAGGCAATGTCTCCAAAGATGGCAGAGACATAAGGTTGGGCACTATTGTTAGAGGTAGATGGAGCGGAAGTCCATCGTACTTACGCGGATGGTGAATCGCGGCCAGCTGAAAGAATCCGCGTACTATTTCCCTCCGTCCGGTTGGAGTCATCAATTGGAAAGGTCCTCATTCATTCAATTTCACCACTTGCTCTAAGCATGTGGAACCATAGAAGTACTTGACTACTTCGCGTCAATGCCTTTAAAAGCTGCTCAAATTTGAATTGCTTGGCCTGTTCGAATTTAGAGGCCAATCAAGCTTACCACCTGTCCTAACTCAATTTTGAATGCTCTTTTAGGGAAAGGATTCACTCTCCACTTCGGCTGAATGTCGTAAGTCTGACTGGTGACAATGTTGAAAACATCCTCTTAATGCTCTCTTTCAGTGTTTTTTTTGTGACCTTTTAAATTTCTGTTCACCCCAACGTTTCACTCCATTTTCGGTTCCCTTTAAATGCGGCCTTTGGTTCGATATCCATTCATTCCCTCACTTGTTCGTTCCCATTGCATTTTGGTCGGGGCCTAACGTCTCTCAGTTACGAAATGTCGGAATGTATGCATTTCTTTTTGATGCCTTGAACAATCGCACGTATCACGATTTCACTGAGATCGTGAACTTACGTTTTAAGCGAATACCTCGATTTGCGAATCCCCAGTCGCATATTTGTCATGTCGAATTGCAACAGCGGAAAAGTGCTGACAGGCGGTGGAGCGCTTCAAACGTTGGGCCACTTCCCCTCAAGGTGGTAGCTCTTTGCACTGTGAAAACAGGAAAACAAAAGCGAGCCCTCGGCACGATATTTTTTCTTGACTCAAAATCAACTCCATTTCTCCCCATCAAATGCTCTTTTTTTTCTCATAAAAAAGGACTGACTTGTTTGTCGTGACTTTAATTTTTTGAGTTCAAACATTGACCTGAAGGTGTACATTCTCTCCATTCCTCCCTGATTGATTCTGGTCAAGACCTGATGAGTTTAGTTTCTGCTAATTTAGGTGTTATAAAAAGGATTAATTTCCATTAGTTTTTCATTGCTCCATCTAGCTCAATCTCCGACATCTGGTAGTAGTGGTGGTCTGACCCGTGTCGCAGTGCTGCGAATGGGTGCCACCAATCTCTGGTCTAACGTCACTAAAACGGCCTCCGTGTTGTCGACGCGGGTCGGCGGAGGGGGAGAGGTTGGATCTGAGCCTCCGTCTCTCTCGTCACAACCACAATCTTCGCTTTCACAGCTACCCATCCCGGATGCTTACGCCATGCTACCACCGCTCACTGATGGTTCCGTCTTCGATTCTCCGCTGCCCACGGATGATTGGGGACTGCCGTTAGCGCTTTTCTCTCGGGTACGACTAGCTATATCAATTTGGTGCGCTTCTTTTTGCTTTACGGATCAAGCTTAAGTCACTTTTACAATTGTGGAGGCTTCCTGTTAAATTTGATGCATTACACTTGGAGGAGCTGTAGAGTGCAATAACAGAATGCACCGCCTTGAAAGGACGCAGGACTCACAGAAGCCCCTCCCCCAAAACCTTTTGTTAATACTTCTCAACATTGACTTTCGGACTACCCGTCACCATCCCCACACCTCTAAACCAGGCAAGAATTCATCCTCAGAAGGCTCTCCTTCCTTTCTCTTTGCGCAGCCGAATGCAGATGAAAGTATTCATTTGTTGAAAGCCTGAGATCCCTCCTTCGATAAAGATTTTTTTCCTCGGTTAATTAGCTGAAAGGAAGTGCCCAAGCCTCCTCCTTTACACTCCCTGTACCAAACGGTGAGTGCGTTACTGCAACTCACTTTTATTTGCATTTTTTCTCATGGCACAGTCCTACCTCTTCCTTCCCTACGTTCCACTCCACACCGTGGATATGCTTTTGGAGCATCGGCACTCGCCTGAAGGTGATGTTTCCGTAAACCCCTTGGAAATGGGCGGGAGACGAGTTCGTGGCTTTCTGTGTGGCACCACAAATCCTCTTCTGAGTCAGAATACACGTCTCGCAGAGGTAATTGTGAACACTCTCCCTTTTCCTTCTGAAAATATTGGCACATCTACGCTGGAAGCTCCGACTGAGGGACATCTTGAAGCCGTTGGAGATGCTGAGTCGGAAGTTGGTGAGGCGACCTCTCGGCTTCCTTTATCTGACCCTCACTTCAACGCTCGAACAGGTGGAGTATTTTCCCGACTCCTGGTAAGCTGTTTACTTTGAATTCGTAGACATATTATTCTCTTCTTCCTTCCCGATTGCAGAATCGGCAGGGGGCCACAATTCGGTTGTGTCCACCGTCCACGGAACCTGGTGGTAGACTGCGAGACCTCCCTGTGCCTCTGGGACGGGCTATTCAACTCAGTAGACTGGACCGAATCTTTATCGATCATCTGGTAAACACAACAGAACTGTGGCATACCGCAAGAGCTGCTAAAGACTCGGATCTTGCACCTGTGGAAGAGATGGTTTCACGGGAGGTGGCCGAAGCTGAGATTCGGACGAGATTTCCAGGTCGGTGACAAGTGACGTTTTGCTCTCCCTGTTTGTAAGGTGGAAAGTCCTTGAAGTCGTTTTTTTCCTATGCTACTGCAGAATTAGCCGATTTGGAAAAGTGGATTCGGGCTCAATTTGACGTCTACATCAAGTCATTGCTTCTCACTGCCGAGGGTAGAGGTGGGTTATAAATTGTTTCGCTGTCTATTTACAAGAAGCTGTGAAGGCATTAATGTGGATTCTTCTGTTGGTGGCATCGAACTCCACTTCTAGGGTAGTAAACCTGGTGCTTTTAAAAGGCCTTTATTGTGAAGAGCTAAATCTGTCAATGCTTGAGAACTGCTCAAATTCCAAGTTCTGCACGAAGTTCAGTGGAGAATGGAAACGACCCGGATACAAGGGAGAAAGCAGGCATGTTTCAGAACCTTTCATATGATGGTGCACTTTGATACCTGAAATGCCTTCAATGTGGAACATTGTCTTGCCTCAAATACCATCCAGTGGCGTGACATGGATCCACTGAAATTTGTGGAATGTCTCGTCACCACAGGACGAGAATTGTGTAGCAGAATGCAGCTCGTGTTTAATTCTCTTGATTTTATTTCCCACGGCAGTGGCGCGGAGTTCTGTTAGTGATGTTCCAGACCTTTCAGACTCTTACCCTTGTTGACGCCCCTTTTTTTACCTTGAAGGGAGTCAACTGGGCGACTTCAATCTCAACTACATCGCGTGTTTTCGCACCACTCATACCTTTCTAGCCTGGCGTAGTCAGTTGGTCGTACCTTCGGTGATGGATCAGATACTGACCCAACAGAAAGAGGAAGAGGAGGCGGGGATAGCGGTTCCACCAGAGGCCGTTGCAGGGTCTTTGGAATGTTGGACAGATAAAGCCGAAGATGTTCAGAATGTGTCGGTAAGACATTCCCTCATTCATTGTCCCTGTGGTGGTATTGTCGTTGTGGGCTGGTGGCACTTGATTCCAAGCGCGTTCTCGCCTGCAGTTTTTACTTAACCCACCTTTTCTTCAGTGAATGTGGAATGAGGTTGACTATTAGCTTGATCTGTGCGATAATGGTATCTGGCTTTCTGTCCACTACGTAAGTCTTCTCTATCCTGATGACCTAGTTTTCGTGAAGCCATCTGGAGTGATTTTAGCACTGCACCAAATGTGAAGCATGCTGGGCATTTGGCCGGTGGCATGCCAATCAAATAGGTTATAGGCAAATGAAATGGCTACCTGACTTGTTGACAAATCTAGCCACAAATCATTAAGCGTTCCTTCTTCACTCTTAAATCCTTTTTATCCCTGCAGCATTGATTCATCCCAGTGGACTTTTAAGGCATTTTCGAAGTTGTGTTGTTTCGGTTTTTGTTTTCACATAAAACTTGGCTTTTCCTGCCCCACGAGCAGCGTTAATAAACGATTTGACGATGCCATCATCATTGCTTAGTGAATGCAACCACTCATCATGACTACCATACGGAAGCTTGCATGCACAAACAGTTTTAACCTCTATTGTCTGGGTCCGTTGACGGAACTTGTCTATTTTCCCCCTCATGCTTGCTTTCATCCATTCGAACCTTTGGTGTACCTTAAATTTAGCGGAGAGACGGACTTGAAATTGACGGGCCCTGATCTTGATATCACTTGGACAACTGCTTCAAAGGAATGAGCCCAGTGATTAGGATGTTCTTTCGTCTTGGGATGTACCACGCCGCACTTTATGAGACAGCTGAATTCGCGAGGGGAGAACGCTTTTCCGATATTGGAACGTTCAGGATATTGAAGGTAGCTGTGGAATTGGTATCTAATTCACACCCTGGAAGAAGGTGGAACATGAGTGTGCTGAAAATGGCTGGTTCCGGTGGGTCAGAGGAAGAGGTCTCCGAACCTCCAATAGATGGCTGCTACGACCACGAGAAAGGAGGGCTTGGTCTTGCTGTCGACAAGGCTTGGTGCATGCTTCGAACACCCTAGAGACCGTCCTCTTGCATAGTCCCTCCTGATTGGCTGAGATTGTGCTAGCTGAACTTTAAGGCCCTGAAGTCAATCAGCCGCTAGAAGTACATGTGACTAAGCCGACCAAATCACCCCCCGACCCAGTCCTTGGCACTGCCTCGTGCCTTTGTGGTGGATAACGTTTTCGCGAGGCGAAGTTCCTTTTCCCCGCTTGTTTAGACAGGTTTGAGTACTAACTTCTGCAAGGAAGCGTGCAAACGTTGATCATATCATTGGATGGGGTGTCGCCTAGAGCTGGATTCCTCCGTCTATCCTCAAGTCTGCAGATGGGTGGATTTGGAAGACACACGTATCCCCTGCAATTTCGTTGGACGCCTTCAAAGTTTGATGCGTACATCGCATTTGGAGGATGAATTCTACCTTGAATAAAGCACAGATTTGTGCTGTTATGACCACTCGAACTGGCCCCTTCTTATCTGCTTCCCACTTTGACGATAGGTTATTTGCATCCTCCACGACAGATTTCTTTTAGAGATCTTCTGGAATTCTGCACCATTCCTGATCCGAGTCATAAGCTCTTGTGTAACCTTGCTACCATCTCTTTCTCCATCAACACTATCCTCACCTATGTACTTGCCTTCGCAGACCACCGGCGCCACCACTGTGTCCCCTTCAAAGACGGCCTACGCCATCGCCTGTCCACTCATCCATCCGGGCAAAAATTTCCCCTCCTCCGAACCCGCGGATCAAATTGTCAGTAACCTTAGGCAGTAGGTTGTGAGTTTTTGAAGCTCATTTCTACATGTGGAGATGGACTGGCACGTTCAGATCCCTACGAAATAGGCTCTGTGCGTTGTCGATGGTGCGTCCTGCCACCGCGCTTTTGGAACTGCTTTATTCTCCAAGTCTGTTGATGATGTAGAGAACCAAGAAAGTACCAGAGTGCTGTCGGAGCTATTGTAGCAATTGACTGGCGCTTATCGACGCTTTACATGGCCGTGTGATGTTTTACTCTCTTGTGAAACAAATTTGTCACAGTGTTAGTTTTCAGCTCCGTTCAACAACGCTGTTAAACATGGCAGTTTGAGGAGCTTAAACTTGGTGTTATCGGGTTAGAGGGATTAAGCATTTATTCCACTACCTATCCTCTCTCGTAAAAAGAACTCAGTACTTGGCAAAACCTCTACTCTAAATCTACTACGGCATTGAACGTGATGCTTGGATTTTACCACTCTCTTCTCTCGGATGCCCAGCAAATATTCCTCAGCTAGACTCCCTAGGTGAGTAATAGGGGCTGGTTTTGTCCAACTTGGCTGAAATCCCTCGTTCATGTTTTGCCCTTCTCGCTGCCGCCTTCACAATTTCCGCATTTTCCAAGGAAACCCACTTCACGTGATTCAGTTTTCAAGGTTTATTAATGCTTTAGCTGTACCATTTTTGGAAAAAAAAGCTAAAAATATGCAGCTTGCTTTTTTTGCGCTTAGACGAGTTCATACCCAGGACTTATCCCTGTTGTAGTACATGCTACTGATAAACTAATTCAGTAGAAGTGATTTTCGCATTTGATCTATAGGTTTGGCAATTTTGCCGCGGACCACGGCCGCAGAATGATGAATCAGTGGGTTAGTGGATTGATGAGATTAGGCAGTAAGTTGACTTTTTTATCGAAATCATTTCTTTTGTTTTGCACTTTTACCTAATCCAGCCCTTCCTATCCCTCCGTTTTTTATAGGCTTTCCTTCAAACCGGCTTACCAAGTAATTTTGCTTGTCGTTGCCTTGCAGCTTGTGCTCTCGTGGTTGTGTTCGCTATTCTTTTTTCTAAACTCTTTGGGAATTCTTTATTGTGAATTTTGTGTGAACTTCTCTCAACACTCCGATCTTGGAGGTGGAGGTGTTTACATTTTATGTTGACGATCTTTTGCATGCAACTCTCTACTGGTTTGATTGTTTTGACCAAAAATTCCAGAAAACCCTTCTCTTTAAGAATTTCCTTCCTACTTCTTAATGAATAGATTGATTGGCTTCCGCAAGGTTGGCAACCGTTGGTAAAGTTGGAAGTTCTACGAATTCCACTGTTTTCTTGTTATCAGATAAAAGTTCAAACGGTACCTCTTTTGGCTCTAATTAAGTTTACGTTTACGTTGGCAACCTTGACAGAAGTCCATGGGGGATCCAGAATGTTCAATTTGCTTTTTCTTAAGACCTCTAGGTTTTACTGAATGCCTTTTTTCGCACTCAAATGTCCCAATCTTGTTATGCCTTCATTTTAGAGCCTAGGCGAAAAAATTGCACATTTTTCATCAAAGGTAGTTTTTTTTCCCCAAATTTGGTGTTATGTCATTGCTCGTCTTGCTTGTGATTCATGTCTAACACACTTTGTCTCATGGGTGTGCGTATTTGATTTGTGGGGTTCGACTTGGGGGAGGAGGTGGCTCAAGAGAGAGGGGATGGACGGGGCTAAAGGGCTATTTTCTGCGATGGAGGTGTGGCCGTCAACGACTGAGGAATTTGCTTGTTGACACGAGCGGTGAATCAAAGTTTTGGACATTGTTGTGCTTGCAAAGCTTAGAGAGATGCAACTGCACCTGTTTGATGTCGGCAACACCTTTAGTTGATTGCAAAAGTACTCTAAAGACAAATTTCTTCCCTCTATTTGTTCGATTGTCCTTTTTAAAAGCACATCCTTCTAACTCACTCGAGGAGAGAAAAAACTAATCCCCTTGAAAAGCCTTGATGTACTTTCATCTCTCATGTAGACGGTTTCATCATTCTTCCTTTGCTCTAGTTCATTCGTTTTTAGATGAGAAGAGCACCTCGGGAACCTCGACATTTGCCACTTCGATACGTCGTCTCGCGAGCAGTATGCGTGCAGCTCTGGACGCTGGTCAGTCATCCTCACAACAACCGCAAGATGAAGAGAAAGACCAGGACCAGCATTAGTGTCATCGCCTCCGTGGCTATTATTATTTCCTGATCCCTTTGTTGTGATACCTTCGTCGTCTTTCCTTTCTGTTTTTCTCTCTTGTTACCAAAGAACCGAGCAGGCGAAAAGGTGAACTTGGAGTTGTAAACCAGAGTGTGTTCTTATTTTATCCACGTCGTTGTTGACACTGCTGACTACATTTTTGCATCTTTGTCTCTTGTAACTACTTTGTCCATGGCTCAACGCCTTCTGACCGAGTTACGGGGCGTGTTCAGATCGAAACGAAGCAATATAGGGAGGAGAAAATTGTGTCGACCCCTCGTCCCCCAGCAACCAGTACGCAGAGATGGGCTAGGCCTGCCTGGAGCAGTGTGCGTGTGAGGTAAACTGTTTATTTCGCTCAGCAACGATAATGTCTTTATTGCTATAAGCGTCTCAAGGATCGAGGGTGCTTCTCTTTCCTGAAGGAGCACTTGCGAGTTCTACGGAGTGATAAATCATTCCTGTGAGTATTTAGCGTGTGGAAAGGCTAATCCGTACGCAGTCCTGGGAAACTTGTACACGAGGTGAATATTTCTGTGGGAGGGTTCAACACAATGCAATAATTTATAGACGTTGGCACTCCACTAAGTTTGCGTGCACTGAGTACGAAGACGGCCTTCGATCCCCGACCGCCGTAGAAAAGTATGGATGCTATGTAAGGCATTCAGAGTTCACGTTTTGAAGTTTATCCCCCTGTAATTCAAGCGATTGGGACGGAAGGCTTTAAGAAGGCTGGCTTGAGATAGACAGGTGTCTGTGGACGCTATACTGACTGTCTCGACTCATCCCAGCGCCCATTTAGGCTCGGTAGCCAGTAAGTTCCAACGGATACGGGAGAGATGATGTGATATGTCGGTTTGACCGTAGCCAGAACCTCTTAACTTAGGTTGAGGAGAGTTCAGGGCTTGGATACTGCTCAGAAACCGCAGCGTGTACATCCCGTATTTCCCATTCGCTCCGTGAAGTTAGAGTTTGGAATAGTTCCAGCCATGCATCTCGGTTCCTCTCAACCATTAGAAAAGTTCTTTGAGGAGTTCGGGTCCTTCTTGAGTCCTGAATACACATGGTTCCAACAATTTGTACTTTTTCATCGTTTGTAACCTCTGGATTCAGGAATTGAAGGGTCGCGGAGGAGGGATTCTTTGCCCATCTCAACCAAAGGGGAGAGTCTGCATAGCCCATTAGCAGGTAACTGAACAATTGTATATACCACCACTATATGACCCCCCTACCCATTGTTTTTGTTATGAAGAGACCTGAAAAGACAATAAGTGCCACCAAAATTTCTTTTTATCTTTTATTTTCTTACAAAATAAAAGGAGTAAGTTATTAAAGATGGTGTTGATGTGATGTCACCCCTTGGATATTATAAAGCTGAGAGCCTCGGATCGCCTATCCTTGCACCAAAATCGGGAGTCCCAGTCTTTCTCATCCGATCGGTCTACAAGGATCAGATCGGAGTGGTTAAGACCGCATGCACGCACACACACACACAGACGTAATGAATTCCAGCTTTATTACCGCAGATGGAGAGAAAAGCGGGACGATTCTTCTCACCGGTGCTTCTCAGAGGCAACGTGGTGCGTTTTCGAGGTGGAATCGATTTGAGGGCAGCTCGAGCTTGCTTCAAACGGTTGTGTGTCAAGTTGAACGCAGAATCGTCTCCAGATGCCTTAACACTCTGCATGGTCGATGCCTAAATGACAGCATGGCAACGTAGAGACACGCTTGCAGGTCACGCCAAATATTTAAGTATCCAGTTACGGAGCCGAGTCTCCTCTAAATACATCTCACTTGAGAAGGAGCAATCTTAAAGTCTTAGTGAGAAATTACCACATTTTGAAGGTCTACTACATGTTTCCCATTCATTGTGTAGTGGTCGAGCCTGAGTGGTATGAATAACTGACTTGCTGGTTGACTCGAGTTTAAGGCGGTTTCGAAGGTTTAAAGAGGAACTCAGACGAACTTTCAAGATTGACGTTTGAATAACACCTCCACGTAATGCGTAAGGTGGCCGAAGAAACGAGTGGCTTAAATCCACACCAGAAGGAGGAGGTCGTGGAAGTAGATCTCACAAGAAGCCTCCAAGTCACTAAGGGGGGTAATGTCAGAGCTCTCATTCCTATGGGTAAAATTAATCTGAAGGCGGTAATTCTTTTGACGGGAGTATTTACGCAACTCGGCTACTTATTTACTCCAATAAGTAGCATGTGCGTACTTGACTTTGAAAACGGCACAAACCCTCCGTATGGGTCGGTTATTTGCAAGATTTACAAGAAAGCTGAGAGGTATCAAGAATTTGCTTATTCAAACGCGGCCACAGTCGCATATATATGTGATGTACCAATATTATTACATTAAATTCACTCGTCACAAACATGTGACGCGCACTTGATCTGCTTGATGTAACTAGGATTGGATGAAAAACTGTTTGAACAGTGGTTCCAATGATCAAAGTGCTGAGTTGTATCTGCTGATTCGCCTTAAGGGATGGATTCTAGCAGCTATCGAGCTCTCAATAAGGTATTCTTCAAAACTAGTAATGTAAGAACTATTTGTAAAGAAAACAAAAGTAGGATGAGGATGAGGCAAATTCAAGGGGAGGACACATTTTTAAGAAGTCACACAAAGCGTTCGTGTTCATTTTTATGCATTGGAGTGAACGCATATGTAACTTGACGCACGACATGGGTACAAGAGGTCAGGGAAGCGTTGCAAACTAACCTAACGCTACATTAGTTTGATTAGCTTTGAAGTCGTCAAGAGGAACCACTATTATTCATGGAGGTCAAAGAAAACGTTCTAAAAGACTAGGAATCTTGTAATGGTATCCATTAAAAACGACAGTGGATTGAAATGGCCACCTTTTTAGTAAAATTTCCCCATCGTGGTAAGGTTGTTAATAACTTTCTTCCCTCAAAAAAAATTCCTGTTTTGGAATCCTAGACGTTTCGTTCTAGCGCCAAATTCATGGGCATGCTGGAATGTCTCAAAATTCACGTTCTCGGCTAAAGCCAATGAAAAGGTCATGAATGGATGGGAATGCGACCACCCTGTGCCCCCAGCACTTGGCCAACAGTCGCGCAGGTGCACGCCGAAACCCCCAGCCGCGTTGGCTAGTCGGATAAAGGCGACCAGTCAAGATGCCAAAAAGTGAACTCTTGGCGTGGAAATGTACAATTCCTTCCCCAAAGTATGAAAAATTTTCCGGAGTCCCTCCAAGTAGCCTTGGGCTGTTTTAAACTATTTTTTGCAGGAAAAAAAGCATTTTCTCGACAGCTAAGCTCTGTAAGTGACCTCCCATTCTCACACTCATTCTCAATCTTTTGTCTCTTATCAGTCTGCAAGGGTCAGATAAGAATGAGTCAGCTTGTAACACGGGATCCACACACCCACATACAGCCACGCGTTCAAGCACGACTTCGAGAGAAAGCCCTACTTTGAGCGACCCAGTAACCTCTAGAGAAAAACGGTCTGAATGGAAAAGCATCGCTGCCTACACTGAAGGATATATCCTACCAGTCATCTTCAAGGTTAGTAACATATTGTTTAAGAAGGGTGAAAATTTAGTCTTTCTGTGTTAATTCAAATGGAAATGGCAATCGTTGAACTCCCATATGAAACCTACTTTCTGTGAAGTCGATGCCAGCGCTGGTGTTGATGCTGAGGTATGAGAGGGCTGTTGAAGAGCGCCTGGAAGGGTCCTTTCCTGTGCATTTTTGACAGGAGGTATCTCTTGAAAGCAAAATTACAAAATATTAGCACTCACAGTTTAATTTGTTATTAGGAAGATGGGAAGTCAAGAAAAAATAAATACACATTTTTTTTTGTTCACTGATTTATCACCACATCTAGTGAGGAAATGGATCAATTCAGAGGTTATAATCTTGCCGTCTGGTACTTAACATTGCAGGAATATAGAGAGAGGTAGAGCTTTTTTCACCCAAAAGAAAAGAAGTAAACAAAAAACGGGGACCAAATGACCGTCTTTAAGTCTGAAGCACTCCCACTCATTGACTAATTTTTTTCAACTGATCGTGGGATTGCCAGAGGTAAGGACTACACACGCATGAATGAATTGGGCCATCGTTGACTAGGGCGTGTGTGAAACTATGGTAACGACATTATCCTGCCCCACCGCTTGTACTAGCCATGCGGTGGTGATATTGAATAGTGCTGGTAGGGCTAAACAGGATGCAGCTCCACGATTGTCCATTTTGACGCCGGTGAAGGCTTGCCAAAAATTGGTTGACACGTTTTCTGATGAGAACAACTTTACCCTTATCGAAATATAAAGGAAAAACGTAGCCCATTTGAAGAGCTTAGAAGTAGCATTTCTGAGGAACTAGCTGTAAAGCTTTCTGGATGTTTTCAACCGAATACTGAATACCTTAATTGGCTCCGCGGGACAAGAAAGTTAGCTTTTATAAAGCATGACCTTCAATGGATGCTTAATCACTCTTGAGCGTCTAGGGAGGTTAACAACTCGTGATCAGCAATTGACGTGCCAACTCACTTTTCTGACTGATTTTGCAGGTCAGTGAATCACGCTGAAGTTTGGGTCATCGCTAGATGAATAGATGAACGTACCTCGAGTTCCAATCGGTTCATTCTCCCGTTCAATACGATCTGTATCAACCGAATTTTCTGGAAGAAAAAAAGGAAATGAAGGAGGTCGGACTATTGGAACAAAGTAGCCAAGTTGCAAGTTCAAGGTTAGCACCTCGACTCAAATCATCCAATTCTGCCAGAGTATTTTTCACCTCATTTTGAATTCAAGCGATCCCTATGAATGAATATCGTTGAATAAAACATTCTCACCCCTTTGGGTATTTTGCTTTCACTCAAAACAAATCACTCAAGCAGGCACGTTTTCAAGATCACTTACCATCTCTGGATAAACTTTTCTCTGTGACAGAAGGTGCAATTTCATTTGCCGCCGTTAGAGAGGGCGGATTTGGTGCTGCAAATCACCAAAAAGCAGAAGTTTACTGCTCATAAAAACAACTGAAAATTTATTTATTCTACTTGCCATGGTCAAAATATTTGAAAAGATTATGCGAAAGGAATCGGAAACAGGATGTATTTGGAAAAAATTATTAATTGTAAGCAAAACTCTTCCAAGTCATATACAAGTGTGGGACTGGAGAGGTAAGTCGCGAGAGGGGGGATATTTGTACAGCCCTAGTATTTAAATAAACATCTCGAGCGGATTTTTAACGCTAAAGGGCAATGCAAACCTCTTCGGGAGTTCACTGATGGAGAACCGAAACTAAATTCATTTCTGACCAGAAGCGGCGTAAGTGCTTTTGGTGTGAGGAAATTTTCCGAGATGGAGGATTCCTCAAAATAACTCTCCCTCGGCTTTATCGTTATCGTTGAAAATGAGTCCGTCAATAGGTGATCATCATATATGCTCCACTGTGAACTGGTCTGTGAGATTCCCTGTGTGAGGTTATCTATAGGATACGAAAGACTTCTATGAATCGAAATATGAGTGGGCTGACAAGGAACTAGAAAAAATCCTACCGATTATTTGTACGCTGGTATGATTGACTACCTAGCATTAAATTAAAGGTAGGTTAATCGTGCTTGCACTTTGTTCAATGAAAAATAGGTCTGTAATGAAAACCAGAGCCATTTGGCCTAACCGCAAAAGTCCGAATTCAATTATCAACTATTAAGTAATGAGATATTAGACGATCTTTATGACAAGGAAGGGCAAAATATTAGGTAGTATTGAAAAAAATAAACCAATCTTCAAGTTCCCATTCCTACCTGATGAAAATCGGTAATTTACATCTCCATTTCCCATGCTAGTTGCGCTATCTCGACGGCTGAGCTGAGTGAAATCGTCCGATGTACAAGAGCCCTTATGACATCGGCCAACTCCAGAAGGAGGTGGAAGAGGAGCTCTTTTCTTTTTCTAAACAAGTTGAAGTGAGGAGAATCTATGGTACTTACGAATGGACAGTGTGAGAAGCAAAGGTTTGATAATCAATAAAACAAATAACATGTTAAACCCAAATTTGTGCAAGGCAGTTTCTAAATACTATCCAATTGTTGAAGATGCAAAGATATGGATTCAAGTAGTAAAAATGCAAATCTTACCCTACTGATGCTGCGGGGTAGCGTCGACTTGGTGATTTCAGAGTAAACTTTAGAAGACTTTGAATACTTTGTTGATATGCAGTTATTCCACGGAACAAACCGTGCAACATCCTGTTTCGGAACACATTTTACATAAATACGGCGTTCTTCGGGATTGAGTAAAGAATCAGAAAATAATGGATTTTCTGAACTACAAATGCACTCCGATAGTCTCATTGATGGGAGAGCGACTTTCCAAGAAAGTGTTCGTGAGTAGAACCCCTCACAGGGAACAAGAAACACGAAGGTTTTGAAATCCAAGCGATAAATCTTACAGTAGTATATTAATAACTCATGAAAATGAGTTGATGTGTCGACGCTATCGAGATAGTGCGTTTGGTTTAGTCGCACATTTTCGACAACAACAAATACGTTTGGATCAACCATTTAAGATGCAAAAACTACGGGTTCGACGATAAAAACGCGAACACAGCCAAGATGACCACCACCCCGACAAATTTATAATAGTGTCTCTATCATTTAATAGTCTTTTCAAAAAACAAAACAAACTTGAAGGTCATGTAATTTATTACTGTTACAATAAACTTGCACTATAAAAAACCAAATATTCATTTATTTTGCAAGTTAAATATTTCAAAATTGGTGTAATTGTGTTGTGCAAAAACTATTAAAATTTGGGCACTCTATATATACGGGAGCAGTAACAATTATTAATAACAACACTTGCAATTCCTTGACATTTATTTTCTTGATTTTAGTAAAATGGCTGTAATACTTTGCTGGTTCGAATTGCCGGTTTCAGTCACTTGGGTGGCCAACTTGTACTAGCCGGTTGGACGGCCTTTGGGAAGTGCCAACAGCTCCCAAGCACTCTGTTTCCAGAATATATGCTCTGCCCCAATACTATGCCTTCTTTTACCTTAAAGGGAGTCTCGGGACGCTACAATGGCACCTAGGGCTCCCCCATCGCACTTCAGCCAAAGTGCCTGTTTTCCTATCCGCTCCGAAAATTTTAAGCCCTATTTTAAGTTAAGTATACATGTTCTGTCCGAATACTCTACCATTTTTATCCAATTGTTCTTCGCTAACAAGTTCATGAAGCATCAAACTCTTCGTGCTTATGTACTCAAGCAGGTTAAACTACAGTGCATGGAACTAAAGTACTTTGTGTCATGGCATAGCACATCAGATCTATAGTCCCTGAACCTCTTTAAAATTGCATTTTTTTGCAAACATATAACAGAAATTGGATAACTAGCGTTGACAAGTTTCAGATTGTGGCTGCCAATGTAGCGTTCCGAGACCTTCTTTAAGGTAAAAAAGGCACAGAACTGGGGCAAAACATACATCATGGAAACAGAGGGCTTGGGGGTTGTTGGCACGGCCCGGATGCCGGACAACCTGCTAGTACAATATGGCCACCCAAGTGACCGAGGCTGGCAGTTCGAACAAACAAAGTATTACACAACCCCTCTCTTCTTTCGAGCGTCGTTCCCGACGCTCCCCTTGGTCAGCCTCCCGTGTCAGCCATCACAACGTAATCAGTGCTGCGAGAAGCACCCACGAGCTAACCGCGCCAGCCATCGAGATTCGAGCGTACGTCTTCTTGTAGTGCAATCAATTCTGCGTAGCACGCGATGCAATAAATGCGCATTTCTTAGTTTTCTTCTCTCACGATAATATGTCTTGATGAGATGAGTGGATGTAGACAGACAACACACAGTGTGATTCCAGGCTTTTATGGTGCCGTAGAAGAAACGCGAGGGTATCGCAGAACCTCGAGCAAGTGGAGCCATCGGGTCCCATAGGAACGAGATGCATGCAATCCAAGTGCGCAAAGCATAAAACGATGCTATCGAATGGCGTTCTGCACATTCTACCTGTGTTGATACACATTTTGGAGAAGATAGGTGAGTTACAGGAGAGAGGAGAGAGAGCTTACGGAGGATGCTTGAACAAAACGCTGCTGATCCCTCTTGGCAGTCCCAATGGACTTGGAATTCACGGCTAGTTTTGCATTAGTTGTTAATAGCTTCCTTGCAGAAAACGAGGGCGAGAATGATGCCGAAGATTAACATCGGCTAGAACTAGCCGGTTGGCTGGCCTCCGGGTCCTGCCAACAGCTTCCAACCCCTCTGTTTCCAAAATATATGTTTCGCCCTAGTACTATGCCTTCTTTTGCCTTAAAGGAAGCCTCGGGTTGCTACAGTCTTCGCCGAGAGGGGTGGCTTCTGGGCCATGCCAACTGCCCTGATCCCTTTCTGCATGCTGAATTTAAACATTCTGTCCAAGCATCATGCACCCCCTTATTCTCAAATAAGTCTTGGGCACCCACTTTACTCTTTATCTTTGTCATGCGTATGTAAAATTTAAGGGACATTTGATCGGGAACCACTGACAAACTAAATTGCAGTGCGTTTTTTGGAATCCCATTTTCAGTCCTGACTCTCGGAGCATCCCATATGTTTCATATTGTAATACTTTGTTTGTTCGAACTACCAGTTTCGGTCACTTGGGTGGCCATCTTGTACTGGCCGGTTGGACGGCCTTTGGGCCGTGCCAACAGCCCCCAAGCCCTCCGTTTCCAGAATATATGCTCTGCCCCAATACTATGCCTTCTTTTACCTTAAAGGGAGTCTCGGGACGCTACATT